>JBBDGP010002914.1:600000-977500 GCA_037952835.1 Lithobates septentrionalis
CCTTACATGAAAGGGCGGCCAATTCAGACACCCTTCTAGCCGAAGTTATGGCTACCAGAAAAAATTCTCTGGTCAACAGGATTAAAGGGATATGCCTAATTGGTTCAAAGGGTTGAACCTGTAGGGCTGATAACACCAAGTTCAAGTCCCAAGGGCTTAAGGGAGGCCTAACCGGCGGTTTTAAGTGCAGTACCCCCTTCACGAAGGTTCGCACTAAGGAATGAGAAGCAATTGGCCTTTGGAAAAAAACAGATGAGGCCGAAATGTGCCCTTTAATGGTTCCTAAAGATACGTTTAAATCAATTCCTGATTGAAGAAAGGCAAGGATCCTCCCAATCGCATACTTGCGAGGATGCCATCTCTTTTCTCGCACCAGGAAATATACGATTTCCAGACCCTATGGTAGATACTTCTAGAAACTGGCTTTCTAGCATTAATCAGGGTAGATAAGACTGAACCTCTGATACCACGGTCCTTCAGTACCCTGGTCTCAATAGCTATGCCATCAAATTCAGCGACAGTAAAGAAGGATGGTATATGGGACCTTGAGATAACAGATCTGGACTGTCTGGGAGACATAGCGGGTCCTCCACCGCCATCCTCACAATCTCTGAATACCAGGATCTCCTGGGCCACTTTGGGGCCACCAGGATCACTGTACTTTGCTCCTCCTGTATCCTGAGCAACAGGTGTGGCAGCATCTGGATTCGAGGGAAAGCATAAATCAGGGAATACCTGTCCCAGGGAACCACCAATGCATCCGTTCTGATAGCGAGAGGATCCCTGGTCCTGGATACAAACCTGTCCACCTTGGCATTGAATCTGGATGCCAGAAGATCCACATCTGGCACCCCCCAATGCTTGCAGATCTGAAGGAAAACTTTGGGGTGAAGAGACCACTCTCCCGGCAGTAACTGCTGACGACTTAGGTAGTCTGCCCGCCAATTTTCCACCCCTGGAATAAAGACTGCCGACAGAAACGGCACATGTCTCTCTGCCCAAGTTAATATGTGATTTACTTCTCTTTGGGCTGCCTGACTCCGGGTGCCCCCTTGGTGGTTGATGTATGCCACCACCGTGGAGTTGTCAGACTGAATCCGGACAGGAAATCTCTGCAGTCTGGACGTCCAAAATAGGACAGCCAGGCGAGCTGCCCGAATCTCTAGCAGATTGATGGGTAAGGACTTCTCTGCCTGAGACCATATTCCCTGGACGGAAGCCTCTTCCAGGACTGCTCCCCAGCCTAGACGACAGGCGTCCATAGTTACTACCTTCCAGGTTACTGGTGGAAAGGATTTTCTGCCATTCAAGTTGCTGGTCTTTGACCACCAAGAGAGTTCCCTCTTTATCTTTAGGGATAGAGACATGGGATGATCCAAGGTTTGAACCGACTTGTCCCAGGCTTCCAGGATAGCTTTCTGGAACATCCTGGAGTGAAACTGCGCATAGGGAACTGCGCTGAAGGATGACACCATCTTGCCCAACAGCCTCATGCATAGACAAATCAAAGGACCTTCTACCCCCTTGACTCTCTGAACCAGCTCCACTATAGAGCTGACTCTCAAGGGAGGTAGAATTACCTTTTCTTGGGTTGTGTCCAAGATCAGACCCAGATATGTTAAGGCCTGAGCTGGACAAAGGGCCGATTTGTCCATATTTAGAATCCAACCTAAAACCTTAGGAAACGGACTGTAGTCGTAATGTTTTCTACCAAGGTGGAGTAAGCTTGATCCCTTAACAGGAGCTCGTCCAGATATACTACCACCGAGATCTTTTGGGACCTTAGGCAAGCCAACACTGGGGCCAGAACCTTTGTGAAGACCAGAGGGGCCGTGGCCAGACCGAATGGAAGTGCCACAAACTGGAAATGACACCCTTCTAGTGCAAATCGCAGGAATCTTTGATGTGGACCAAAAATCGGTACATGCAGGTATGCGTCCTTATAGTCTATGGACGCTAAAAAATCTCCTTTTCTCAAGGATGCGATTACTGAACGAACCGACTCCATCCGGAAAGTTTGGACGTTTAGAAAGGAATTGAGGGATTTGAGGTCCAAGATGTGCCTTACCTCTCCGTTTGGCTTCGGCACTGTAAATAGGTTCGAGTAAAACCCCTCAAATCTTTCTTTTTGCGGAACCTTGATGATTACCTTCTGCCTTTCCAGCTGTTACAAAGCCAGGAATAGGCCCCTCTTTTTCTCCGGGTCTGATGGAACCCTGGATACCAAATATCGAGTTGGGGGAAAATCCCGAAACTCTATTTTGTAACCTTGAGATATGGTGGAAATAACCCATCTGTCCTGAACCAATCTTCCCCAAGCATCTGCGAACCACAGCAGTCTGCCCCCCACCCACAAGAGTGGGGGCGGCCCTTCACAAGGAAGACTTGGAATTGGTTTTGGCTGGTTTCTGAGTCCAAGGTCTTTTTTGACCTTGAAGCTTCTTAAAGGTAGGTGGCTGAGGCCGTCGATACTTCTTAGGGGAAGAGGCACTTGGCCCAGGAGCGTTGGGAATCTTAAAGGAAGGCTGCTTACCCCTTCTTTTGCAAGGAGCTTTTCCCTCCTGAGATTTTTTTGGATGTATTTGTCCAAATCCTCCCCAAATAGACGCTCACTGTGAAAAGGAAAGGCCGCCAGTAGCCTCTTGCATGGCGTCACGGCTTACCAATTCTTTAACCACAGTACCCTGCGCATATGGATTGAGAGTAGTGCAAACCGGGACATCTGCTGAATATAGTCCTTTAATGCATCTACCGCAAAACATAAAGCGCGAGGAAGTTCTGATAGTTTGTCAGAAACTTCCTCTTGAACAGGCAGGTTCCTGACCGATTTCTTAAATCGGTCCTTCACCACCTGACAAATACCAATAGCCGCCACTGCCGGTTGTACTGCTGACCCAGCTACTGAAAAAGAAGCTTTTAGTAAGGATTCCAGTTTTTTATCTGCCGGATCCTTAAATCCCTGGGCATTATCCACTGGGCAGGTCAGACATTTATTCACCGAAGAAATGGCAGCATCAACCAAAGGTGTATCCCACTTCTTCCTGAATTTTTCCTCCATAGGATATAAAAAAGGAAACCCTTTTGGAGGCAAGTATGTCCTGTCCGGGTGGTCCCAGTCAGCGTAAATTACCTGTTCCACTAAAGGATGTAAAGGAAATGCCTGGGAACCTGGTTGAGGACGCAAGGACCCTAATGTAGAACAGGAGGGTCCTGGTCCCTGCACCGGAGGTAATTTAAATCCAGCTCTCACCATCTCGGCCAAGGACTGGATAAATAATTTTTGAGATTGAGAGGCTGAAATTGGTTCTTCAGAACCTGAATCCCCAGCCGAGGACTCTTCAGCCTCCCCTTCCTCTTTGTCTTTAATGGCCTCCTCCTCCAAATCCTCTGCCCATTCTGGATCCAAATCACAGAGACCCATGCCAAAATAATCCTGGCGCTCAAGTGTTTCACCACTGGGACCAGGCTCAGGGGAGGGGGATCTATGACGTTTCTTCCCTCCCTGTGTTACTGTAGCAATCATACATGCTATCTTGCCTTCAAGGCCAGCTAGGGCTGATGCTGAATCATCTTTAGTAACATAGGCTGATGCAGGGATATTGGTAGTGGCCACTACGCCTGACAACTGTAATGGCTCAGCTAGGCCAAATGCCGCAGGTCTTTCAGGGGAGACTGATGATGCAGTAACCTGAGGTTGATCTCCTGTTTTTAAAGGAGTCCCTTTAACCCCTGGACTTGCCCTGCTCCCCGTACCTCATTTCCTGGAAGACATTGCTTACAAGTTTGAGGAAAAAAAGGCGCTCCCTCTGAGTTATCTAGCTGGGTCCAGCGTACAGCTGCCACCACAGCCTTATCAGCCTTCAACCTGTTGCAAATGTCCCCCAGACCTCTGTGTCCCACCGCACACCAGGCTCTGTTGAGTTTAACTGACTAGCAGCAATGAACATGCAGGTGCGTAACGTATCCTTATACCCGTGCGCCGCCCAGTGACGTACGCGCGGCCATGTTTCTACTGCGCACGCGCACCCTGCACGACGCACACACAGGCACGCTGTGACCCGTGCAGCGACCTCTATGTTATAATAGAAATGAAGAAAAATTCATTTTTTTACAAAATTTTCGGTCTTTTTTCATTTATAGCACAAAAAATAAAAAACCCAGAGGTGATCAAATACCACCAAAAGAAAGCTCTATTTGTGTGAAAAAAAGGACGAATATTTCATATGGGTACAGTGTTGCATGACTAAGTAATTGTCATTCAAAATGTGAGCGCACCGAAATCTGAAAATTGGTCTGGTTAGGAAGGGGGTTTAAGTGCCCAGTGGTCAAATTTATTATATATATATACAAATCCATTTTACACATCAAAAGGGTGTTAAGGTTGTGCAGGGCCACATTGGTATCTGTTAATCTAATTACGCAGTTCAAAGGGGCCTTGCTAACCAAAGGGGGTAGTGGCCAAACAATAATTTACTCCACAAATCAAAGGGGACAGATAATGACTCTGTGCTATGTTAATGTGAATATGCAAGAATGCAAATTAGGGCAGTTTATGACTGCAGCTGTTTACGGCTCGGGGTCATTATCTGTCACTCTTAAAGACAGAGCAGATCAAAGGCCTAATGGAAAAGGCCAATCATAGGGAATGTAACCTGGCGTTCATTCTCCATGGATATGATGGCACAGGTCTAGGAAAAATGACTATGAAGGCTACTGTTCTTTGTCATAGTCATAGTTAGTAAGGTTGAATAAAGACACCAGTCCATCCAGTTCAACCTGAGTGAGTGTGGGTGCGTATCTACAATCATCCCTATTTATTTAAGGTACCCATATAGCGCTGCCAATTCACGCAGCACTCCACACATACATCGTACACCCACATTGGTCCCTACCCTCAAGGAGCCCACAATCCAAGGTCCCTGACTCACATTCATATACTAGGGCCAATTTTTTTTTTTTGAACAGAAGCCAATTAACCTACCAGCATGTCTTTGGAGTGTGGGAGGAAACCGGAGTACCCGGAGGAAACCCACGCAGGCACAGAGAGAACATGCAAACTCCAGGCAGGTAGTGTCGTGGTTGGGATTTGAACCAGCGACCCTTTTTACTGCTAGGCGAGAGTGCTACTCACTACACCACTGTGCTGCCCCATATGTCATGTTTACTTGGATTGTGTCATCTTTTGCAAGTATCTTATGGACTTTGTTCTGTGTTGGAAGTCAATAAAGTGCATCTCTCTGGAAGAATCGGGTTGCTGTTGGAAAATTACTTACATCATCATCATAACTACTAATTAATTATTTAACCACTAAACTACTTCACTACAACTGTGAGGGTTTACAGTGTTGTGGCAGCACCACCACTACCCAAGGCCCAATTTTTCTGCCCCTGTTTAACAGGGGCACGTAATTACATTTTTTGATCTAATATTTCACAGCAGGGCCCGTTGCTGCACTCAACAAGAGTATCTGAGGGGTTACAGTGTTGTGGCACCACCAACACCTAAGGCCCAATTTTATGCAGAGTATATAGGGCACGCCGTATAGTACACTGCTGTTCAGAGTATATAGTGCCTGGGGGCCTAGGGAACCCTCACGCCATTTTTTTTAAAATAAAATGGGTGCGGGGTTCCCCTTAATATCCATACCATGACCAGAAATGTCATTATGCTGTGGTATTGTTCTAAACACGGGAAAACTGCACCACTTTACAGGCATACTATAGACACCCCCCAGGCACGATATTTAAAGGAATATTTCACTTTTATTGTTTTACTTTAAGCATTATTAAAGTCACTGCTCCTGAAAAAACTGCAGTTTTTCAAACTTTTTTTTGCATTGATACATGTACCCTGGGGCAGGACCCAGGTCCCCAAACACTTTTTATGGCAATAACTTGCATATAAGCCTTTAAAATTAGTACTTCACGTTCGTGTCCCATAGACTTTAACGGGGTTCGCGTGTTCGAACAAACTTTTTGCTTGTTTGCATGTTCTGCTGCAAACCGAACCGGGAGGTGTTCGGCTCATCCCTAGTAGAGACCACATACACAGGATGACCACAGTAAGGTATAAAATTATTGTTTGTTAATAATGTATGTTAATTTATGTCAGGTACTTGGGACAGGGACCTTGAGTATTTGACATGACAGAAATTTAGCTAACTTAGGCTGACCATACATTATACAATTTTCTTGTGCAATTTTAGTTTAGATTTACTAAAACCATATAATATGAGGTTAAACTTTAACAATTTCAATTTGTAAGCAATCATGGAGGCCCTTGCACTAAATAGTTGAAGGTAAATCTAAAGGAAATTGAACAAGAAAATTGTATAATGTGTAGCCAGCTTTACAAATACCCAAAACGACCTTCACCTTCTGGTGGACAATGGGTTGGATTTACTACTCAAACATCTGAAAAGGGGCAACAATGGTAACAATAACATGGCCTCAGACATTTGGACATTGACATTTTCCTGTTACACAAGGTGAAGAAATTAAATAAAACTCATTTAACCACTTCAGCTCTGGAAGGTTTTACCCCCTTCCTGACCAGGCCATTTTTTGTGATACAGCACTGCGCTGCTTTAACGTGCGCGATCGTGCAACATTGTACTCAAATAAAATTGATGTCCTTTTTTCCCACAAATAGAGCTTTCTTTTGGTGGTATTTGATCACCTCTGTGTTTTTTATTTTTTGCGTTTGAACTTGATGACCCACCTAAACCTGCCAACCTTGTGCCTGCTATCCAGCCTGATGTGCCTGTCTTCCAGCCTGATGTACCTACCTTCCAGTCTGATGTGCCTGTCGTCCAGCCTGATGTGCCTGTCATCCAGCCTGATGTGCCTGCCTTCCAGCCTGATGTGCTTGCTTCCCAGTCTGATGTCTCTGCTTCCCAGTCTGATGTGTCTGCTTCCCAGTCTGATGTGTCTGCTTCCCAGACTGATGTGTCTGCTTCCCAGTCTGATGTGCCAGCTTCCCAATCTGATGTCTCGGTGCCTGCCTTCCAGCCCAAAGTCTCTGTGCCTGCCTACCAGCCTGATGTGCCTGCCTTCCAGCCTGATGTGCCTGCCTTCCAGTCTGATGTGCCTACCTTCCAGTCTGATGTGCCCGCTTTCCAGTCTGATGTGCCCGCTTCCCAGTCTGATGTCTTGATGTCTGCCTTCCAGCCCAAAGTCTCGGTGCCTGCCTTCCAGAATGATGTGCCTGCCTTCCAGCCTGATGTGCCCGCCTTCCAGTCTGATGTGTCCACTTCCCAGTCTGATGTGTCCGCTTCCCAGTCTGATGTGCCAGCTTCCCAGTCTGATGTCTCGATGCCTGCCTTCCAGCCTGATGTGCCTACCTTCCAGTCTGATGTCTTGATGCCTGCTTTCCAGCTTGAAGTGTCGGTGCCTGCCTTCCAGCCTGATCCTGATGTCTCGGTGCCTGCCTTCCAGCCGGATGTCTCGGTGCCTGCCTTCCAGCTTGATGTCTCCACTTTCCAGTCTGAAGTGCCCGCTTCCCAGTCTGATGTGCCCACCTTCCAGCCTGATGTCTCGATGCCTGCCTTCCAGTCTGTGCCCACTTTCCAGTCTGTGCCCGCTTTCCAGCCTGATGTCTCGATGCTCGCCTTCCAGCCTGATGTCTCGGTGCCTGCCTTCCAGCCGGATGTCTCGGTGCCTGCCTTCCAGCTTGATGTCTCCACTTCCCAGTCTGATGTGCCCACTTCCCAGTCTGATGTGCCCGCTTCCCAGTCTGATGTGCCCGCTTCCCAGTCTGATGTGCCCACCTTCCAGCCTGATGTCTTGGTGTCTGCCTTCCAGCTTGATGTCTCCACTTCCCCATCTGATGTGCCCGCTTCTCAGTCTGATGTCTTGGTACCTGCCTTCCAGCCTGGTGTCTCATTGCCTGCCTTCCAGCCTGATGTCTCGATGCTTGCCTTCCAGCCTGATGTCTCGGTGCCTGCCTTCCAGCCAGATGTCTCCACTTTCCAGTCTGATTTGCCCGCTTCCCAGTCTGTGCCTGCTCTCCAGTCTGATGTGCCCACCTTCCAGCCTGATGTCTCGATGCCTGCCTTCCAGTCTGATGTGCCCGCTTTCCAGTCTGTGCCCGCTTTTCAGTTTGATGTGCTCGCCTTCCAGCCTGATCTCTCGAAGTCTGAAGTTTCGGTTCCCGTGTGTCAGCCTGAAGTTTCAGTGCCCGCGTGTCAGCCTGAAGTTTCGGTGCCCATGTGTCAGCCTGAAGTTTTAGTGCCCGTTACCCAGTCTGCTGAACCGATGCCCGTTACCCAGTCTGCTGAACCGGTGCCATTACCCAGTCTGCTGAACTGGAGTCCATTAAGCCAGTGCCCGTTATTCGGCTTGCCTGACCAGTGCCCGGTGTCCAGCTCGCTGAACTGGGGCCCGTTACCCAGCCCACTGGGCCGGGGCCCATTATCCAGTTTGTTGAGCCGGTGCCTGTGATCCAGCCTGCCCTTACGGTGCTCGCTGTTTGGCCTGACGACCCGGAGCTTGCTGCCCAGCTCGACGACCCGGAGCTTGCTGCCCAGCTCGACGACCCGGAGCTTGCTGCCCAGCTCGACGACCCGGAGCTTGCTGCCCAGCTCGACGACCCGGAGCTTGCTGCCCAGCTCGACGACCCGGAGCTTGCTGCCCAGCTCGACGACCCGGAGCTTGCTGCCCAGCTCGACAACCCGGAGCTTGCTGCCCAGCTCGACAACCCGGAGCTTGCTGCCCGCTCGATGACCCGGAGCCCGCTGTCTGCTCAGATGTGCCCGCTGTCTGCTCGGATGTGCCCGCTGTCTGCTCGGATGTGCCCGCTGTCCGGATTGAGGTATCCGCTGCCCAGTCTAAGGTGCCTGATGCCCAGCCTAAAGTACCCGATGCCCAGCCTGACGTGCTCTCATCTGTTGTTTGGTTTGAGGCCATGAACTTTGGACAAGTTCATCTAGTTGGAGCGTCCGGAGGCCGCTCCTTTGAGGGGGGTACTGTCATGAAAAGGTTCATCCGTTGGTGGCGCTATCGGTCTCCTGGATCGCAGTATCAGTGTCCACCAGCGGGTGTCTTCCAACACCTAAGACCTGTAATAAGAGGACTCACCTGCTGGTGGCTCTGTTGCATGCTTGGGCCATAGTACCGGTGTCCACCAGCGGGTGTATTTCGGCAGTGTGGAGCAGACAGCACCCTCTGCGCTCAGGTATAACGTGAGGTCAAATCACTGCAGTCTGATAAATACCCGGCAAGCCCTCACATCCTTGCCTTGGTGTCTCTCTCCCTGTGCCCTGATCTTGCTGCCTGGCCTGAATCTGTCCTGACCTGATCCGATCCCTATCCTGAGCCCATCCTGGACCTGTCCCTCCGGTTTCCTGATTTCCCTGATCCCTGCAGCCTATCCATCTATCCTCTCCCTGTCCTGTTGGTTCCCCGTCCTTTCCCATCTGACTGACCTCCTTGTGTATGACCTCGGCCTGGCTTTTGTTACAATTTTGTTACGATTACGGTATTTCCCATCCATTTGTATATATGATTTGTTTGTGGGTCTATGGTTGTTTTGCACTGTTATATTTTGTTTATTTGTCACCCATTTAATAAACTCCATTATTTTTCACTTACCGGTGTTTCTGGTTCCTTCTGTGCAGTCCACACAGTCTGGTCTATAAAATTCCTGTGACAGCTTACTTGCATTCATACTGCATGCTTCATCTAAAGTCCCAAATTTTTCTTGTTTTTTCTCTGCATATTAGGGATGGAGGCATTGGACCTACACGTCCTACACCTCATTTAAAGTCCCAAACCTTTTCCCTTTTTATATAGTGTGGGGTGTGGACTTAGCCCCCTGAGCCATGATTGGCCAAAGGCACCCTGCCTTTGGCCAATCATGGCTCTCACAGCAGAATGCGCTGTGATTGGCCAAAGCATGCAGGTCAGGTGCATGCTTTGGCCACTCAGCAGCTGTCAATGCACTGCAATCTCGCACTGAAAAGTAGATGTGTAGTGCTGGGGAAATCCTCTGACACTGAATAGTAAATGTGTAGTAATGACGAGGTCCCCTTACACTGAATAGTGGATGTTATAATTAACATTGATCCCCATTTTGAGGAGTTTGTTCCCGACCCTTATATTTACTATTTCACTGCAGAGACACCAAGATAACAGTTGCACTGTACAGATGCTATTCCAATACGGCACTGCAAGAGCGATCTGTTCATGTGCAGGAATTGTCTCTGGGCCGGTGAGGTAAAGATTCCATATAAGCAAACATACTAAATGTGAGTCTAAACTTAGAAAACAGTCCGTGATTGGCTATATACAGTGACAAAAAGAAGATTCATATAATCACAGTATTATTATTAATATTTTATATTATTGATGTGGTTTAGATATAAAACTGTCCCAGAATGTGATTGTCTCACTCAGTCGTGTTATACTCACTGTAATTCCTCTATCTGGCTTGTTGTCAGAGCTTCCATCAGGTCCCTGAAATGAGGACCTTCCAGATTGTTCAAGGACAGGTCCAGTTTCCTCAGTGTCTGGTTATTTCTTATTGCAGAAGCCAGGTGGGGGCAGGAACTGTCTGTCAGGTGATTCATTTTCAATCTGCAGAAGAAGAGAAGAATGTTACCAGAAGAAAATTAATTTCTCCAGTAAATATAATTTTATAAAAAACAATGTTACAATGGAGTAGACTCACCAATATTGTCATCAATGTGTAGAGACCACATACACAGGATGACTACAGTGTCAGAGTTTCTGAGGTATAAAATTAATGTTTGTTAATTAATGAATGTATGTAAATTTATTTATGTCAGGTACTTGGGACAGAGACCTTGAGTATTTGTCATGACAGAAATTTAGCTAACTTAGGCTGGCCATCCATTTTCGTTTAGATTTACTAAAACCATATAATATGAGGTCAAACCTTAACACTTTCAATTTGTGTACCCAAATAAAATTGATGTCCTTTTTTCCCCACAAATAGAGCTTTCTTTTGGTGGTATTTGATCCCCTCTGTGTTTTTGGGGTTTTTTTGCGTTTAAAACAAAATAAGGAGACAATTTTGAAAAAAATATATATTTTTTACTTTCTGCTATAAAACATACCCCATAAAAATTTTTTAAAAAAATCACACGTCTACAAACTATGGGATATTTTTATGGACTTTTACATTTTTTTTTGTTTTTACTAGTAATTGCGGTGATCAGCGATTTTTAGCGGGACTTCGACATTGTGGCGGACAAATCTGAAACGAAGTGACACTTTTTGGGGACCTGTAACATCAATGCAGTGATCAGTTCTAAAAAGAAAATTTATGGTCGCTGTATAAATGACGCTGGCAGGGAAGGGGTTAACATCAGGGGCAATCAAAGGATTAAGTGTGCTCCTAGGGAGTGCTTACTAACTGTGGGGGGAGTCGATGTACTGGATGAAAAGAGAGATCCACATTTCTGCTTAGCAGAAACAAAAGATCTCTCTTTTACAAACTGACCGAACAGCAGTCTGCCTTGTTTATACAGGCCAACCGCAGTTCTGCCCTTCCTCCAAATGATCGGTGGGTCCCGGCGGCCATCACAGTCGCCTGACCCACTGATTGGCTCTCGCTGTGTCCAATCAGCTTAGCTGAAACACAAGTTCTCTCTTTTGCTCCCTGACAGATCAGTGGTTTGCCTTGTTTCCATACCAATATACCAATCACAGTGGGAGCGGTGTTTCGGCGGCGTGCGCCCCTACACCACGTACACAAAATCACGTACAGGTACATGATTTTGCACAGCCGGGCCGCCCCGGTTGCAGTATATATGTGGTGGGCGGCCCGGAAGCGGTTAACCACTTAAAGTCCATGCCTTTTTCTGACACTTGTTGCTTACAAGTTAAAAACCAGTATTTTTTGCTAGAAAATTACTTAGAACCCCCCAAACATTATATATACTTTTTAGCAGAGACCTTAGAGAATAAAAAGGCAGTCATTGCAATATTTTATGTTACACTGTATTTGCGCAGTGGTCTTTGAAACACAATTTTTTTGGAAAAAATACACTTTCATTAATTAAATAAAAAACAAAAAAGAGTAAAGTTAGCCAATTTTTTTGTATATTGTGAAAGCGGAGGTTACAACGAATAAATAGATACCTAACATGTCACGTTTTAAAATTGCGCACACTCGCGGAATAGTGACAAACTACGGCACTCAAAAATTTCCATAGGTGACTCTTTAAATAATTTTTAACAGTTACCAGTTTAGAGTTACAGAGGAGGTCTAGTGCTAGAATTATTGCTCTCGCTCTAACTATCACAGTGATCTCTCACATGTGTGGTTTGAACAGTGTTTACATTTTACATTTTCTTATTTATGTTTTTTTTCCCCACACAGTCCCTTTAAAAAAAAAATTTCAATTACTTTTATTGCTGCCAGAAGGAATGTAAACATCCCTTGTGACAGCAGTAGGCACGTGTCAGGTATTTTCTTGGAGGGATGATCTGGGATCTATAAGACCAGGTTTGGCTGTTTTGAATACAGCCATTTTTAAAAAAAATTTGTGTCTCTAAGGCTCCAGTATACTGGAAGTGATATCATGATGTCGCTTCTGGGTTACTAGATCCGAGACACGATCAAAGCAGATTCCGGCTGTTTGGGTCTCCGGCCAGCCAGTCAGGGCTGGTGCAAGGATTTTTGACACCCTAGGCGAAACCTCATTTTGTTGTCCCCCCTATTCCACCCCTGACTCCACCCCCTTTTCCCTGCCTATGTATTCCCCACCTTTTTAATAAAGCGCCCATCAAATGTAGCCTCACCAGCACCCATCAAATGCAGCCTCACCAGCGCCCATCAAATGCAGCCTCACCAGTGCCCATCAAATGCAGCCTCACCAGCGCCCATCAAATGCAGCCTCACCAGCGCCCATCAAATGCAGCCTACCAGCGCCCAACAAATGCAGCCTCACCAGTGCCCATCAAATGCAGCCTACCAGCGCTCATTAAATGCAGCCTCACCAGTGCCCATCAAATGCAGCCTCACCAGCACCCATCAAATGCAGCCTACCAGTGCCCATCAAATGCAGACTCACCAGCACCCATCAAATGCAGCCTCACCAGCACCCATCAAACGCAGCCTCACCAGCGCCCATCAAATGCAGCCTCACCAGTGCCCATCAAATACAGACTCACCAGCACCCATCAAATGCAGCCTCACCAGCGCCCATCCAATGCAGCCTCACCAGTGCCCATCAAATACAGACTCACCAGTACCCATCAAATGCAGCCTCACCAGCGCCCATCCAATGCAGCCTCACCAGTGCCCATCAATGAATGTTTGCTTGTTTCCATTCATTCGGGAGTTGGGACACAGACACAGTCCTCCCCGCTGCTGCTGAGACCTAGTTGCTTTCTGCAGAGAAAAGAGAGTAGGAACACCAGTGGCTGGGCACCCTAGGCAGCAGTGCGCCCTAGGCGGCTGCCTAGTTTGCCTAGCGGTAGCACCTGCCCTGCAGCCGGTGGACATGTCGGCTGGTCGCTCGGGCCTCCCAGTGGGACAGAAGAGGCCGGGGGAGTCCCCCGCTGCTTGTGATAACAATCAAGCGGCTGCTTAGCCACCTTAGTTGTTATTACACACCCCAATCACCTGGAGCTGTCTCCTGAGATCTGCTCTGAAATGTTGTATCCAGGCATTGTGTAGTCCGCGCTGCCTGTGAAACATTCAGCAGATCATGAGGCGAGAGCCACTCAGTGTGTGAAACTGTCAGCTAATGTAACTGCACGTAGAGAGAGAGAGACCAGCTGTCACAACTCCGCAGTGATGTCGGGGGTGGGCGGGACCGAACAACCATCAAACACCAGCCAATGGGATGGGGTCTGGGAAGACCGCTACATGTATGTGGCTCTGCCCCCTTTTTAAGCAGCCCAATCATTGGCTGGTGTTTGATAGCTGCTCGGTCCCGCCCACTCCTACATCACCGCAAAGTTGTGACAGCTGATCTTCTCCCTGTGTTTAGTTACATTAGCTGAGTTTCACACACTGAGCGGCTCTCCCTTTACGATCTGCTGAATATGAAACTCCCCCTCTCCTCTGTCAGTGTCCATCAGTGCAAATTAGTGCCAATCAGTGCCCACCAGTGTTGCCTATCAGTGCTGCCTATCAGTGCTGCTATCAGTACCCATTAGTGATGCCTATCAGTGCCAATCAGTGCCCATCAGTGCTGCCCATCAGTGCCCATCAGTGATGCCTATCAGTGCCCATCAGTGCTGCCTATCAGTGCTGCTATCAGTGCTGTCCATAAGTGCCAATCAATGATGTCAATTAGTGCTGCCTATCAGTACCCATTAGTGATGCCTATCAGTGCCAATCAGTGCCCATCAGTGCTGCCCATCAGTGCCCATCAGTGATGCCTATCAGTGCCCATCAGTGCTGCCTATCAGTGCTGCTATCAGTGCTGTCCATAAGTGCCAATCAATGATGTCAATTAGTGCTGCCTATCAATGCCGCTATCAGTACCAATCAGTGCCCATTAATGCTGCCAATCAGTGCCCATCAGTGCTGCCTGTTAGTGCCAATCAGTGCCCATCAGTGCTGCCTGTCAGTGCCCAGTGCCCATCAGTGCTGCCTGTCAGTGCCCATCAGTGATGATTAGTGCTGCCTATCAGTGCCCATCAGTGCTGCCCATCAGTGCCAATCAATTCTAAAAATCTGTGCCCATCAGTGCCAATCAGTATTTGCCTATCAGTGCCAATCAGTGTTTGCCTATCAGTGCCAATCAATGCTGCCTATCAGTGACGCTATCCATGCCTATCAGTGATGCCCATTAGTGCCAATCAATGATGCCAATCAGTGCTGCCTATCAGTGCCACTATCAGTGCCAATCAATGCTGCAAATTAGTGCTGCCTATTAGTGCCCATCAGTGCTGCCTATCAGTGTCGCTCAGTGCTGCCAGTCAGTGCTGCCTATCAATGCCGCCTATCAGTGCCAACTATTAGTGCAATCAGTGCCACCAGTCAGTGCCAATCAGTGACACATATTAGTGCCACCTATCAGTGCCCATCAGTGCAGCCAATTACTGCCCATCCATGCTGCCAATCAGTGCTGCTAATCAGTGCAGCCTATCAGTGCCAATCAATGCTGCCAATTAGTGTCCATCAGTGCCGCTATAAGTGCCAATCAGTATTTGCCCATCAGTGCCAATCAATGCTGTCAATCAGTGTTGCCTATCAGTGCCCATCAGTGCCACTATCAGTGCCAAACAGTGGTGCCCATAAGTGCCAATCAGTGATGCCTATCAGTGCCAATCAGTGCTGCCCATTAGTGCCAATCAATGCTGTCAATCAGTGCCAATCAGTGCTGCTCATGAGTGCCAATCAATGCTGCCTATCAGTGCCAATCAATGCTGCCTATCAGTGCCAACTATTAGTGCATATCAGTGCTGCCAGTCAGTGCCGCCTATAAGTGCCACCTATCAGTGCCTATCAATACTGCCAATCAGTACAGCCTATCAGTGCCCATCAGTGCTGCCAATCAGTGCCGATCAGTGCACTGAGTGTAGGGATGGGGAGATGAACTCTGCTGCCAGGCACGTTGTTCATGGGGGGGGGGGGGCTGGTGGGGCACAACTGAAATCTGTTGATGTTTATTAATGCCACATGCCGATCTTTAGTATAATAGGTAATCACCACACTACTATTTACAATAAACTACTGGAGGTAAAATAAGAAAGTGTCAGTAAAAGGCCTGCCTCTAAGAACTGTTATGTGTTCCCACATCACATTAAAAAAAAAGTGCAGTGCTGACTTACTGATCAATAACTTAACAATAATGGTGGAACCCTCCAATGTATGGAAATCCCAATAAACTTCAATATTACCACAACACCGATCTCTGTGATATGTAACGTCACATATAACACACATCAGTCTGAAAACAAGACATAACAAATTAAACTTAGCAGGGATGGTTACTATTTAGTTACTATTAGTAACTAAACTATATTTGGTTATTATTTAGTTACTATTATAATGTGAATTATTGCACTTGAAGTTATTTTCCTCCACCCCAAACTCGCTCATCCATGTCTTTATGGACGTTGCTTTGTGCTGTGGTGCGCAGTCATGTTGGAACAGGAAGGGGTCATCCCCAAACTGTTCCCACAAAGTTGGGAGCATGAAATTGTGCAAAATGTCTTGGTATGCTGACGCCTTCAGAGTTCCCTTCACTGGAACTAAGGGGCCAAGACCCACCCCTGAAAAACAACCCCCACACCATAATCCCCCCTCCACCAAATGATTTGGACCAGTGCACAAAGCAAGATCCATAAAGACATGGATTAGCGAGTTTGGAGTGGAGGAACTTGACTGGCCCGCACAGAGTCCTGTCCTCAACCCAATAGAACACCTTTGGGATGAATTAGAGCGGAGACTGCGAGCCAGGCCTTCTCATCCAACATCAGTGCCTGACCTCACAAATGCTCTTCTGGAAGAATCCTAAACCTTGTGGACAGCCTTCCCAGAAGAGTTGAAGGGCGGAGCCAACTCAATATTGGACCCTACGGACTAAGACTGGGATGGCAAAAAAGTTCATGTGCGTCCCAATACTTTTGACAATATAGTGTGTGTGTGTGTGTATATATATATATATATATATATATATATATATATATATATATATATATATATATATATATATATATATATATATATATATATACACACACACAAGCATGTGTAATTTACCTCTGGGGTGCACACCCTAATGCAATAGCCTGCGCACGCCTATGCCATGGTGATGCCTCCAGCTGCATATCACCCCGGTACAACCACTTCAAATATAATGACGAATAGGTACGTGAATTTGTGGCAAGTGATTGTAAACCTTAGACATGAAATATGAGCAAAGCACATTCCTCTATAGTGTAGTACTCAATCCAGAGCAGTAAGTGTCATTTCTGTCTGCTGCCTCATTCCTCTGCTATCAGCATGAGTCACTTCTGACAAGTTTATGTGAGCTGTGTGAAGGGGGAGGTTCCTTTCCTTCCAATCAGATCTCAGAGCTCTCCTCACCGAGCTCTGCAGAATGTAATTTCAACTCTTCGTCCACTTTTTCTGAACTCTCAGGCAAGCTTTATAAATTCAACACTTTTGCTGTGTACACACGACCGGACTTTTCAACCGGACTTGTCCGACGGAACGAATCCGTTGGACAATCTGATCGTGTGTGGGCTTCATCGGCCCTTCAGCTGACCTTTTCTGTCAAAAATCAGACAGACTTTAGATTTGGAACATGTTTCAAATCTTTCCGACGGACTCGATTCCAATCGAAAAATACGTTCGTCTGTATGCTAGTCCGACGGACAAAAAACTACGCGAGGGCAGCTATTGGCTACTGGCTATGAACTTCCTTATTCTAGTCCCTTCGTACGTCATCGCGTGCAAACGAACTGACTTTGTAACAGACTTTATTCCGTTCATGTGTGGGCAAGTCTGGCCGTTCAAGAGTCTGTCGTAACTACGTCGAAAGTCCGTCAGAAAGACCGTCGGACGTTTGATGCTGAAAAGTCCGCTCGTGTGTACACGGCATTAGAATGAATGTAGAGAAGATTGCAGATAAACAGGTATAACATATGTACTGTAGGAGTATTTGTCTCATCTCTGTATCACCTGAGGCCAGTCACTTCACTGGGGATAAGGACGGACCTTTCCATTTGATAGCAACGGGTACATTTGCTATCCAAAATAGCCCAAGACTGTTTATTTCATCCTTCAAGTTCTGTCTCCACAAATCTGTGTATAATGCGATGCCCGTAAATTGCCCATCCAGTTGTGGATTTTTCCGCATGGCACGCATAGCTTCCTCTTTGGTATGATAGTAGTGTATGCTGGCTAACACATTTCTTGGCACCGTGTCAGGGAGGAAGGCTGGTTTAGGCAATCTATGTGCCCTGTCTATGATCAATTCTATATCAATGGCCCTAGGGGCAAGCTTATGGAGAAATTGGAGCAGGAAACCATTCAGGTCAGTTGCAGAAATTGATTTAGTGATACTGCAAAACTTAAAGTGATTTCTGCGGGATCGCTCTTCCATATATGCCAATTTCCCCTTTTTGTTGCTCTTGGTATGCATCCACAAGGTTATTATGAGCAGAAAAAGCATTATCCATTTTATTCTCTACATGAGACATTCTTTGTTACAGATCCTGCACAGCAGCATTAATAGGGTGTAGCATTTTCAGCACATCAATGTACATGGAATCTCTTAGTGAAATCAGCATTTCTTTCATATTGGCCACTGACACAGGCTGAGATGAGGAAGGAAATTGCTCAAGAGCAGGCTGGGCGGAATGCTCTGCAGCACTGTCCTCCATATCAGAATCCTCTCCCTGCTTGGCCTTTTTATGCTTAGCAGGGCTGCATGTGGAGGGACTATCAGGGGGAGAGGGGTCAGAGTCTCCAGGGTTCTGTGCTGGGACCAATCCTATTCAATTTGTTTATAAACGACCTGGAGGATGGGATAAACAGTTCAATCTCTGTATTTGCAGATGATACTAAGCTAAGCAGGGCAATAACTTCTCCGCAGGATGTGGAAATCTTGCAAAAAGACCTGAACAAATTAATGGGGTAGGCGACTACATGGCAAATGAGGTTCAATGTAGAAAAATGTAAAATAATGCATTTGGGTGGCAAAAATATGAATGCAATCTATACACTGGGGGGAGAACCTCTGGGGGAATCTAGGATGGAAAAGGACCTAGGGGTCCTAGTAGATGATAGGCTCAGCAATGGCATGCAATGCCAAGCTCCTGCTAATAAAGCAAACAGAATATTGGCATGCATTAAAAGGGGGATCAACTCCAGAGATAAAACGATAATTCTCCCGCTCTACAAGACTCTGGTCCGGCCGCACCTGGAGTATGCTGTCCAGTTCTGGGCACCAGTCCTCAGGAGGGATGTACTGGAAATGGAGCGAGTACAAAGAAGGGCAACAAAGCTAATAAAGGGTCTGGAGGATCTTAGTTATGAGGAAAGGTTGCGAGCACTGAACTTATTCTCTCTGGAGAACAGACGCTTGAGAGGGGATATGATTTCAATTTACAAATACTGTACTGGTGACCCCACAATAGGGATAAAACTTTTTCGCAGAAGAGAGTTTAATAAGACTCGTGGCCACTCATTACACTTAGAAGAAAAGAGGTTTAACCTTAAACTACGTAGAGGGTTCTTTACTGTAAGAGCGGCAAGGATGTGGAATTCCCTTCCACAGGCGGTGGTCTCAGCGGGGAGCATTGATAGCTTCAAGAAACTATTAGATAATCACCTGAATGACCGCAACATACAGGGATATGTAATGAAATACTGACACATAATCACACACATAGGTTGGACTTTTTCAACCTCACCTACTATGTAACTATGTAACTATTTATACTGTACAGCTGTACATACCATGGAGGCCATTCTGCTGGAGTCTGAAGAGGTATTCTCTGTGTCCGCAGGCCGCATAGCCGGGTCGGTGCCATCTTTGTACACCCGTCCCTCAGCTGGCATGAAAAAATCTGTCAGTTTCTGCGGTGCAGAACGAAGAGATCCTTGCTTGCGCATCTCACCAGGCTCAGGGCTTCCTGGGGTGCTTGAAGCTGGTGACAAGGGGCCCCTCTGTCGCTGGGATTAGTAGCTAGATGATCTGTAGAGCCGGAACTCGTCTAGAAAGCAACTGTTCTCGCTGCCGGCTGGACACACCCCCTTTATACAATATTTCTAACACATAGCAGAAATTACACCTCAAAATACATTCTGCTACTCGTCTAGAGTATGGTGATACCACATGTGTGAGACTTTTACACAGCCTGGCCACATACAGAGGCCCAACATTGAAGTAGCACCTTCAGGCATTCTAGGAGCATAAATTACACATCTAATTTATTGACAACCTATCACAATTTTGAAGGCCTTGGAGCACCAGGACAATGGGAACGCCCACAAAAGGACCCCATTTTGGAAAGCAAACACCCCAACGTATAGTCTATGAGGCATAATGAGTCTTTTGAACATGTTGCTTTTTTCCAAAAGTTTCTGGAAAATGTGGGGAAAAAAATGACGCATTTTTTATTTGACACAAAGTTGTTCATTTTGTTGTCCAAGATATTTCTAACACATAGCATGTACATAGAAAAAATGACACTCCAAAATACATCCTGCTACTCCTCCTGAGTATGGTAATTACACATGTTTTACAAAGCCTGGCCACATAGAGAGGCTCAACATGTAAGGAGAATTGTCAGGTGTTCCAGGGACATAAATTACACACCTAATTTCCTGACGACCTATCATTTTTGTAGGCCCTTCATATTTCTAACACATAGCATGTACATACCAAGAATTACACTCCAAAATACATTCTGCTGAGCAAAGGGTAAACAAAAGATTACCTGTGGTTTTAGTCGTGCAGTTGTCCACAGAGGAAAGCATTGGTCCAGGCAACAGGCAGTGATGTGCTTGGTGACAATGAAAGTAATTGTCCAGGCAGCAGGCAGGAATATTGTCTATAGTCAGCACAGGGATATTGTCAGCACAGCTAAAGCATTAATCCAGGCAGCAGGCAGAGATGTGGTCAGCAACAGACAAATTGTCCAGGCAGAGACATGGTCAGCACGGTCAAAATATTAGTCCTGGTACACTGATACCTGCAGACACTCATTATTGTACCACTCTCCAGCCCTTCATAAAGCTACTGCCTCTTGCTACAGCTAAATATTTCCATAGTACAGGTAGCAGACAGAGTTCACGCGGCAGGCAGAGGCATGCAGGCTGACTTACTGGCCTTGGTCAGGTAAGACCTGAGCACAGGGGTAGAGGCTTCTCTCAACCAAATATCTTTGAAGCCTCTGAAGACCCTAATCCAGAATCTACAAAACCAGCAGAAAAACAAAAAATGTGTTTTCTCCATCCAGAAAAACAATTCTGGGGCCCCTCACATATGTGAGACTCCTGTGTACTACAGTAGCAAGGTAACAGATCAGTCCAAGCAGGTCAGGGTCAGTTCATGTGGAAGGTAGTGGCATGATTTTTTTGAGGAAGTAGGCAAATGGTCAGCACAGATGTTTATAATGGGGAAATGGTTAAAAATATGGGCTAATATTTTAGGGATAAGTGAAAACGTCAGAGGCATTCTCCAATGCATAGGCTGGGTTGGGAGGGACACTGGGGACAATGATAGCTGGTATCTCTTCTAACTCCTCCTTTGCTGCATATGTGACATCTATTTTTGCCATCTTCGGCCTACTTCAGATGGTGGAATGCTATCTGGGAAGTGGTGCTCATGAAGTTGGCTAACAGCATCAGAGTGAAGGTTTTCTGGGGGGGGGTCTTTGCAGGTAGATGGGGGACATGACTTTCTTCTATGAATTTTAGGAAGGGAGTGGGTCTTTACGTGGATTTGGTGTAGGTGATAGAAGCATTGTAAATGGCCAAATGAATAAAATAAATGGTAGCTTTCTTATAACAGAAATGGGACCTCCTTGTTACCAAATAAGGCTGAAGCATTTGATCATTGAAATCCCCATGTAAAGATTATAATCTTGGATGCATGTAGGTTTTTGAATGGGATTGTGTCTTCCAGGAATCTTGACTGAGGATGGTGGATTATGAATGGTGGACAGCATGATGCATCCCTTTTATCCTTCCCCTTCAGGGCCAGCACTTCATAGTTTCTCAGACTTGCTGATTCCACCCTTCGTAGCCTTGTGATAACTAAAGATTGTGGGAAGCCCTTCCTGTTCTTTCTGGAGGTACCACAGTCCAGGCTTTTTGCACAGTGTAGGTGTCTGAATAGAGACAGACTGATGTAAAAGTTATCCAGGTATATGTGATAACCTTTTAGCTGAAGTGGATATGCCAGGTCCCATAAGATTTTTCCAGTTATGCCCATGTAAGTTGTGCACCCAAGCGGCTGGAGCTGGGAATCTCTTCATTCATATATGCGGAATGCATACAGATATCCCATGGCTCTTTCACATAGCTTGTAGAGTTTGACTCTATATTTAGCCCTTTTGCTTGGAATATATTGTTTTATTTCTAGCTGGCCAGTAAAGTGTACAAGGGACTCATCCACACATATTTTGACCAGGGACATAAAGTTCCGCAAATCTTTGGGAATTTTTTTTATAGGTGGCGGAATTTTGTACAATTTGTTATAGTTGGAATGATCTCGGATAGGGCACTGGGTATTGTCACTGAAGTGAAGGAAGTGCATGATCATCTCATAGCGGGACATGGGTATTACAGAAGAATAAATGGACGTATAGTGGATGGGGTTTGTGGACCAGTAGGCATGTCCTTCATTTTTTTTGTAAGCCCAATGTTAAGCGTGAGGCCCATAAACAATTTGAACTCCTCCCAAGTCTGATTTCTCCACTCATACAAATGGGCATAGAATGAACCGGGGTTGTTAGCAATATACTGCTGGGCAAATAGATTTGTCTGGTCCACAATAAATTGGAGTAAAGTGTTGGGTTAAAAATAAATAAAAAAATCTATTTCAGAAAAATTCTTATTATTAGCCTGCACACCTGGCTGTGCGGTGAAAGGGGGAATGCTTGCTGATCCTAAATTGGAACCCAGCCATGTTGGGTTGGCAAGAGCATCTGGGGGGTATGTATTGGCGTTGACTCTTGGGGGATGTGACACTCCAGTGCTGGTACCGGGCCTGGGCATTTTTATACTGCAATCTATCGCTGGCAGCTGCCTGGTTTTTAGAGTGTCGTATCCTTTTAGGGAGGACCCTTTCTTCCTCTGATTCAGACACCGATCCATTGCTTTTGACGGGTTCAAAGACTGAATCGGAATCTGACTGTGAGAACTCCTCGCTGCTCTTATCAATCAAGCTTAGGATCTGAAATGCCTCCTCACTGGTGAAATCTTTTTTGGACATGGCTGGGACTGGTAGACCGCTGAATCTGAAGCTTGAGTAATGATCTGACGAACCCATCTAGAGATGGTCGATTTTGATGCTGCCTGTCCCCTCCTGGGGCCCTCTGGTAACACAAACAAAGCATCAATTTTCCGTATCTGAGCAGTTGTTTCCAGATAGAAGTTAACTGCTCTCACCACATCAAGAGAATGTAATGACTCTTCTACTGCAGAACTTGGTTCTGGGGAAAAACGAAGGCAGGGAACAAGGGAAGTTCCCCTCTATATAACCCCTCTGTTAGAATATTATTCTAAATTCATAATTTGGCACTTATAGGTGTTATATTATATTCATGGCAAGCTTGCAAAACATATTTTGGTTTTATGATTAATCATAATAAATAGAGTATGTGTGAATGACCTTGATCAATTGATTTGACATGATTCTTCATCTAAAGCTGAGCATTGCTGGATTTTTCTGGTGTAGCCAATTTGAGTATGACATTTAAAGTATCTTGGTATAGAATGTCATGAGAAGACAAAAATAGACACGTGTCCACGTAGCTAAAGGAATATACATTGTGGATTATATCCTGTTAAGTTAAGTTAGTTTGTAGTTCCAGTCATATTAACCACTTGCCGACCGCCTCACGTCTATATACGTGAGCAGAATGGCACGGGCAGGCAAAATCATGTACCCATACGTGATTGCCTTCCCGCGGGCGGGGGGTCCGAACGAACCCCCCCCCCCCCGGTGCCAGTGGCGGTCGGCATTTGGCTAGGAGCGATAAGAGACGAGGGGGAGACCATCCGATCATGGCCCCCCCCTCGCAATCGCTCCCAGCCAATGAGAGACATCCCCTGCCTGTGTATAGTACACACAGGCAGAGGATGTGATGTCATCTCTCCTCGGCTCGGCAGTTTCTGTTCCAGCACCGAGGAGAGAAGACATGTAAGTGCACCAACACACACACACACAGTAGAACATGCCAGGCACACAAAACACCCCCGACCCCCCCCCCCCCCAATCGCCCCCCGATCCCCCCCCAATCACCCCTCCCTGTAACACTGACACCAAGCAGTATTTTTTTTTTTTTCTGATTACTGCAGGGTGTCAGTTAGTGACAGTTACTGTGGTAGGACAGTGAGTGTTACCCCCCTTTAGGTCTAGGGTACCCCCTAACCCCCCCTAATAATGTTTTAACCCCTTGATCACCCCCTGTCACCAGTGTCACTAAGCGATCATTTTTCTGATCGCTGTATTAGTGTCGCTGGTGACGCTAGTTAGGAACGTAAATATTTAGGTGCGCCGTCAGCGTTTTATAGCGACAGGGACCCCCATATACTATCTAATAAATGTTTTAACCCCTTGATTGCCCCCTAGTTAACCCTTTCACCACTGATCACCGTATAAGTGTTACGGGTGACGCTGGTTAGTTTGTTTATTTTTTATAGTGTCAGGGCACCCGCCGTTTATTACCGAATAAAGGTTTAGCCCCCTGATCGCCCGGCGGTGATATGCGTCGCCCCAGGCAGCGTCAGATTAGCGCCAGTACCGCTAACACCCACGCACGCAGCATACGCCTCCCTTAGTTGTATAGTATCTGAACGGATCAATATCTGATCTGACCAGATCTATACTAGCGTCCCCAGCAGTTTAGGGTTCCCAAAAACGCAGTGTTAGCGGGATCAGCCCAGATACCTGCTAGCACCTGCGTTTTGCCCCTCCGCCCGGCCCAGCTCAGCCCACCCAAGTGCAGTATCGATCGATCACTGTCACTTACAAAACACTAAACGCATAACTGCAGCATTCGCAGAGTCAGGCCTGATCCCTGCGATCGCTAACAGTTTTTTTGGTAGCGTTTTGGTGAACTGGCAAGCACCAGCCCCAGGCAGCGTCAGGTTATCGCCAGTTGCGCTACCACCCACGCACGCACCGTACACCTCCCTTATTGGTATAGTATCTGAACGCGTCAATATCTGATCCGATCAGATCTATACTAGCGTCCCCAGCAGTTTAGGGTTCCCAAAAACGCAGTGTTAGCGGGATCAGCCCAGATACCTGCTAGCACCTGCGTTCTGCCCCTCCGCCCGGCCCAGCTCAGCCCACCCAAGTGCAGTATCGATCGATCACTGTCACTTACAAAACACTAAACGCATAACTGCAGCGTTCGCAGAGTCAGGCCTGATCCCTGCGATCGCTAACAGTTTTTTTGGTAGCGTTTTGGTGAACTGGCAAGCCCCAGCCCCAGGCAGCGTCAGGTTAGCGCCAGTCGCGCTAACACCCATGCACGCACCGTACACCTCCCTTAGCGGTATAGTATCTGATCAGATCAATACCTGATCCGATCAGATCTATACTAGCGTCCCCAGCAGTTTAGGGTTCCCAAAAACGCAGTGTTAGTGGGATCAGCCCAGATACCTGCTAGCACCTGCGTTTTGCCCCTCCGCCCAGCCCGGCCCATGCCACCCAAGTGCAGTATCGATCGATCACTGTCACTTACAAAACACTAAACGCATAACTGCAGCGATCGCAGAGTCAGGCCTGATCCCTGCGATCGCTAACAGTTTTTTTGGTAGCGTTTTGGTGAACTGGCAAGCACCAGCGGCCTAGTACACCCCGGTCGTAGTCAAACCAGCACTGCAGTAACACTTGGTGACGTGGCGAGTCCCATAAGTGCAGTTTAAGCTGGTGAGGTGGCAAGCACAAGTAGTGTCCCGCTGCCACCAAAAAGACAAACACAGGCCCGTCGTGCCCATAGTGCCCTTCCTGCTGCATTCGCCAATCCTAATTGGGAACCCACCGCTTCTGCAGCGCCCGTACTTCCCCCATTCACATCCCCAACCAAATGCAGTCGGCTGCATGAGAGGCATTTTTATGTCCTCCAGAGTACCCCTACCCAACGAACCCCCCCAAAAAAGATGTTGTGTCTGCAGCAAGCGCGGATATAGGCGTGACACCCGCTATTATTGTCCCTCCTGTCCTGACAATCCTGGTCTTTGCATTGGTGAATGTTTTGAACGCTACCATTCACTAGTAGAGTATTAGCGTAGGGTACAGCATTCCACAGACTAGGTGCACTTTCATAGGGTCTCCCAAGATTCCATCGCATTTTGAGAGACCCGAACCTGGAACCGGTTACAGTTATAAAAGTTAGTTACAAAAAAAAGTGTAAAAAAAAAAAAACAAAAAAAAAAAAACACATACAAAAATATAAAATAAAAAAAAATAGTTGTCGTTTTATTGTTCTCTCTCTCTATTCTCTCTCTATTGTTCTGCTCTTTTTTACTGTATTCTATTCTGCAATGTTTTATTGTTATTATGTTTTATCATGTTTGTTTTTCAGGTATGCAATTTTTTATACTTTACCGTTTACTGTGCTTTATTGTTAACCATTTTTTTGTCTTCAGGTACGCCATTCACGACTTTGAGTGGTTATACCAGAATGATGCCTGCAGGTTTAGGTATCATCTTGGTATCATTCTTTTCAGCCAGCGGTCGGCTTTCATGTAAAAGCAATCCTAGCGGCTAATTAGCCTCTAGACTGCTTTTACAAGCAGTGGGAGGGAATGCCCCCCCCCACACCGTCTTCCGTGTTTTTCTCTGGCTCTCCTGTCTCAACAGGGAACCTGAGAATGCAGCCGGTGATTCAGCCAGCTAACCATAGAGCTGATCAGAGACCAGAGTGGCTCCAAACATCTCTATGGCCTAAGAAACCGGAAGCTACGAGCATTTTATGACTTAGATTTTGCCGGATGTAAACAGCGCCATTGGGAAATTGGGAAAGCATTTTATCACACCGATCTTGGTGTGGTCAGATGCTTTGAGGGCAGAGGAGAAATCTAGGGTCTAATAGACCCCAATTTTTTCAAAAAAGAGTACCTGTCACTACCTATTGCTATGATAGGGGATATTTACATTCCCTGAGATAACAATAAAAATGATTTAAAAAAAAAAATATGAAAGGAACAGTTTAAAAATAAGATAAAAAAGCAAAAAAATAATAAAGAAAAAAAAAAAAAAGCACCCCTGTCCCCCCTGCTCTTGCGCTAAGGCGAACGCAAGCATCGGTCTGGCGTCAAATGTAAACAGCAATTGCACCATGCATGTGAGGTATCACCGCGAAGGTCAGATCGAGGGCAGTCATTTTAGCAGTAGACCTCCTCTGTAAATCTAAAGTGGTAACCTGTAAAGGCTTTTAAAGGCTTATAAAAATGTATTTAGTTTGTCGCCACTGCACGTTTGTGCGCAATTTTAAAGCATGTCATGTTTGGTATCCATGTACTCGGCCTAAGATCATCTTTTTTATTTCATCAAACATTTGGGCAATATAGTGTGTTTTAGTGCATTAAAATTTAAAAAAGTGTGTTTTTTCCCCAAAAAATGTGTTTGAAAAATCGCTGCGCAAATACTGTGTGAAAAAAAAAATGAAACACCCACCATTTTAATCTGTAGGGCATTTGCTTTAAAAAAAATATATAATGTGTGGGGGTTCAAAGTAATTTTCTTGCAAAAAAAAATAATTTTTTCATGTAATCAAAAAGTGTCAGAAAGGGCTTTGTATTCAAGTGGTTAGAAGAGTGGGTGATGTGTGACATAAGCTTCTAAATGTTGTGCATAAAATGCCAGGACAGTTCAAAACCCCCCCCAAATGACCCCATTTTGGAAAGTAGACACCCCAAGCTATTTGATGAGAGGCATGTCGAGTCCATGGAATATTTTATATTGTGACACAAGTTGCGGGAAAGAGACAATTTTTAATTTTTTTTTGCGCAAAGTTGTCACTAAATGATATATTGCTCAAACATACCATGGGAATATGTGAAATTACACCCCAAAATACATTCTGTTGCTTCTCCTGAGTACGGGGATACCACATGTGTGGGACTTTTTGGGAGCCTAGCCGCGCACGGGACCCCGAAAACCAAGCACCGCCTTCAGGCTTTCTAAGGGGGTAAATTTTTGATTTCACTCTTCACTGCCTATCACAGTTTCGGAGGCCATGGAATGCCCAGGTGGCAAAAACCCCCCCCAAATGACCCCATTTTGGAAAGTAGACATCCCAAGCTATTTGCTGAGAGGTATAGTGAGTATTTTGCAGACCTCACTTTTTGTCACAAAGTTTTGAAAATTGAAAAAAGAAAAAAATAAATTTTTCTTGTCTTTCTTTATTTTCAAAAACAAATGAGAGCTGCAAAATACTCACCATGCCTCTCAGCAAATAGCTTGGGGTGTCTGCTTTCCAAAATGGGGTCATTTGGGGGGGGTTTGTGCCACCTGGGCATTCCATGGCCTCCGAAACTGTGATAGGCAGTGAAGAGTGAAATCAAAAATTCACGCCCTTAGAAATCCTGAAGGCGGTGATTGGTTTTCGGGGCCCCGTACGCGGCTAGGCTCCTAAAAAGTCCCACACATGTGGTATCCCCATACTCAGGAGAAGCAGCTAAATGTATTTTGGGGTGCAATTCCACATATGCCCATGGCCTGTGTGAGCAATATATCATTTAGTGACAACTTTGTGCAAAAAAAAAAAAAAATTTGTCACTTTCCCGCAACTTGTGTCAAAATATAAAACATTCCATGGACTCAACATGCCTCAAAGCAAATAGCTTGGGGTGTCTACTTTCCAAAATGGGGTCATTTGGGGGGGTTTTATGCCATCTGGGCATTTTATGGCCTTCAAAACTGTGATAGGTAGTGAGGAGTAAAATCAAAAATGTACACCCTTAGAAATCCTGAAGGCAGTGATTGGTTTTCGGGGCCCCGTACGCGGCTAGGCTCCCAAAAAGTCCCACACATGTGGTATCCCCATACTCAGGAGAAGCAGCTAAATGTATTTTGGGGTGCAATTCCACATATGCCCATGGCCTGTGTGAGCAATATATCATTTAGTGACAACTTTTTGTAATTTTTTTTTTTTTGTCATTATTCAATCACTTGACAAAAAAAATTAATATTCAATGGGCTCAACATGCCTCTCAGCAATTTCCTTGGGGTGTCTACTTTCCAAAATGGGGTCATTTGTGGGGGTTTTGTACTGCCCTGCCATTTTAGCACCTCAAGAAACGACATAGGCAGTCATAAATTAAAGGCTGTGTAAATTCCAGAAAATGTACCCTAGTTTGTAGGCGCTATAACTTTTGCGCGAACCAATAAATATACACTTATTGACATTTTTTTTACCAAAGGCATGTGGCCGAATACATTTTGGCCTAAATGTATGACTAAAATTGAGTTTATTGGATTTTTTTTAGAACAAAAAGTAGAAAATATCAATTTTTTTCAAAATTTTCGGTCTTTTTCCGTGTATAGCGCAAAAAATAAAAACGGCAGAGGTGATCAAATACCATCAAAAGAAGGCTCTATTTGTGGGAAGAAAAGGACGCAAATTTCGTTTGGGTACAGCATTGCATGACCGTGCAATTAGCAGTTAAAGCGACACAGTGCCAAATTGTAAAAAGTGCTCTGGTCAGGAAGGGGGTAAATCCTTCCGGGGCTGAAGTGGTTAATAAGTACTAGTTACATAGTTACATAGTAGGTGAGGTTGAAAAAAGACACAAGTCCATCAAGTCCAACCTATGTGTGTGTGATTATGTGTCAGTATTTCCTTACATATCCCTGTATGTTGCGGTCATTCAGGTGATTATCTAATAGTTTCTTGAAGCTATCAATGCTCCCCGCTGAGACCACCGCCTGTGGAAGGGAATTCCACATCCTTGCCGCTCTTACAGTAAAGAACCCTCTACGTAGTTTAAGGTTAAACCTCTTTTCTTCTAATTGTAATGAGTGGCCACGAGTCTTATTAAACTCTCTTCTGCGAAAAAGTTTTATCCCTATTGTGGGGTCACCAGTACAGTATTTGTAAATTGAAATCATATCCCCTCTCAAGCGTCTCTTCTCCAGAGAGAATAAGTTCAGTGCTCGCAACCTTTCCTCATAACTAAGATCCTCCAGACCCTTTATTAGCTTTGTTGCCCTTCTTTGTACTCGCTCCATTTCCAGTACATCCCTCCTGAGGACTGGCGCCCAGAACTGGACAGCATACTCCAGGTGCGGCCGGACCAGAGTCTTGTAGAGCGGGAGAATTATCGTTTTATCTCTGGAGTTGATCCCCCTTTTAATGCATGCCAATATTCTGTTTGCTTTATTAGCAGGAGCTTGGCATTGCATGCCATTGCTGAGCCTATCATCTACTAGGACCCCCAGGTCCTTTTCCATCCTAGATTCCCCCAGAGGTTCTCCCCCCAGTGTATAGATTGCATTCATATTTTTGCCACCCAAATGCATTATTTTACATTTTTCTACATTGAACCTCATTTGCCATGTAGTCGCCCACCCCATTAATTTGTTCAGGTCTTTTTGCAAGATTTCCACATCCTGCGGAGAAGTTATTGCCCTGCTTAGCTTAGTATCGTCTGCAAATACAGAGATTGAACTGTTTATCCCATCATCCAGGTCGTTTATGAACAAATTAAATAGGATTGGTCCCAGCACAGAACCCTGGGGAACCCCACTACCCACCCCTGACCATTCTGAGTACTCCCCATTTATCACCACCCTCTGAACACGCCCTTGTAGCCAGTTTTCAATCCATGTACTCACCCTATGGTCCATGCCAACGGACCTTATTTTGTACAGTAAACGTTTATGGGGAACTGTGTCAAATGCTTTTGCAAAATCCAGATACACCACGTCTACGGGCCTTTCTTTATCTAGATGGCAACTCACCTCCTCATAGAAGGTTAAAAGATTGGTTTGGCAAGAACGATTCTTCATGAATCCATGCTGATTACTGCTAATGATATCATTCTTATTACTAAAATCTTGTATATAGTCCCTTATCATCCCCTCCAAGAGTTTACATACTATTGATGTTAGGCTAACTGGTCTGTAATTTCCAGGGATGTTTTTTGGGCCCTTTTTAAATATTGGTGCTACATTGGCTTTTCTCCAATCAGCTGGTACCATTCCAGTCAATAGACTGTCTGTAAACATTAGGTACAACGGTCTGGCAATCACCTGACTGAGTCCCCTAAGTACCCTCGGATGCAAGCCATCTGGTCGCGGTGATTTATTAATGTTAAGTTTCTCGGGGGCGTGGCCGGATGGTGAAGAGAGCAGTCGCATAGACACACAGCTCCGGCTCTCAACGGCCATCCTGCAACTATCCTTGGTCCTAGATCCTCGTGGAAGGTACCATTCTGTTCCCCACGGCTGTGGGCACCCACCAGACTGGCTGACATGGTGAAATACGGGCCGCTGCGGCCCTCACACACAGCAGAACAACTGGCGCGGTTCCGGAGGCAAAATGGCGCCGAGACACATGCAGGGCACTCAGACACGCTGCAGCCCTCCTCCTCAGCCATCCAGGACTCTGTAACAGGGGTGAGTGCATCAATTCCTGCTATATTCCGCACACCTACAGAACCCCTGCAGACACCAGAATCACAGCAGTCTGCTGAATTTAGTCAGACTGTGGATTCTCCCCCTGCTGAGCCTACATTATCTACTATTATGCTGGCCATACAGGATTGCAAGGCCTCCCTCTCCACTCAAATAGCTTCTATCTGTATGGACTTTTCACTATTGAAACAAGATGTCCAAAATCTCAGAGACCGCACAGGGGATGCTGAGGAACGGATTAGTACATTAGAAGATACTGTACACCCCATGTCTGTTACTATACGTGATACTACAAGCGAGATGGCGGCACTGCGCGCTAAAATCGACGATTTGGAAAATCGCTCTCGCAGGAACAATCTCAGATTTGTAGGATTTCCAGAACGCGCGGAAGGTTCCCATCCTGAAAAGTTTCTTTATTTATGGCTGCAGGACATTTTTGGTAAAGACGCACCCTCATTCTCACATGTTATAGAGCGCGCACATCGCACTCCTCCTCGTCCACCTCCAGTGGGAGCTCCACCACGCTCCATCATAGCACGTATCCTCAACTTTCAAGATAAAGTGGCCATTCTACGCCTGGCACGTGAAAAAGGCCCGCTCACATTTAATGGCAATAATATCTCTGTTTATCCGGACTTTTCTGCTGAAGTTCAACGCCAGCGGATCTCCTTCTCAGCGGTGAAGTCTAGATTGCGCACGGAGGGCCTCTCCTATGCCATGCTTTTCCCTGCCAAATTGCGCATTATTCATGATGGTAGGGCTCATTTCTATACCAATCCCAAAGCGGCCATGAAATGGCTGAACGATCAGTATGGTGCAGCACATAGAAGCAGAGGTGACTAAGGGCACTCTTAACCTGCAAGGAAAGATCTACGTCCTGCTATGCAAGCTGCAGCGTCAACAGTATGCATGTCTCTCCATTGTAATGTTTTTTTTGGGGGTTTTTTGTTTCTTCCCCCCCCCCCCTTTTTTTATTCCTTCTCTTTGTTCCTGATCTCCTACTTTACAATCCAACCTACATTGCTATGATTTACATCTCATGGTAATTTGCGTACCGGAACATTCATACCAGAACAATCATCCGATCAAAGAAGGGAGGGGAAGAAAGAGGAAGAGAGAAGAAAAGAACTTTTCAGCTCACCTATCCTTCAACAGGACATGTCTAATAGAGAGGAAGGAATAAGGTTTTTTCTCTTCCCTCTCTCCTCGGTCAACAGTTGGGAGCCTCACCAGACCCCACGTTACCCCCCTTACCAGCTTGTGGCGAGGCCACGGTACAGGTTTTTTTTTACTTCCGCAGTTACTAGTTAGGAAGGACTTCTAGTTTAGGGATCCAAAGCTTGCTATGTTTGGGATGGCTGAGCGGGGAGGGGGGCACCAAGGTTTAAAGAAAAAGGTGGTTGGGGTTTTTTTTCATGTTTTTTGTTTTTTGCTTTTTTTTCCTTCTTTTCTTACTTTTTATGTCCTTTCTAACACACCTATACCATCTGATAATGGAAAGTCATCAACAGCATATCGAGTCATTGCATATAGGGGTTTATTAATACCTCTGTGGTCAGTTATATGTCTAATGTTTCTTTCTAAGGCAAAGCAGGGAAAATTTTCCTGGTCCAGGTTACCTTATCGGCAGACCCTGGCACTTTTTTGTCATGTGCTTGTGTGTGCTTCAGGTGGCACGGCCTATCTACTCATATTAATACCAATACAGAGGTTTACTTATGCATCTTTATTACTTCATGTTTTATTATGGCACAACCCCTTAGGATAGTCTCCTGGAACACTAGAGGCCTGAATGCACCTCAGAAGAGATCCTTGGTTTTTTCTGTGTTAAAAAAATATCGTCCTCACATTATTTGCCTCCTGGAGACTCACCTGACAGGTTCTAAGATAAAGGCTCTAAAACGCCCCTGGTTATCTAAGCTATATCATGCCACCCACACTAACTACTCAAGAGGTGTATCTATACTCCTGGCTAAATCCCTTCCAGCTGAGTTGATTAGCGTTAAAACAGACCCAGAGGGGAGGTATATTGTTCTTATTTTACGAATCTCTACTATAATCTTTACATTGGTGAACATCTATGTTCCCCCTCCATTCTCAGTAGACGTACTCTCTAAATTATCCCTGCAATTACTGAATAGGCCTTCGGGCCCTCTACTTTATATAGGGGATTTTAATGCCGTCCTGGACCCAACGGTGGATCGCCTGGGTGGGGGAGGCAGATCTTTTCCCTCATTTGTAGACTGGGCTCAGGTTCATGGTCTGACAGAGGTGTGGCGTTGGAAACATCCGGATGAACGCCAATTTTCCTGCCATTCGGACTCTTTCCATACTATGTCTAGGCTGGATATGGCTTTTGCGTCGACGGAGACCCTTCCGGTTGTCTCCGCCGTCTCATACCTGCCCAGGGGGATTTCCGATCATGCCCCCTTGTCTGTGTCCCTCCTCATCCTGCCAGGTTCGGGACCTGCCTTGTGGCGCCTGAACTCATATTGGCTGGAAGACGAGATAGTACAGGGTGAGTGCAGGACGAGTATTTCTAACTACTGGAAACAAAACTTACATACAGTAGACCCCCCTACGGAATGGGATGCATTTAAGTCTACGTTAAGGGGTACCTTTATGTCTATTACAGGAATTCTACGTAAAAATAATAAGATGCGCACTGAGGAATTAGAAAATGCTACGATAAGTGCAGAATCTGCTTATGCCTCTAACCCTGTCTCTGACACTAGGGAGACATGGTTACAGTGCCGTAGGGAATATGAAATTCGTTTACTAGATCTCACACAAAAACGCATGTTATATGTTTCACAGAAGTCGTTTGAATACGGTAATAAAGCTGGACGTCTCTTGGCATATTTGACTAAACCTGACCATACCCCCATTTCTATTCCACGAATCCTGACTACTCAAAGTATGATCGGTGACAACCCAAGAGACATCCTAGACTCCTTTCTCAACTTTTACAGAAAATTGTACACTTCCAGGGTTGACTATGATGATTCCCAGTTGTCTGACTATCTGGCTGACATATCCCTTCCCTCCCTGTCAGATGAGGGACGGGACATGTTGGAGGAGCCTATTACGGTGGAGGAGATTACAGCAGCGATCTCCCAAATGCCTGCACATAAAACCCCTGGACCTGATGGTTTCCCGACTGAATGGTATGCTAAGTTCAAGGACCTCCTACCCCCCTTCCTTCTCCGAACCTATAACAAAGCCCTGGAGGCTGGGATCCTTCCTCCATCAATGAGGGAGGCTTTGATAGTTCTTCTGTTGAAGCCCCGAAAGGACCCACTTCTCTGTGAATCTTATCGTCCAATTTCGCTTATAAATGTGGACGTTAAGATTCTGGCCAAAATATTAGCAAATCGTTTAAACACTGTAGTCACATCCTTGGTTAATAGCGACCAGGGTGGATTTATCCCTGGAAGGTCTACCAGAATGAACATACGCAGACTGTTCCATAACCTGCAATATCCACATGACTGCCCTCCTACACGTGTCATAGTGTCCTTAGACACCTGTAAAGCATTCGACAGTGTGGAATGGCCGTACCTTTTTCGGGTGTTGCAGAAGTATGGTTTTGGTCCCCGAGTGATAAAATGGATAAAACTTCTGTACACCTCCCCAACAGCTAGGATAAGGGTTAATTCATTTATTACTGACTCCTTCCCAATTTCTAGGGGCACTCGACAGGGGTGCCCATTGTCACCCCTGTTGTTTGCCCTGGCTATGGAGCCGCTTGCAGTTCGCATTCGCTCCTCCCCTATAATTAAAGGCCTCCCAATTGCAAATATAGAGGAGCGTATTTCTCTTTACGCAGATGACACACTGGTGTACTTGGCAGATGCTGATGAGTCTCTGGGGGCGTTGCTGGAAGAGGTCAACACCTTTGGGGACTACTCTGGATTCAGAGTTAACTGGGATAAGTCCAGCCTTTTCCCTTTAGATGTGAATGACCCCCCTCAAGTGCACCCGGACTCTAAGCTTCAGGTGGTGTCTTCTTTTAGATATCTTGGGGTGTTGGTTCAAGCTCCCTTATCTCTATATGCTGCTAATAATCTTGACCCTTTGCTGACCCGCCTCCAGGAACAAACTAAACAATGGATGGATTTGCCGTTAGACCTCATGGGGAGGGCCAATATACTTAAAATGATTTATTTACCCAGACTGCTCTATATCCTCTCTAACTCCCCATGTAAAATACCCAAAGCTACTTTCAAACGCATAGATGTGATATGTACTTCTTTCCTGTGGAGGGGCGGATCTCCCAAAGTGGCACTGGAGACCTTGAGATTGCCAGCCCATCTGGCAGGTTTAGCATTTCCTAACTTTTTCCTTTACTACATGGCATCTCAACTGGTGTATATACATGACTGGATGAACCCGGATCCAGCAAATCCCTGTACAGCCACAGAGGGGGCTATCGCATCCTCCCATGAAACTTTACATAACATAATATATAGAGGCCAGGTCCCAGACCGCCCTGGAACCTCTCTGCTCTCAGTCTCCCTTTCACTGTTTAAATACATTACCACAAAAATTTCGAAATATTCCTGGCTGAAATCCCCTAATAACCCCTTGTGGTTCAATCCCAATCTACAAGAATTATACTCTTTTCCAGATGCCAATCGTTGGTACTCAAAGGGAGTTAAATATCTATGTCACTTATATACTACCCAGGGCTTTAAAACTTTCTCTCAGTTGAGTACAGACTTTGATCTACCAAAATCTTATCTATTTTATTATTATCAACTTAGACATGCCATACATACTCAATTTGACACCCTAAATGATATCACTGATCTGCCTCCACTGGAAAAACTACTTAGGCAACCAGAACCCTCTAAATTAGTTTCCACCTACTACGCAGCCTTAGTAACGGACTCTAACCCTAGGTTCCACAGAGCACAGGAGAAGTGGGAGACATTGGATATTGATATGGTAAAAGACGACTGGACAGAATTTAGTGACACATATAAAACCTCTGTCATTTCCTCCCGAGACCGTATCATACAAGTAAAAATTTTTCATCAAACCCACCTCACTCCGGCCAGACTGCATAAGATGGGTCTCTTGCCATCAGCTGTCTGTTTCCGAGGCTGCGGCCAGGAGGCAGATTTTTTACATTGCTTCTGGTCATGCCCGATGGTTAGTGACTTCTGGAAAGAAGTGGGTGCCTTCATTTCGACTGTGTTGAGCCTTCCTAATATAATTCACCCTAAGAACTGCTTGTTGGGAGTATTTGGAGATTTACATATACCATCACATGCCAAGAGACTGCTCCGTATTCTTTATTTTTATGTTAAAAAATCTATTCTACTGTCCTGGAAAGGTGCACAGACCTCCTTGAAGTCCCTCTGGTTAAAACTTGTCAATGACTCGATTCCATTATACAAATTAACCTTTGAAATTCGTAAAAGAAATAAAACCTTTCATAAAATTTGGGGGAAATGGTTGGCTAGTCCACTAACCCTTTCCAAAAATTGAATACAATTGATCATTGATGGGCCGTGCCGCAGGGACCCCCAATACCAGATCCATTAATATGGTTATGATGAGTAAAAATGCATATATCTGACTATTGTGATTACCAATTTTTCAACTCTTTTGAAACAAAATGACATGTTTACAATGACTTGTATGATCTGCCTACTAACTGAATGTCGCTTGTACATGCTGAATGGATCAGATATCCATGTGTGTTTTGTTTTTATTTGTTTATTTGTGACTGTTTTGTGTCTGTTGGTTTGTGTTGAACCTAAAACCAATAAAAATATCTTTTAAAAAAAAAAAAAATGTTAAGTTTCTCAAGTCTAATTTTAATTCCGTCCTCTGTTAACCATGTAGGTGCTTCCTGTGTTGTGTCATGAGGATAAACACTGCAGTTTTGGTTACTGAAGCCCCCCGATTCACTCGTGAATACTGAGGAGAAGAATAAATTCAATACCTTTGCCATCTCCCCATCCTTTGTAACCAGATGTCCTTCCTCAATCTTTATGGGGCCAATATGGTCTGTCCTCCCTTTTTTACTGTTTACATACTTAAAGAATTTCTTGGGATTTTTTTTGCTCTCCTCCGCTATGTGTCTTTCATGTTCTATCTTAGCCATCCTAATTGCACCCTTACATTTCTTATTGCATTCTTTATAAAGTCTGAATGCTGAGGATGATCCCTCAACCTTGTATTTTTTTGAAGGCCTTCTCCTTTGCTTTTATATGCATTTTTACATTGGAGTTAAGCCATCCAGGATTTTTGTTCGCTCTTTTAAATTTATTACCCAATGGGATACATTGGCTAATGCCCTTATTTAATATGCTCTTAAAGCAAACCCATCTCTCCTCCGTATTCTTTGTTCCTAATATTTTATCCCAATTTATGCCTTTTAGCAAGGTTTGTAGTTTAGGGAAGTTGGCTCTTTTGAAATTCAGTGTCTTTGTGTTCCCTTCATGTTTCCTATTTGTGTGATTTATACTGAAACTAATTGACCTGTGATCGCTGTTACCTAAATTGCCCCGTATTTCCACATCTGTGATCAGGTCTGTATTGTTGGTAATCAGTAGATCCAGTAATGTTTTATTTCTAGTTGGTGCGTCTACCATCTGACCCATAAAATTGTCCTGCAAGACATTAAGGAACTGGCGAGCCTTAAATGAATGCACAGTTCCCTCCGCCCAGTCTATGTCTGGATAATTAAAATCCCCCATTATGATAACACTTCCCATCCTTGCTGCTAATCCAATTTGTGATAGGAGATCCATCTCCACTTCCTCCCTCAGGTTAGGGGGCCTATAGCATACTCCCAGTATTATTTTCCCCTTAGCTTCATCCCTTTGGAGCTCTACCCATAAGGATTCCACCTCCTCACTAGCTCCCTCAGTGATGTCATCTCTCACATTCACTTGTACATTATTCTTGATATATAGGCATACCCCTCCCCCTTTTTTACCCTCTCGATCCTTGCGGTATAGGGTATACCCTTGAATGTTTGCCAGCCAATCATGAGAGCTGTTGAACCAGGTCTCTGAAATTCCCACAAAATCCAAATCCTCCTTGTACAACAGTATCTCTAGTTCACCCATCTTGTTCGCCATGCTCCTGGCATTGGTGAACATGCCACATAGTTTAGACCGGTCGCATATTGTCCTCGTATTGGGTGTTTCAAGATTGCAACTAGGACTTGCTACTATACTCACCTTGTGTTTTTGTGCTTTGGTTAACCTATCACTAATGCCCCCAATACTACCCTCTGGAATATCTTCTGCGCTGGCTATCACTGTCTCTGGACCCTCCCCCCCATCGCCTAGTTTAAAAACCCCTCTAACTTTTTGGCCATCTTCATTCCCAGCAGATCTGCACCCTCCTCATTTAGGTGCAGTCCGTCCCTTCTATAGAACCGGTTACCGACTGAGAAGTCGGCCCAGTCCTCCAGGAACCCAAACCCCTCCTTACTACACCAGCTCTTCAGCCGCCACTTGTTTACTTCCCTAATCTCCCTCTGCCTTTCTGGTGTGGCTCGCTGTACCGGTAGTATTCCTGAGAACACTACCTTGGAGGTCCTTTTCCTCAATTTAGCACCTAAGTCCCTAAAATCGTTCTTTAGGACACTCCATCTGCCTCTGACTTTGTCATTGGTGCCAACGTGCACCATGACAGCCGGGTCTTCCCCAGCCCCTCCCAGTAATCTGTCCACAAGATCCGTGATGTGCCGAACCCGAGCGCCCGGTGGACAACATACTGTTCGGCTGTTCAGGTCTTGGTTACAGATTGCCCTCTCTGTCCTTCTAAGAATTGAGTCCCCTACCACCAGAATCTGTCTTTCCTTTCCCTTTACTGCCCCCCCACTCTCACTGGAGGAGTTCTTCCCCTGGCAGCTAGGAGAGTCCCTCATCTCCAGCAGTGCTGGTCCCTGACTGGTTTCACCAATGTCACTCAATGGAGCGTACTTATTGGGATGCTCCAGTCCTGGATCGGCCTCTCTGGCACTTCCCCCTCTACCCCTCCTGACTGTCACCCATCTACTCTTTGCTAGTGCCTGCACCTCTTTGTCTCCACCCGCCTCTGTGCTGGCCCCTGCCGGCACCTGCCATGTACGTTCCTGGCTCACCTTTAGTATGGAGGGACTTCTCAGTGCTGACAGTTGCTTCCCCAGATTCAGAACCTGGGCTTCCAGGGAAACAATGTGCTTACATTTTGCACAGCAGTATTCGCCCTCGATCGGATGATCAAGGAACGCATACATGCTGCAAGATGTACAAAGAGTCGCCTCTCCACACCCGCCGGGCATCGTACCTATTAAATATAGTGAGGATTTGGGGATTTTACCCTGTCCAAATTACCTAACAACTAGCTTCCTGGCACTAATACTCAAGACAATACACAGGTACACAACAAGACAATACACAGGTACACAACAAGACAATACACAGGTACTCACAGACCTACGTGAAATCGCAGAACAGTCGCAGACCTACGTGCACTCGCAATACTCAAGTATACAGTACACAATACACAAGTACTAACGATCCACACACACTACTCAGACAACACTCAGATACTCACACTACACAGGTACTATGACCCCTGTTATAACCTCCTGTTTTAAACTCTGGTTTTTAACTCCCACTTATACCAGCTCCACTTACACCGAGTTCCACAGCCTCAGACTGAGCACGCTCAGACTGAGTCCTACACCCAGTTAAATAGGCACCTGTGAGCAATTAACCACCCCCCTTAATTGATAGACTGATGGAACCAGAGAAAAAAAAAAAAGCTATTTAAAAAGTGACAACAAAAGGCAAATGAAAAGCCCCAAAAATGCAACCCAGCAAACAAACAGCAAACAAACAGCAAGCAAACAAACAGCAAGCAAACAAACAGCAAGCAAACAAACAAACAGCAAGCAAACAAACAGCAAGCAAACAGCAAACAAACAGCAAGCAAACAAACAGCAAACAAACAGCAAGCAAACAAACAGCAAACAAACAGCAAGACTTGTACACTCTAACTCTGGTTTTTAACTCCCACTTATACCAGCTCCACTTACACCGAGTTCCACAGGCTCAGACTGAGCACTGAGACTAGTATATAGTTACTTAATGTAAAGTTGGTAAAATGTGTTCATATTATGTAGATTATGTTATGTAGACATTACATAATCAGCCCATTACTTCAAGTATGGAGTGTTACATGTGGGCTTGTCAATCGTATGCCATATATGACTCTGAGTTAGAATCTTCTTTTGGATAGCATATTGCTGAAGTTAGCAGAAATGAATATGTGCCATACAAGGTTCTAAGTTGGTGTGAGGTTATGACGTTCACACGTTCACATGTAACAAATAAAGCCAATGCTTCCATATTGAAGGACTCACAGACAGACAGACACACACACACAGACACACACACACAGTCACTAGGATAGATGACACTGACATGTTCACAAGACACTTTGACAAGTTGGGACAGCTGTCAATTCTGCCAGAAGACCAATAGGGCGTACACACGGTCTGACTTTGTTCGGACATTCCAACAACAGAATCCTAGGATTTTTTCCGACGGATGTTGGCTCAAACTTGTTTTGTCTATACACGGTCGCACAAAGTTGTCGGAATTTCCGATCGCCAACCACGCGGTCATGTACACCACGTACGACGAGACTAGAAAAGGCCGGTTCAGAACCAAGCGCGGCACCCTTTGGGCTCCTTTTGCTAATCTCGTGTTAGTAAAAGTTTGGTGAGAGACGATTCGCGCTTTTTCAGACTCGTGGCTTTCAGATCGTTTTCTGCCGTTCAGTTTGTGCTTGTGGGTTTGTATCTGCTCTTCAGTGCGTGCAGTCAGTTCGTATCGGAGTTTTCTGTGCGATCTTGCCCCCTCGTTGCTGTTTTTCAGGTCGCTCTTCACAGGCCTTGCTGTTCTTCAGTGCGTTCTGTTACTTCGTTCTGAGCAGCCGACCGTTTTCTAGCCATGTTTCGTATGCGTACTCCTCGTAGAGTTCGTGCTGTGCGGGGGCTTGGTGTTGGGGTCCTGACCTTGACACAAGTCCAGTCCATGAACAGGGTGGGGAGGAGTTCATGGACCAAGAATTGGTTGCTTCAGCGTGACCAGTTCTCTCATATGCCTTTGCTCCGTGAGATCCGTGAGAATAATCCTGATGATTTCAGGAACTTTCTCAGGATGGAGGACCCCGTGTTTCACCGTTTGTTGGCTTCGCTGACCCCCTATATCAGCAGGCAGGATACCTGCATGAGGCAAGCCATCACTCCGGAGCAGAGGTTGGTCGCTACCCTGCGGTATTTGGCGACAGGGAGAAGCCTGCAGGACTTGAAGTTCTCGACAGGCATCTCCCCCCAGGCTCTGGGGATCATTATCTCAGAGACCTGTTCTGCCATCATCCAGGTCCTACAGAAGGAGTATATGAAGGTAAGATTTTTATCCTTTTATATCACATTTTATTGTATTGAATGTTTGCTAATATATTGTATGTCTTTCCTCATTCCCTAATTACCATGATTGTAATATGCTGTGAATGTCCCCTTTGTCCTCATGCATGCTGGATTTTTATGTAATTATTATTTTAGGTCCTTCATACATATTTGCCCTTCACTAACCTCCCCAGCATGGTGTTTCTTGCCCTATATTCACCTCATGTAGTCACTTAACAATGTATTTTATCAGCTCCATAGTAGTGCTTTACCCCAAACACCCCCTAAAATGTTTGGAAATCTTATTTTTGATTTAAATTCAGGCAGAGTGCCAGAGGTTTTTTTTTGGTGGTGTCCCCCAAAAATTTTTAGTAACCCTCCCTCCCCCAACTGCTAAGTCAGCTGATCCCAATTCTCTATCTATCCTCAATCATCTATCTGCTGACTTTGCCAAACCCATACACACTATACCCATCTCTTTACTGGTCAGATTCATGGATGAATTCCCCAAAGCATGTAGTGCAAGGGCCTGCCTGTATACTTTCCAATGGTACTGTTTAAAGTTTTTGTATCCTATAATTATCTTGATAGGTAATAGCAGAATGTCCAAATGTCCTCAAATGTGTACAATGTGTATTTATATCTTTGTATTATGACACTTCTTACCTGTCCAGTGGTCTGCTAATAGTGTAACTAAGGAGGGTCTGTTCAAAGTAATACCCATTATTTAGGCATTCATCTCTCAATGAAGTGAAGAGGGTTACCTGTCCAAGATTTCCACACACCCCCTATAATGTTGGAAATGGCCCATGAGAGGAGGGGGGGGGAATATGATAGGTGTACCTTATACTTTGGCCTTGTTAAATTCCCCTTAATAAATGCTATCTGGAGGTTGCCCCATAATGTTTGTGTATAATCTGCTTGCCATGTTTCTGAGTAAAAATAGTAATGTTTATTGTTTTTTCCTCAACAGTTTCCTTCCACGCCACAGGAATGGCAGACTGTGGCCTCCCACTTTGCCGAGCGGTGGGACTTTCCTAACTGCGGAGGGGCAATTGATGGGAAACACGTCCACATCGTCCCACCACCCAACTCAGGGTCGTACTATTATAATTACAAGGGGTTTAATAGTATAGTGATGTTGGCGGTGGTGTCGGCTAATTACGACTTCTTGTATGTGGACGCGGGGAAGAATGGCCGGATGTCCGATGGCGGAGTTCTACAGGCGTCTCCAGAATGGCAGCTTGGACTTGCCAGCTCCAGAGGACAATGTGGAAGGACTCCCATTTGTGTTTGTTGCTGATGAAGCGTTTGCGCTGGGGGACCACCTGATGCGGCCATTCCCAATGAGGACCCTCACCCCGGAACAGAGGGTTTTTAATTACTGGCTGGCCAGAGCCCGAAGAGTGCTGGAGAACACATTTGGAATCCTGGCCAGCTGGTTCCGACTATTTCTGACACCCATCCATATGGCGGAGTATAAACTGAACCATATTATACTGGCGTGCTGTGTTCTCCATAACTTTTTAAGGAAACATTCGGCCAACTATGCTGGCTCAGTTGGGCCTGAGGCCGGAATCCTACATCAAACCACACTGACGGTGCTTGAAAGTGGCCGTCCCGGCTTGCCCTCCCTGAGTGCCCGTGATGTCCGGTTACGCTACCTGGAGTTCTTTGCGGGTAAGGGGGCTATCAATATGCCAGACAATCTGTGAAGCCTTTTTATAATGAAAAAAAAAGAAATTCTTGGTGGACATTTACTGCTTGTGTTTGTTTTAGCTGACCCTGACAGAAATGTGTTGAGTCCAGAAAAGGTCGTGATTGTGTAACCTTATACAAAGCACTGTTGGCTGTTATTTCCTAAATGCAAAAACACATTTCACTACAAGTGCACTTGCAACTGCACTGAAACTGCACTTGTAGTGCAAAGAGGATTTGCCCTTAGGAAATAACACCCATTTTTGCAGAAAACAGCAATTACATCACCCCAAAAGTGTTGTATTGTAGTGTTGAGACAATAATCCACACATTCTTGAGTAAGCAACTTTTTTATACCTGCAAAATCACATGTGCATTTACCAAAGGTTTTTAAAACAAACCAACATGTTTGTTGTATAACAATTTTTGCAGTAGCATTATCAAAAATCGAAATGTCCATTTCAGATAAAACAGGCCTGTGTAAAACCAACAAGAAAGCCAAAAAACTTGAACTTACAAAGTTCACATTAGGTAAAACCTGAAGGCTATATCAGACATCAGTATTTAGGAACTGGGTTTGATATAGCGTTCAGATGGGGGGAAATCACCCCTGGAAAAGCCAAATTTGGAAGATGCACACCAATTTACGAATGTCAACATGTGCTATCTGCTATCAGGGGGGATCAAGGGACGTGTTTTGGGGGAGCAAGCACTTCCTCAACGCTACTTTATAATTGAAGAAGGGGTTGCACCCCCAAAACGCGTCCATTGATCTCCCGTGATGGCAGATAGCACATGTTGGCACACTGTGTGCATCCTCCAAATTTGGCTTTTCAAAACATTGCAAAAATATTTAAAAGATTGGACCACAATCCAAAAAGTGATTTTGTGGGGTTTTAAATTCGCCCCAAAACATCAATGATGTTATTATTTTTTTTAATAACATCATTGATTTTTTGCTGTATGTTTTGCAGTTCGACATTACACCCCATGATCTCCCCGATCAGGATCTGGGCACTTTCTGATGTGAAACGTTCTGGATCCCTAACATCACGATCACCTAAAAAGAGAGAAAGAAAACAAAAACAGGTATCAAAAATCTGCCACCATCCATCTCTTTTACCTGAGTCTGTGGTCGCAGACACTCACCTGTTGTGGTGCCAATCTCCACCACATCTTCTTCTTCCTCCTGCTCTTCTTGTGTTGGTGTTAGTTCCCCTTCTTCCAGAGGTGGGGGGTCTGTGGTTTCTTCGGATGAGGGGTGTCCTCCGAGTCTTTTCTCCCCTATGAAAAACAAAAATGGTATAATTAGCACACAGATATTTGATGGCAGAACTAGAAATAGGAAACATTGCTTGGAAGTGGTGTACAATTGTCTATTTTAGCCGAGTTCCAAGATGTATTTTTTTTATTGGCCTTTGTCAAGCTGCAATACTTTACCTGTTCAGTACTAGCTTCACAGATGGAGACCCCCCTATTGTATACACTGGAGCACCTGTGTGGCCCCCTAATAAAAATGGTGTTCTTGTGTCCCACACTAGTGCTCCAGTGTCCAGATGTGAAAACAGCTGCTCAGTGTCCTCTCCTTACACACAATCTAGTTGGCATTTCATTCTAGTAACAAACCCATCTACACAAACAACTATTTGGCATCCAAGTAGGCCCCAAAAAAATGTGGGAAAATGCATATGGCCTAATCAATGGTGTTTTAGATGCCGAAAGAAAAATGTTTGATATGAACGAATAATGGGCCCATGAACATTAAAGTTGCCCTTTTAAACGTTACAATTAATAAAAGCATATGGAGCAGCACGAACGCAATAAAGACAGAAAGAATAGGGACACAGCACAACTACTTTTTTGCAGCACTCTCCGGATCTTTCGGTACTGCTCTGGCTCTCTCAATTTCAGGTCCGACCACCGCTTCCTGAGCTGATCTTTCTATCGTCGTACCCAGAAATTCTTTTGCAGACTTTTGATCACTTTCGCCATGATCTTGGCCTTTCTGATATTGGGGTTGGGGTAAGGCCCATACTTTCCATCATAGTTGGACTTCTTCATGATGTCGACCATCTCCAACATGTCCCCAAAGGACATATTTGTGGCCTTAAAACGTCTCCTTCTGGATCGGGACGTGTCCAGATCCGGGCTTTCCTCCTCCTCCTCCTCGTTCCTGCAATTAGCACGCACCTGCTGTGACTCCGCCATGTGCTCTTTCCCCACTGCGCCAAATGAAAAGGGGCGGGGAATAGACTAGAAAGAACGTCAGGGGCGGGCGGAGTTACACGCATGCGCAGTGTGTATAAAGCGTAACACGCGTGCGTATTACGTACGATCTGTGAGCGGAGGAAGGAGCATTGGACGCGCCGATCGTAAGAACGAAGGTAAGAGACGAACTTGTGCCTATACTGCTTCTACATTGAAGCCTATATTGTAACAAGATTAGGAGAGTTTTGTCTGACATTAGGCTTTGTCTTGTGTTGTGTCTTGCAGTGAACATGGATATCTTAGTGAAAGACAATGACTTCATGTCAGTATTCATAGATATCTTAAGGGAGCTGCCCTGTCTGTGGGAGATTAAACACCCCCATTTCAAGAACCAAGCAAAGAGGAAGGCAGCACTGGTGCAATTGTGTGAAATTGTGAAGCAGGTGATCCCCACGGCAGACATCACCTATTTAAAGATCTTCATTGGTGGCCTGAGGAGCACATATCTAAGGGAGTGCAAGAAAGTCCTGGATTCACAGAGATCCGGAGCAGCAGATGACATCTATGTCCCCAGGATGTTGTACTACGACAGGCTGCATTTTCTGGCAGGCCAGACTGAACCCAGGCCATCCCTCTCCAGTCTTCCTTCCACGCTTCCTTCCCCCCGGCTGAGGCTTCTGACGCCCAACCTGGGCCTTCCAGGCCACATGTGGAGGAGCCCAGATTGAGCCAGGTATAGCATTCCTCTAAATATTTCTGCTTGTCCAATCAATGATGTTAACTAGATGTTAGTTGGGAGTACTAATTTAGGATTGTGATTGATGAAGCAACAACTAAAACCATGTCCCTTTTTCATACACAGGGAAGTCTCAGCCAGGAGGTGGCCCGGCCGAGCCGGCTGGCTGATCTGCAGGTCCCTCCACCCCCACTGAAAAGAGAAAGTGGCAGTAGGAGGAGTGCCCTAGAGGAGGCTACCGGAGGACTCTTTTGGAGGGCTACAGAGGTCCAGGGAGCACGACAGACCGTGGAGGAGGACATTGCTGCCGTCATATAAAATGCAGAGGATGGAGGAGGGCCAACAAGTCTTGTGTGAGGCGCTCATATTGGAGGCTCTTAACAAAGGTATGAGGGGCCAAATGACAGCTCAGACACACCTTTGCGATGGTTCTCCTCCTCCTCCTGCAGGTCCTCCTCCTCCCTCTCCTCCAGGTCCTCCCAGTCCTCCTCCAGGTCCTACTCCTTCTCCTGCCACATCTCCAACTGCACAGCCACAGCCCGGAAGGAAGCGTGAAAGGAAGACCAGAAAGTGAGGACCCTGGATCCAGTCTGGTCGGCCAAAAAATGCAGCCTCTTGTGGTACCACAGCCTGGGGACACAGATGTCATTTGCTGCTTTCCGGATCTCTGCGAATTCTGGACCAGACTGCCCTCCCTTACATATGGACTCCTCAGGCCACCAATTTTGATGTTCAAGAATTGATGTCTGCCGTGGGGGTCCCAGGCTTCGCTAATTTCTCATGTTGATCCAGTGTTGCCTTCCTCTTTGTTTGGTTCTGATCCCTTAATAAAGGATTTTTGTTTTGAATTATACTCTCCTATGTGTTTTACTTCAAAAATGACAGTTTGTTTGTGAGGATTCAGGTACATTTCAAATATACAATGTGAAATTAACAAGGGACACCAACACCAAACAATCTCCTGGAGATTAAATAATAAAAGATATCAATGGTGTTGGGGTAACTTGACACACAAAACACACACAAAAATATTCTGGAATAAAAATAAAAATAACATTGAACAAAGATCAGCCTTTGAAAAAATACAAACATTAAATAAAAAAAAGGCTTAAAATCCCCAAAAAAATTAAATAAAAAAAAAAAATTATGTCAGATGTGACAACTAATAACAATATATTCAGGGAATCCCAATAAAAAAACAAAAATAAAACTTTGTGAGAAGTGTGTGTGAATATGAGCACCAAAACTATTTAATTCTTGTCACATTATAAAGAAGAAGAGCGTGCGCTGTATTAAACCATTTTTAACATTGCAGCGTGACGAAAGTGCTGTATCCATTGCGAACGCTAAGTTTACCAGAACGAGCTGTTCCGTCTTGGAATTTCTTCTGAGCATGCGTGGCACTTTGTGCGTCGGAACAGGCCACACACGGTCGGAATTGACGCGATCGGATTTTGTTGTCGGAAAATTTTATCTCCTGCTCTCCAACTTTGTGTGTCGGAAAATCCGATGGAAAATATCTGATGGAGCCCACACACGGTCGGAATTTCCGACAACACGCTCCGATCTGACATTTTCCATCGGAAAATCCGACCGTGTGTACGGGGCATAAGAACGTCATTTCCTGCTTCTTCTTGGACAACACACAAGACAGCATGGAGACAGACAGCATCCATGAAGCACACATGCTTTCATAAGTTTATTACAGCTTTATAACTTTTTATTCTATTTCATATAGTTTTACCCACACTGAACTGAACTATTATATTTTTTACATTGTATTTATGATGCCAATTGTGTGACAATAAACTCACACTTTGTTTTAAGTCAGTTTGACTATCAATGCTATTCATCTGGAAATGCCTCTGAGATACAAGAATATTAGATATTAATAATAGTCTTCAATGGCGAGCCAGAAAGTTCCGTCCTTTCTCAATTTTTACGGAAATCTCGATTCTTGCTGAGGGGGGAGAGATTAGCACAGTTTTGCGAATATTCAAGTGTCGAGGAAAAAAAGACGGTTCAGAACCTATCAACCAAGAGGCGTTTGTGTTACGTCAGATGTGGACAACAGTCCAGTAACAGACGGTTGAAGACGAGAAATTCTTCTAAATACGGTGAGTAAAAGTTATGGAATTTATTGATGAAATAGCGAGAGAAAGCAAACTAGAGTTTAAAGATGTCTTTTTATCCAAATGACAGTCACTTATGGGCATATATGTACAATGAATGTTTTCAAGCCAATGTGCAGATAGACAAAAATAAATTTACTGTTAACAAACAGCGTAAAAAGATATCTAATATCTTAAGCTTAGTGAGAATATTTAACAAAATGATTATTAATGTTGATTTACCTGCTAAAAATGTGTGTACATTACAGCGAACAGAATGTAACACTGTACAGAACAGGGGGCGTGGCCTGAAGCTTCATGGAGTGAGGAGCGGGGTGTGTGAGCTCCAGCTACAAATATCCTGAATATCTATCCTCTGGGGCTAAACTACCCATAAACTTGGCATAAATCATCTTAAACCACCCAGCCGCCTCCCACGATCATGTCGCCACCAAAGTGCAATACCAGGACGCTCAGGAAGCTCGATAAGTATCGCCATGAGGAGCGGGAGTTGGTGAATGAAGATGGCGCTCCCTCGGCATCTGGGAAAGAGGCCTTGACATCCGGAGACACTGCTCGGATCTTGGAAGCAGTATCAGTCTGCCAAACGACCCTCACCTCCAAGATAGAAGAGGTCAAGGTGGACATCTCTCTTATCCGCCAGGACATTCACAAACTGAGGGAGAGAGTGTCCGAGGCAGAGCGTAGGATTGGGCAGGCAGAGGACGAAATTCCGCCATTACAGATCACCTGCTCCTGGACCCCCTCTGCGGACCTTCATTGCAAAACTGCTGAATTTCTGGGACAGGGACACCATTCTGCGTCTTACCCGGGAAAATGGTAACATTCCACTCGTAGACGCACAAATAGCTGTTTTTCCCGACTTCTCCGCGGAGGTGCAGAAGAAGAGGGCACAATTCTCGGAGGCCAAGCGCCAACTGCGCAACCGCCATTTAGCATACGCCATGTTGTTTCCAGCGCGCCTTCGCGTGGTCCATGACGGCAAGGCTCACTTCTTCGAGGATCCCTCGGCGGTCATCTCCTGGTTGGAGGGCTGAGACGCGGCTGGCTCGGCGCCATAATGATCTGAACAACAGACCATCGTTCTTCTGTCCCGTGCTGAGCAGGAATCTTTCATCCCGGACAAATACAACATACTAACAGTGAGTTATCTTATCCGCACTCCCTCTCTCCTACCAAGCCCATGTTACCTGCCAATCTAACGGATGCCTATTTTGCCTACCTACCCTATCCCTCTCCCAATATCTATACCTCGTGCAATGCCACTCACCCTTGTCATCCAGTTATATTATTTAGCCCCTCTTGATGAACTGCACGTCCAGCCGGGCTCGTGCAATTCTAAGCACCCCCCTCTGACGTTCGGATGCTAACTTGTTTGGCACCGCCATGTTCTTCAGTTAACTTTTGTTTGTCCTCAGCAGCTTGTGGGGTGGCACCTGACCCGTTTCTACCCTGGCTCTCAAGCTTTATGTTTATCCTACTAACTGGACTGGGTCCCCCCCGCAACTGCATAAAGTAATGTTTCCCTGGCCAGCAACAACCCCCACGGCTGTGGAGGGTTGTCACAAGTTTGATAAGCCACGCTGGTCCAGAGCTGGCATAGTTTCAATGTTTATTGTTTTACTTGTTAATGTCTTTCTTTTTTTCGCATATGAGCAATGTCTGACATGTCATGCAATACAGTCTATATCTAGTCTGTTCTTCTCTGCATCCACCACCTCATTTATCTGCGGGGGATCCTGTGGGCTGACAGGGTCCACTCTATGGTTTTGGCCGGTCTGCCTGCAGGATCTCACAACTTTGGGTTATGGAGTTGGATCTGTTTATTTTTTTGTAATGATATCCGGAATAGGTTCGGCTGTGGTGGCTGGGGTGGTGGGTCTTCTCCTGCTGGTCCGATTAGACACCACATTCCAATTGCTTACCAGATGGCTTCTTTAAAAATAGTCACGTGGAATGTGAGAGGGCTGCGTGATAAGTCTAAACGACTAGCTGTGCTGTCCCAGCTCAAGCGTGCTGATATATCTGTATTAGTGGAGACCCACATAACAGGGCAACTTCAGATGGCCCTTAAAAAACCATGGGTGGGCTGGATATACCAGGCTCCATTCACCAACAATTCTAGAGGTATAGCTATCCTCATAGCTAAAACGGTTAATTTCCAACTACACAATTTAAGATCGGACCAGCAGGGGAGGTTCCTGTTCTTACATGTTACTGTGGGGGGTCTTGTGATTCTTTTGCTAGCCTTCTATGTTCCCCCGCCCTTTCAATTTACTACCCTCAGAGAGGGACTGGCCTTTATGTCTGAGCATCCCACGGTACCAGCAGTCTGGATAGGGGATTTTAATATGGTGATTGACCCCCTCTTAGATAGACTCCGCTCATCAAATATGTCACAGAACGAGCCGACTAGATTCACTAGATTTGGCAGATTCCTTTCGGAATTTGCCCTATCAGATACCTGGAGGCTTAAATATCCCAACACATCTGCATATTCTTGCTTTACACCCTCACAAAACGCAATGTCCCGCATAGACATGATTTTACTTACCCCTACTCTCATTCCGAACCGCCTTGCAGTGGGATTCGGTGCGAGAGTCCTCTCGGACCACTCATCCTACTGGATCACTTTGAGACTACCGTCCTCCCCACCGTCCCACTTGTGGAGACTGAACCCATTCTGGCTAGCAACCCTCACTGATATTGAGATTATACAGCGCGAGTGGTCTTTTTATTTCCAGTCTAATCAGGGAACGGCCTCGCCCGGGATGGTGTTGGAGGCCTTCAAAGCTCATGCCCGCCTGATCCTCTCCACACACATTAACAGACATAAAGCCTCCTCTAACAATATTTTGTTACAGGCCGAGGAGCATTTGGGCTCCCTCGAACAGGCTTTCCTGACAAACCCAACACCTTCCAACTCTGCCCAACTACGCTTGCAATCTAGGCTCACTGACCACTTACACTTCGAGAAAGCAAAGAAGGGTATCTTCTTTAGCAAACAAAGGGTCTTTGAGCATGGTGAATGGGCGGGGAAACTCCTAGCCTATATGGCCCATCTGGACCATACGCCCCCAGTGGTGGTCCAGCTCCGCTCACAGGATGGAACCATGCTCACGGACTCTGAACAAGTAGCCCATGAATTTAGAAGGTCTTACGCTGATCTTTACACCTCTAGAGCCAGCCGACCCCAGGACGAGCTACACCACCTCCTAGACACTATTGATTTCCCCTTACTCTCAAATACTCAGGTAGAACTTTTGGAGGCACCCATAACTGAGGAATGCATTAAAGTGGCGATAGCGAGCCTCCCAGCATCGAAGGCCCCTGGTTCAGACGGCCTCCCACTGGAATTTTATTCTCAATTCCAGGAGGTCCTTATCCCCAGGCTTGAGGCTTTATATTCACACATACACACATCCGGTACACTCCCACGCAACATGAGCGAGGCACTGATTGTCCTCATCCCCAAACCGGGCAAAGATCCCCTCCAACCCGAGTCCTACCGCCCGATCTCTCTCCTCCAACTGGATGTGAAAATTCTCGCTAAAATCCTCGCTATGAGACTCAACAAGGTCATCCTCAGCCTCATCCACCCTGACCAAACAGGCTTTATGCCCAATAAGAACACAGCATTCAACCTGAGAAGGCTATTTACAAATCTTCACACCACACATGACGAGATTGGGTCTAGGGTGATGGTCAGCTTGGACGCCGCCAAGGCGTTTGATTCTGTGGAGTGGGGCTACCTTTGGGAGTGCCTACATAGATTCGGCTTTGGCCCCAGGTTCATTAAATGGCTCCAACTCCTTTACCAGGCTCCCACTGCCCGGATTCAGGTCAACGGCAAAGTATCCACTCCATTTTCGCTGTCAAGGGGAACACGCCAGGGATGCCCAATATCTCCCATGTTATATGCACTAGCTGTCGAACCATTGGCCATTGCCATTAGGGCGCACCCCGACATCAAGGGCCTCCGTCGGGGGCAATTGACCGAGGTGCTTAGCCTATATGCGGATGATATGCTACTTTACTTGTCAGACGCAGGTCCCTCGTTGGCTGCAGCCCTACAACTTATCCAACAACATGGGACCTTTTCAGGGCTACAAATTAATTGGTCTAAATCTCAAGTACTCCCCATAGATGTCTCTGTTCCAACGAACACCCAGGTGACCCTCCCACTGGTAAGGACCAGCCAGCTTAAATACTTAGGCATTCAATGCTCACGCTCCCTAACAGACTATATACGCCTAAACATCGAACCAATGTTCGCATATCTTAAACACAAGACACAAATTTGGTCCAGACTTCCCCTAGGAGTGATGGGTCGTAATAACCTGGTGTAGATGATCCTTCTTCCCAAGCTGTTATACCTATTCTGGCATGCCCCACTGTATGTCCCAGCCCATATATTTAGATCCCTTGAGTCTATACTCAACACCTTCATATGGGGTACATCCAGGCATAAACTGTCATGGCAGACCCTTAAGTGTCCCACTCACCTGGGGGGCACGGCCACCCCTGACCTTGCATTCTACTATTTAGCTTCCCAGCTGTCCCACTTTTATTATTTTAATAAGCACGACAGACTCCGCTATACCACTTTGACATGCACACATGCCTCTGACGTAGTGGCTCATCCCTTCCAGATACTTTTCTGTAAACATAGGGTTAAATCTCGGGCAGCGGGTGGGAACCGAATGCTACAGCACCATAGTAAAATTTGACACCGCACACTTACTACTATCGGTGCTCCCCCCGTTCACACTCACACTCCTCTCTGGGATAATCCTCTGCTCCCTGAATTGCTGACCATCCCAGACTTTAAACTATGGATCATCTACAAAATCATATACCTTCATCAGGTTGTAGCGGGAGGGGAGGTTAAATCCTTTCAGGTGCTGAAGGATGAATTCGCCCTCCCTAACCATATGTTTTTTAGGTACCTTCAGATTCGCCACGCCCTCCAGTCTCAATTTAATAACGCTATCCCCAATCTAGAAGTGGTGACAGTCACAGATCTGCTTTTAGGCGATGACCCGAAATAATTGATCTCCACCCTATACAGTCTCCTCCTCTTGCCTGCTGCCACCACCAACACACAAAACCTAAGGGTTAAATGGGAGGCTGACATCGGGACCTTGGACGATGAACAATGGGGGGACATACTCGGGACTTGCACAAAAGTATCCCCGAAACTATCAGATCGCCTCACTTACTTATATATCCTCCATAGATCTTATCTCACCCCTGCACAAATCCTTAAATATAGGTCGGATGCTGATCCAGCCTGTCCCCGCTGTGGTAATACCTCCAGTACCTTCTATCACCTTATATGGTCTTGTCCATGTATTCAGAACTATTGGCTGCAAATAGTTAGGTTTCTCCACGATTGTATGGTCTCCCCTCTGACGCTGTGCCCTCGCCAATGTCTACTTGGTCTGCTCACAGTCTCGGAGGAGGAGAAATACTTATCAATATTTATGCAGGAGACCCTCTTCATAGCCAGAATGCAGGTTGCCCAATTGTGGCTTCGACCCACCCCCCCACTATACAGCAGTGGAAGAGGGCAGTCAATCTCACCCTACCCTACAAGAAAGTTCTGTATATTCACCGTGGTTGCCCAGCCAAATACCACAAGATATGGGATAGATGCATAAATGAAGCCTCCACGTGTACAGACTGGCAATACATAACACACATATGTCTGTCGGTTCAATGGCACGTGCCCCCGTTTATTACTGAACTCCTTATTAACCTAAGATGTACACCTTGATACTGGATCACAATGACTTGTCTAGACAATTTGTGTAAAAGATAATACACCTGACTTCTATGCATTTTGAAAATAGTACTTTAATACTTGTAAAATGTACTGACTTTTATGCTCAATAAACTTTGTTTTTGATTAAAAAAAAAAAAACACTGTACAGAACATAAGGAAACATGAAAATTTGTCTCAAGATTCTCTTAATTGTCCAAACTGTGAGATTTTTTATAATTATATAGAGAATCTTGAGGAACAAATTGACTCCAAAACAAATCTTTTGGAAAAACTTCAGAATGACAGTAGATTGACACAGCTTGCTGTAATAACCACAGATGACAAAAAGACTGAATCTAAATGTAAGCAACAATCCTCTTATATTCCGGAAAGTTCGGATATGGAGAATGTTGATCCTACTGATGAAAAAGAAATGAAACATAAAAACTTATTATGTAGGACTGCAAAACTAAAGTTGCAAATACATGACCAACTTATGAAAGTTTTAAAAGATTTTCCTATTTATGACACTGAGGCAACTGTATTTTCCAATTGGGATTTATTTGAAACGTTTGCAGATCGTTTTAATCTGTCAAATGATCAACGCAATTACATATTTCAGTTGTGGGTTCCTGTTAATTTCGCTAAACGAATTAACACACCTGTTACTGATGACGAAGGTCAGGAAAAACAAAATGACACGACAGATAGACTGCGACAATTATTGCTATGTATAAACGGTGAGGAAATACCGACCATAGAAATGTTAGATCTTTTACAGACTACTGCAGAAGAAAATCCAACTGATTTTAAAATAAAATTTTGCAAGGTTTATGAAATGATATTTGGAGTAGATGATGACAATGACCCAGGTTTAAAAACAGCTTTCATAAAAAAATTTAAATATCTTGACCCAACTTCAGTAGCCATAGCACAGGAACGTCAAAATTTAAATGATATAGTAAGTTTCATTGATAAAATTAGGAGACAATTGAATCAAAGCAATCTCACACACGAGATAGCTATAATTCAAGGTGATAAAAATAGTCAGGCTGCAGACATGTCAGAAACGACAGATCTTGGCAGGAATGACAAGAACAGGTGCAGGCAAGTGAGGCAAGTAGACCCTATCACGTGTCTTTACTGTCATAAGTCTGGCCATATGAGAAAACATTGCTGTAAATTTAAGAGAGACATAAAAAATAAAAACTAAAGATATGGAGAATGAAAAATCAGCTTTTGTACAACCCGTTTTTTCATGTCAAGATAAAATTTTGACTGAATTGCCTTATGCCACTGAAGTCAAACAAATCAGTAATTTGACTGTTAACAGCAGTTCAGACAACACTGTCACTGAAAGAGAGGGTTTATTGCCATTGCCAAAAATAGAATCACATCGGGATTCAATTTCTCTGCCATTACAGTATGTAGCACCAATTATTTTGGATGAGAATGGTAGGCCATTTAACCACTTCCCGACCACCGCACGACGATGTACGTCCTAAGTTTGAAGGGGTATATCGTTGTTATGGCAGCAGCTAGCTGCCATAACCCCGGTATCCCCGTTTTTGTGCGGCGGCCGGCTTTCAGATAAAAGTGGTCCCTGCGGCGGATTCGCCGCGAGATCACTTTTATCGGTGGCGGGAGAGGGCCCCCCCTCCTGCCGCGATCCGGTGCCCTCTGCCGCTTACTGGAGCCGTCGGTAGCGGTGGAGGCGATCGGATTGGTGTGTATAGAGACGAGTGAGGCCAAGATGGCGCTCACTCGTCTCCATGACACTGCTGGGCGGAAGCGACGTCAAAACGTCACTTCCGTCCACGCCTCTTAAAGGCATATTTTTTCAAATGTAATTTTTCTAAATGACTTTTTTTTTTATTGCATTTTAGTGTAAATATGAGATCTGAGGTCTTTTTGACCCCAGATCTCATATGTAAGAGGTCCTGCCATGCTTTTTTCTATTACAAGGGATGTTTACATTCCTTGTAATAGAAATAAAAGTGACACAATTTTTTTTTTTTTTAAACAGTGTAAAAATAAATAAAATATTGTAAAATAAATAATAAAAATAAAAAAAAAAATTTTTAAAACCCCCCTGTCCCGACGAGCTCGCGCGCAGAAGCGAACGCATACGCGAGTAGCGCCCACGTATGAAAACGGTGGTCAAACCACACATGTGAGGTATCGCCGCGACCGGTAGAGCGAGAGCAATAATTCTAGCCCTAGACCTCCTCTGTAGCGCAAAATATGCAACCTGTAGAATTTTTTAAACATCGCCTATGGAGATTTTTAAAGGGTAAAAGTTTGACGCCATTCCACGAGCGGGCGCAATTTTCAAGCATGACATGTTGGGTATCAATTTACTCGGCGTAACATTATATTTCACAATATAAAAAAAAAATTGGGATAACTTTACTGTTGTTTTATTTTTTTATTCAAAAAAGTGAATTTTTTCCAAAAAAAGTGCGCTTATAAGACCGCTGCGCAAATACGGTGCAAAAAAAAGTATTGCAATGACCGCCATTGTATTCTCTAGGGTGTTAGAAGAAAAACCATATATAATGTTTGGGGGTTCTAAGTAATTTTCTAGCAGAAAAACCTGTTTTAAACATGTAAACACCTAAAATCCAAAACGAGGCTGGTCTTAAAGTAGATATACAATGTTTGCTGAATGGTAAAATTATTAATTGTCTCATTGACAGTGGATCTGAGATTAGCCTTACCAAAGAAAACATACCTGTGAAACCAAATTCTCCTATGTGTAATATAGTGGGTTTTAATAATACAGGTAATTCCACTGCTAGACAGGTATCTAAGGTAACATTTGAAGTACCGGGAATAGTGAAAACTAACATTAACATTTGGGTATGTCACAAAGCAGAGAATATACTCGGCATTGATGTAATCAATGAACAAAAATGGGAGATCGATTTGGCTAATAAAAGTATTTGGAAAGATCCATCTAGGCCCAAATCAGTGCTTATTGATCCCTCTGTATACAGTAAAGTTGGTTCCATTACCAATATGTCTACAGAACAAAAGTGGCCTGATGTTGATGGTAATTGTGCTTTAAAGGAAGTGGTACAACGTTTTCCAAGTTTGTGGTCAAAGTTCAAAAATGACATTGGAACTTTGAAAAATACTGAATTGAATATTGAGGGAAAAGATCCAGAACCCCTTAATCAGTATGAGTTACCACTAGAATCAATTGGTCCACTTTCTGCCATTATTCAAGAGTTTGTACAACTTGGAATTGTAAAGAAAGCTAAATCAGTGGTAAATAACTGTATTTGGCCTATCAAAAATACTGATAATTCATATTCTTTATCAGTTGACTTAAGGACATTGAATAAACATATCACAAATAACCCAGTTCTTCCTGATAAATCTAACTTAAAGTTAAATTTGAATGCTGAGGACAAAGTGTTCTCTGTATTAGAAATCATGAATAGCCATTTTTCCCTTCCTTTAACTACTAGCAGTCAGTACAAACTCGCATTCACATTCAGAAAAGAGACTTATACGTTCACTCGATTAATACCTGGCCTAGGTATTGGTGATGGTATAGTTCATGAATCTATAACAAAAATACTTTCAAAATTTTCTAGGCCAGACTGCATTTGTCAGCATGTGGATGTGATTTTGCTGAGTATTTAGAATATCGATGAACATATGGCTCTTTTGTCTGAGCTGTTTATGATGTTACAAGCTGAAGGTTTAAAATTAAACACGACAAAAGTTCAGTTGATGAAAAGTCAAGTGAAATACCTTCACATGCAAATTAGTCAAGGAAAGAAACAGTTGTTGCAAGAAACAGTTATAGGGCGTACACACGGTCGGACTTTGTTCGGACATTCCGACAACAAAATCCTAGGATTTTTTCAGACGGATGTTGGCTCAAACTTGTTTTGTCTACACACGGTCGCACAAAGTTGTCGGAAAATCCGATCGTTCTAAACGCGGTGACGTAAAACACGTACGTCGGGACTATAAACGGGGCAGTGGCCAATAGCTTTCATCTCTTTATTTATTCTGAGCATGCGTGGCACTTTGTCCGTCGGATTTGTGTACACACGATCGGAATTTTCGACAACGGATTTTGTTGTCGGAAAATTTTATAGCCTGCTCTCCAACTTTGTGTGTCGGAAAATCCGATGGAAAATGTCCGATGGAGCCCACACACGGTCGGAATTTCCGACAACACGCTCCGATCGGACATTTTCCATCGGAAAATCCGACTGTGTGTACGGGGCATTAGAGAGATCACTGCAATCCCAACTCCAACAACTCATAAGGCATTGCATCAATTTTTGCATAAAATAAATCATTGCAAAGAGTTTGTACACTGTTTCGCAGAAAAAGTTAATCCACTATATAATCTTTTGAAGAATAAAGGTAATATAGTTGACCAATGGGGTCCAAATGAGAAAAATGCTTTTGAAATGTTGAAAAAAGATTTGCAGAATGCTCCAGCATTAAGTACAATAGAGGTTTGTTCTGAAGCATCTTTTGTTTTGAAAACTCATGTATCCGAGAATGCCATCTCAGTAACGTTGTCTCAATTACAAGAAGGTAAGGAGAAAATAATTGCCTATTTCTCTAGAGTTTTATCATTTTTGGAAAAAACTTTTGAGTCAGGTGTAAAGCAATTGCTAAGTGTTTACTATGCAATTAAAGTTACAGAGAGAATAGTGAAATCAAACAAAATCATTGTACAGACACCTAACTGCTCACTAAAAGGTATTTTTGAGGAAGATAGTTTTAAAGAATGTCGTAAAACATATCCTCTATGGTTCAGAGCTTTATCATCCAAACACATTCAGATAGATGTAAAAGGAGGACATCTTCAGGAATGTACACCAGCACATGTTTATACAGCTGTATCTGAGAAGTCTTTATCTCAGGTTTCCAGCAAAAGAACAGAGAAGGACATAGAGCCAGTACTTGTTACTGCAGAACAGTCTAACACTAGAATAAGAGCTTCAACACAGAATACAGTTACGCACATTTCTAATCTTTTAGAAGTGAGAACAAAGGCATAGTCCATTGTCATCTCTGGGTGATACAAAATTTTTCTTTTGTTTGTGAAAACAGATTTGTATCATGACCAAAAGGAGGTGTTGCGTCCTGACATACCTAAACTTCACAGAACATATAATTTATAGTTTAGGCCATGTTAGACAGGATAAGGACAGTACATTGTCATACAGAAGTTCTCTTTGAAGGAAAATATAAGATAGTGTTATTTTACATATAGTTTAAAAAATTCACAAAGTTATTGTCTCATAATGTTTTAACATTTGTTGGAAAAGTTACAAGAATTTAATGAAAATATTTTATGCCTAATTATTGATACTGCATTTCTTTTACAGAAATGGCATCTAAAATCAAATAAATATGGAAGATAACAAGCTCATATGAAGAGAAAAGAGAATATCAGGAAAATTAAAGAAGGAATCCTCTAGGGAAGAATATTGGACAAAAGATTTATACTTCAGATTTATGACTATTTTATCTTATTCAACAAGGTTTTTCTAACCTAACAGAACTTGAAAAAGAAACTTTAAAGACATTTCATGAAGAAAAAAATAATCAGAAGAAACTTTATCTATCTACTATAGATAAACAATTTGGGACTCAAACATTTGTCCACATATACATTTTTTGATAATTCCATTATTCTGATATTAATGTTCATATTAAGTTAGGATTATCATTATTTTTATTTATTTTTCCTTATTCATATATTGAATATTTTTAGGTAACAACTGCACACTCGTTCTAGTTTATAGAACATCTTTTGTTCATAACTTAAGAAACATATCACTCTTAATAGAAATATAGAAAGTTATGACAAGTTTTAGAGTGTAAAGTATATTTCCAAAGAGCTAAAATATTATTTGAGCACAAATATGGAAATATATTATTGCATCATTAATTTATTTTAATAATAATTGTTATTATTATTATTATTATTATTATTATTAATAATAATAATTATTGATATGAGTCATCATTATGTTATAATTTTTGTTTAAAAATTTATACCATTATTTTAAGATTTTGCATAGGTAGATCTAAGAGAAGTTAAAGTAAAGAGAAAAGCGATTAGAAGTTGAGTTATTTCTAGCTGCTTCAGTTCTGAGGAATATTATGTTCGATCATTTGATACAAGGATGTGTAAATGTGACATGAATGATGTTTTGAATGTATTAGAATAATTTGATATGATTAATCATAATTCAGGGGGGATTGTTAGAATATTATTCTAAATTCATAATTCAGCACTTATAGGTGTTATATTATATTCATGGCAAGCTTGCAAAACATATTTTGGTTTTATGATTAATCATAATAAATAGAGTATGTGTGAATGACCTTGATCAATTGATTTGACATGATTCTTCATCTAAAGCTGAGCATTGCTGGATTTTTCTGGTGTAGCCAATTTGAGTATGACATTTAAAGTACCGTATTTATCGGCATATAACACGCGCCGGCGTATAACACGCACCCCAAGTTTAGGAGGGAATTTTAAGGAAAAAAACTTTTAGGAGGGAAGTTTAAGGAAAAAAAACTTACATTTAAATGCCCATCAATGCAGCCTCATCAGTGTTCATCTGCAGCCTTTCCCCAGTGTCCAGTGCAGCCTTGTCAGTGCAGCTTTGCCCCAGTGCAGCCTTGTCCCCAGTGCAGCTTTGCCCCAGTGCAGCCTTGTCCCCAGTGTAGCTTTGCCCCAGTGCAGCCTTGTCCCCAGTGCAGCTTTGCCCCAGTGCAGCCTTGTCCCCAGTGCAGCTTTGCCCCAGTGCAGCCTTGCCCCAGTGGTCCGTGCAGCCTTGTCGCCGCCGACATACAAACATTTAGTTTGTATTTTTAAACATGGCGCCGCGGAGTTCGGAGGGACTCGGCGGCGCTCGTTCAGCGGAACGAGCGCCGCCGAGGACACAGTGACTGGGTGGAGCCGAGATACACATAGCCGAGGGTTCTCGGCTTTTCTCGGCGCCGTTCACAGTCACGCCCAGTCCCTATGATGGACATAACACAGGTCCAATGGCGGGACTAGGCGTGACTGTGAACGGCGCCGAGAAAAGCCGAGAACCCTCGGCTATGTGTATCTCGGCTCCGCCCAGTCACTGTGTCCTCGGCGGCGCTCGTTCAGCTGAACGAGCGCCGCCGAGTCCCTCCGAACTCCGCGGCACCATGTTTAAAAATACAAGCTATGTGAATGTCGGCAGCGATCGCGGCGATCGCTCCGACAGATCACAAAATAGCGGGGATCGGCGTAAAACACGCACCCACGATTTTTCCCTTATTTTAAGGGGAAAAAAGTGCGTGTTATACGCCGATAAATATGGTATCTTGGTATAGAATGTCATCAGAAGACAAAAATAGACACGTGTCCACGTAGCTAAAGGAATATACATTGTGGATTACCGGTATATCCTGTTAAGTTAGTTTGTAGTTCCAGTCATATTAATAAGTACTAGTATATAGTTACTTAATGTAAAGTTGGTAAAATGTGTTCATATTATGTAGATGTTTGGTTATATGACATTACATGATCAGCCCATTACTTCAAGTATGGAGTGTTACATGTGGGCTTGTCAATCGTATGCCATATATGACTCTGAGTTAGAATCTTCTTTTGGATAGCATATTGCTGAAGTTAGCAGAAATGAATATGTGCCATACAAGGTTCTAAGTTGGTGTGAGGTTATGACGTTCACATGTAACATATAAAGCCAATGCTTCTATATTGAAGGACACACAGACAGACACACACACACAGACACACACACACAGTCACTAGGATAGATGACACTGACATGTTCACAAGACACTTTGACAAGTTGGGACAGCTGTCAATTCTGCCAGAAGACTAAGAACGTCATTTCCTGCTTCTTCTTGGACGACACACAAGACAGCATGGAGACAGACAGCATCCATGAAGCACACATGCTTTCATAAGCTTGTTACAGCTTTATAACTTTTTATTCTATTTCATATATTTTTAGCCACACTGAACTGAACTATTATATTTTTTACATTGTATTTATGATGCCAATTGTGTGACAATAAACTCACACTTTGTTTTAAGTCAGTTTGACTATCAATGCTATTCATCCGAAAATGCCTCTGAGATACAAGAATATTAGATATTAATAATATTCTTCACCCTCCCGTATGGAGAGTACCTCAGTTTTGTAGCAAAGCAATAAGTATCCCAATCCAAATATTATATATAAATATATATATATATATATATATATATATATATATATATATATATATATATATATATATATATATATATATATATATATATATATATATATATATATATATATATATATATATATATATATATATATATATATATATATATATATACACACATATACACACACATATACATACATACCCCAAATAAGAGGGACGGGAGCTCTGTGTCCCTTGATGTACTCCAAGAAAAGGATTTTACAGGTAAGCTGTTTAAAAAATCCTATTTTCTTTATTGTACATCATGGGACACAGAGCTGTTAATTACCTAGTGGGATGTCCCAGAGCAAAGCTTAATTTGAGGGGAGGGAGATCAAAAAGCAGACCGCCATCGGACGTGAGGATCTATACTGCTGCCTGCAGCACACAGCGCCTGAAGGCGATATCCTCATGCCCCCCTTACATCCACTTGATATAATTTCGTGAACGTATGGACCGAAGACCAGGTTGCAGCCTTGCAGATATGAGTCATGGAGGTCTGGTGATGCACTGCCCATGAAGCACTCACTGCTCTGGTAGAGTGTGCTCTCACATGAAAAGGAGGATCTTTCTTCCTCAAACCGTAGGCCTGAACAATAACTTGCCGAATCCACTTAGAAATAGTAGATTTCGACGCTGCCTGGCCCTTTTTTGGACCTTCTGGCAGCACAAACAAAACATCAGTTTTCTGTATCTGAGCCGTTGCTTTCAGATAGAACTTGATTGCTCTTACTACATCTAGAGAATGCAACAATCTTTCTTCCGTGGAATGCGGATCTGGACAAAAGGATGGTAAGATCACATCTTGATTCAGATGAAATCCTGAGACCACTTTAGGCAGAAAAGTTGGATGGGGATGCAATACCACCCTGTCTTTGTGCATAATCAAATAGGGCATTTTACAGGAAAAAGCTGCCAATTCCGATACTCGTTTAGCAGAGGATATAGCAACTAGAAAAAACTATTTTCTTGTCAAGAGAACCAAAGGAACATGGCGCATTGGCTCAAAGGGTTGTCTTTGTAAAACCGACAAAACTAAATTTAAGTTCCATGGACACAAGGGATACTTAACTGATGGCCTTAAACGCAATACCCCTTGAATAAAGGCCCGTACCAAGGAATGAGAGGCAAGCGGCCTTTGAAAAAATATGGATAAGGCTGAGACCTGACCCTTGATGGTGCTCAAGGCTAGCTTCATTTCTACCCCCATCTGTAGAAAGGCAAAAACTCTACCAATGGCATATTTTCGAGGATGCCAACCCCTGGATTCACACCAGGAAATGTATGCCTTCCAGATTCTGTATTAGATGAGCCTGGAGGCCAGCTTTCTAGCATTAACCAGAGTAGAGAGAACTGTACCCGAGAGTCCACGACCCTTCAAGATGCAGGTTTCAACAGCCAAACCGTCAAATTTAGGCTCCGTAAGGAAGGGTGGAATACTGGTCCCTGCGAAAGCAGGTCTGGGCGCAGTGGAAGAAGCCATGCCTTTCCTACCGCCATCCTTATGATTTCTGCATACCAGGATCTTCTGGGCCAGGCTGGGGCCACCAGAATTACCGGTTTCTTTTCTCTCTTGACCCTGCGAAGAAGCTGCGGTAGGAGCGGAACCGGAGGAAACACACAGATCAGGGAAAACTGATCCCAAGGAATTACCAACGCATCCATCCCGGATGCTAGTGGATCCTTTGTTCTTGAAACAAAATTGTTCAACTTTATGTTGAACCTGGAGACTAGTAGATCCACAACCCGGGGTACCCCATCTCTGGCATATTGCCAGGAACACGTCGGGGGCAGAGACCACTCTCCTGAAGACAGTTGCTGGCGACCCAGATAATCCGCCTGCCAATTCTCCACCCCTGGAATGAAGACCGCCGAGAGACAAGGAACATGCTCTTCTGCCCACACCAAAATGTGGTTCACCTCTCTCTGGGCAGCCAGACTCCTGGTGCCCCCTTGGTGAATGATATAGGTCACCGCCGTGGCATTGTCGGATTAGATCCGAACAAGACAGCCCTGTAACCTGTATGTCCAGGCCCGAGAGCCAAGCGTACTGCCCGAATTTCCAGAATGTTGATGGGCAGGATCTTCTCCACTTTGGACCATCTCCCTTGGATCGTAGCTCCTTCTAGGACTGCGCCCCAGCCGATAAGGCTGGCATCTGTAGTCACCACCTTCCAGGTAACTGGTGCGAAGGATTTTCCCTTCTGTAAATTCTTGGTTAGCAACCACCAACTGAGGGTTTGCCGTACTTCCAACGTTAGCCGCATCGGTAAGTCCAAGCAGACAGTATGCAGTTTTGCAATGGACTTGAATGAAACTGTGCGTAAGGGACAGCCTCTGATGAGGCTATTATCTTCCCCAACAACCTCATGCAAAGACGAATAGAAGGTTCCCTCTTTGCTTTGACCAGCCGGATCAACTCTTTCAAAGCCTTGACCTTTGGCTTGGGTAAAAATACCCTGTTTTGGGCTGTGTCTATGACCATACCCAAATACTCCAGCCTTCTTAGGGGCTGCAAGGATGACATTTCTAAGTTGAGGACCCAGCCTAAGCGCTCTAGGTATTCTTTCGTTGTGAGCACATTGTGGTTTATTCGTGCAACAGACTGTTCCACCAGTAGTAGATCGTCTAGATATGCTGTTATTGCTATGCCTTTCGCCCTCAGATTTGCCAGGAGCTGGGCTAGAACCTTGGTGAATACCCGAGGTGCAGTAGCTAGATCAAAGGGTAGAGCCACAAACTGGAAGTGGCGCTGTTATACCGCAAACCTTAGGAATTTTTGGTGAGCAGGACAAATTGGCACATGTAGATATGCGTCTTTGATGTCTATTGACGCCAGGAACTCTCCCCCTTGTAGGGTGGAGACCACTGAGCGGATTGACTCCATGCAAAAAGAACGAACGTTCAGGAACCGATTCAGATTGCTGGGTTTGCTGGGTTGCATTTTTGGGGCTTTTCCTTGTAGTTTTTCATTTGCCTTTTTCTGTCACTTTTTAAATAGCTTTTTTTTTTTTTTTTTTCCTCTCTTCCCTTCAGTCTATCAATTAAGGGGGGTGGTTAATTGCTCATAGGTGCCTATTTAACTCGGTGTAGGACTCAGTCTGAGCGTGCTCAGTCTGAGGCTGTGGAACTCGGTGTAAGTGGAGCTGGTATAAGTGGGAGTTAAAAACTAGAGTTTAAAACAGGAGGTAATAACAGGGGTCATAGTACCTGTGTAGCGTGAGTATCTGAATGTTGTCTGAGTAGTGTGTGTGGATCGTTAGTACTTGTGTATTGTGTACTGTATACTTGAGTATTGCGAGTGCACGTAGGTCTGCAACTGTTCTGCGATTGCACGTAGGCCTGTGAGTACCTGTGTATTGTCTTTTTGTGTACCTGTGTATTGTCTTGAGTATTAGTGCCAGGAAGCTAGCTGTTAGGTAATTTGGACAGGGTAAAATCCCCAAATCCTCACTAAATTTAATAGGTACGATGCCCGGCGGGTGTGGAGAGGCGACTCTTTGTACATCTTGCCGCATGTATGCGTTCCTTGATCATCCGATCGAGGGCGAATACTGCTGTGCAAAATGTAAGCACATTGTTTCCCTGGAAGCCCAGGTTCTGAATCTGGGGAAGCAACTGTCAGCACTGAGAAGTCCCTCCATAGTAAAGGTGAGCCAGGAAAGTACACGGCAGGTGCCGGCAGGGGCCAGCACAGAGGCGGGTGGAGACAAAGAGGTGCAGGCACTAGCAAAGAGTAGATGGGTGACAGTCAGGAGGGGTAGAGGGGGAAGTGCCAGAGAGGCCGATCCAGGACTGGAGCATCCCAATAAGTACGCTCCATTGAGTGACATTGGTGAAACCAGTCAGGGACCAGCACTGCTGAAGATGATGGACTCTCCTAGCAGCCAGGGGAAGAACTCCTCCAGTGAGAGTGGGGGGGTAGCAAAGGGAAAGGAAAGACAGATTCTGGTGGTAGGGGACTCAATTCTTAGAAGGACAGAGAGGGCAATCTGTAACCAAGACCTGAAGTGCCGAACAGTATGTTGTCTACCGGGCGCTCAGGTTCTGCACATCACGGATCTTGTGGACAGATTACTGGGAGGGGCTGGGGAAGACCCGGCTGTCATGGTGCACGTTGGCACCAATGACAAAGTCAGAGGCAGATGGAGTGTCCTAAAGAACGATTTTAGGGACTTAGGTGCTAAATTGAGGAAAAGGACCTCCAAGGTAGTGTTCTCAGGAATACTACCGGTACATCGAGCCACACCAGAAAGGCAGAGGGAGATTAGGGAAGTAAACAAGTGGCTGAAGAGCTGGTGTAGTAAGGAGGGGTTTGGGTTCCTGGAGGACTGGGCCAACTTCTCAGTCGGTAACCAGTACTATAGAAGGGACGGACTGCACCTAAATGAGGAGGGTGCAGATCTGCTGGGAATGAAGATGGGCAAAAAGTTAGAGGGGTTTTTAAACTAGGCGATGGGGGGAGGGTCCAGAGACAGCGCGGAAGATATTCCAGAGGGTAGTATTGGGGGCATTAGTGGTAGGTTAACCAAAGCACAAAAACACAAGGTGAGTATAGTAGCAAGTCCTAGTTGCAATCTTGAAACACCCAATACGAGGACAATATGCGACCGGTCTAAACTATGTGGCATGTTCACCGATGCCAGGAGCATGGCGGACAAGATGGGTGAACTAGAGATACTGTTGTACAAGGAGGATTTGGATTTTGTGGGAATTTCAGAGACCTGGTTCAACAGCTCTCATGATTGGCTGGCAAACATTCAAGGGTATACCCTATACCGCAAGGATAGAGAGGGTAAAAAAGGGGGAGGGGTATGCCTATATATCAAGAATAATGTACAAGCGAATGTGAGAGATGACATCACTGAGGGAGCTAGAGAGGAGGTGGAATCCTTATGGGTAGAGCTCCAAAGGGATGAAGCTAAGGGGAAAATAATACTGGGAGTATGCTATAGGCCCCCTAACCTGAGGGAGGAAGTGGAGACGGATCTCCCATCACAAATTGGATTAGCAGCAAGGATGGGAAGGGTTATCATAATGGGGGATTTTAATTATCCAGACATAGACTGGGCGGAGGGAACCGCGCATTCATTTAAGGCTCGCCAGTTCCTTAATGTCTTGCAGGACAATTTTATGGGTCAGATGGTAGACGCACCAACTAGAAATAAAACATTACTGGATCTACTGATTACCAACAATACAGACCTGTTCACAGATGTGGAAATACGGGGCAATTTAGGTAACAGCGATCACAGGTCAATTAGTTTCAGTATAAATCACACAAATAGGAAACATGAAGGGAACACAAAGACACTGAATTTCAAAAGAGCCAACTTCCCTAAACTACAAACCTTGCTAAAAGGCATAAATTGGGATAAAATATTAGGAACAAAGAATACAGAGGAGAGATGGGTTTTTTTTAAGAGCATATTAAATAAGGGCATTAGCCAATGTATCCCATAGGGTAATAAATTTAAAAGAGCGAACAAAAATCCTGGATGGCTTAACTCCAATGTAAAAATGCATATAAAAGCAAAGGAGAAGGCCTTCAAAAAATACAAGGTTGAGGGATCATCCTCAGCATTCAGACTTTATAAAGAATGCAATAAGAAATGTAAGGGTGCAATTAGGATGGCTAAGATAGAACATGAAAGACACATAGCGGAGGAGAGCAAAAAAAATCCCAAGAAATTCTTTAAGTATGTATACAGTAAAAAAGGGAGGACAGACCATATTGGCCCCATTAAGAATGAGGAAGGACATCTGGTTACAAAGGATGGGGAGATGGCAAAGGTATTGAATTTATTCTTCTCCTCAGTCTTCACAAGTGAATCGGGGGGCTTCAGTAACCAAAACTGCAGTGTTTATCCTCATGACACAACACAGGAAGCACCTCCATGGTTAACAGAGGATGGAATTAAAATTAGACTTGAGAAACTTAACATTAATAAATCACCGGGACCAGATGGCTTGCATCCGAGGGTACTTAGGGAACTCAGTCAGGTGATTGCCAGACCGTTGTTCCTAATTTTTACAGACAGTCTATTGACTGGAATGGTACCAACCGATTGGAGAAAAGCCAATGTAGCACCAATATTTAAAAAGGGCCCAAAAAACATCCCTGGGAATTACAGACCAGTTAGCCTAACATCAATAGTATGTAAACTCTTGGAGGGGATGATAAGGGACTATATACAAGATTTTAGTAATAAGAATGATATCATTAGCAGAAATCAGCATGGATTCATGAAGAATCGTTCTTGCCAAACCAATCTATTAACCTTCTATGAGGAGGTGAGTTGCCATCTAGATAAAGGAAGGCCCGTAGACGTGGTGTATCTGGATTTTGCAAAAGCATTTGACACAGTTCCCCATAAACGTTTACTGTACAAAATAAGGTCCATTGGCATGGACCATAGGGTGAGTACATGGATTGAAAACTGGCTACAAGGGTGTGTTCAGAGGGTGGTGATAAATGGGGAGTACTCAGAATGGTCAGGGGTGGGTAGTGGGGTTCCCCAGGGTTCTGTGCTGGGACCAATCCTATTTAATTTGTTTATAAACGACCTGGAGATGGGATAAACAGTTCAATCTCTGTATTTGCAGACGATACTAAGCTAAGCAGGGCAATAACTTCTCCGCAGGATGTGGAAACCTTGCAAAAAGACCTGAACAAATTAATGGGGTGGGCTACTACGTGGCAAATGAGGTTCAATGTAGAAAAATGTAAAATAATGCATTTGGGTGGCAAAAATATGAATGCAATCTATACACTGGCGGGAGAACCTCTGGGGGAATCTAGGATGGAAAAGGACCTGGGGGTCCTAGTAGATGATAGGCTCAGCAATGGCATGCAATGCCAAGCTGCTGCTAATAAAGCAAACAGAATATTGGCATGCATTAAAAGGGGGATCAACTCCAGAGATAAAACGATAATTCTCCCGCTCTACAAGACTCTGGTCCGGCCACACCTGGAGTATGCTGTCCAGTTCTGGGCACCAGTCCTCAGGAGGGATGTACTGGAAATGGAGCGAGTACAAAGAAGGGCAACAAAGCTAATAAAGGGTCTGGAGGATCTTAGTTATGAGGAAAGGTTGCGAGCGCTGAACTTATTCTCCCTGGAGAAGAGACGCTTGAGAGGGGATATGATTTCAATTTACAAATACTGTACTGGTGACCCCACAATAGGGATAAAACTTTTTCGCAGAAGAGAGTTTAATAAGACTCGTGGCCACTCATTACAATTAGAAGAAAAGAGGTTTAACTTTAAACTACGTAGAGGGTTCTTTACTGTAAGAGCGGCAAGGATGTGGAATTCCCTTCCACAGGCGGTGGTCTCAGCGGGGAGCATTGATAGCTTCAAGAAACTATTAGATAATCACCTGAATGACTTGATGGACTTGTGTCTTTTTTCAACCTCACCTCATGTAACTATATGTAAGATCTTTCAGATCTAGAATGGGCCTGACATCTCCATTTGGTTTTGGAACCGTAAAGAGATTTGAATAAAACCCCGAGCCTTGTTCTTCCGAAGCAACCTCTATGATTACCCCTTGGGATAAGAGGTGGTCCAATGCCACGAAAAAGGGTCCTCTTTTTACTCGATCCTTGGAAATGCTTGACCTCAGGAAACGGGATGGCGGGAGTCCCTGAAATTCCAGTCTGTAACCCATAGACACTGTGGAGATTACCCACTTGTCATGAATCTGTTTCTGCCAAGCTTCTGAAAATCGCAAGAGTCTTTCCCCCACTCGGCCGAGTGGGGGCGCCTCTTCATGAGGAGGCCTTGGGGTTCTGCTTTGCAGAACTTTGACCCCAAGATTTCTTCTGGCCCTGGGTCTTTCCTCTTGCATTTAGCTGGGGAGGCCGTTGCCACTGCCTGGAGACTGAAGTTGCTGGAGCTGGGGAAAGAGAACTTTTAAAAGGACATTTACTCTTTTTTTTAACAGGCAACAAAGCAGTCTTACCACCAGAAATCTTCTGGATATACTTATCCAGATCATACCCAAATAAGCGTTCCCCATGAAAAGGGAATCCGGCCAAAAGCATTTTGCACGAAGTTTTAGATGACCAATGCTTTCGCCAAAGAATCCTGCGCATGTGTACCAGCAGGATAGTAAGGCCCCTTTCACACGTGTGGATCCCGGGAGGATCCGTTTCTGGACATCCGCTTGCTCAGCGGGGATCGCTCTATTAATCCTCGCTGAGCCGGCGGATGTCTAGTCCGTCTCTGCACACTGTGCAGAAACGGACCAGTCAGATCTCCGCTTTCATCTATGGGGGGGATCGGATGAAAACGGACCATCTGTCCGTTTTCATCCGATCCGCAGACGGATGGAAAAATAGGGTTTTCCTCCATCATCAGTTTCGGAGCATAGCGGAGACTGATATCATTGGATGTTGATCTGTTGACATCCGCTATCCCATAGGGATACATGTATGTCCGTTTTTCATCCGAAAACGGATGGATGAAAAACGGACATACGGTCCGCCCGTGTGAAAGGGGCCTAAGGCGGGATGCTTGCTGAATTGAATCATTAATAGCATCCACCGCAAAACATAAGGCCTTAGGTAGGTCCGCCCAATCTCTGGCCTGTTCAGCAGGGAGGGTTTTAATCACCTGCTTCATCTGATCCTTTAAGAACTGACACATACCAATCGCCGCTGCAGGTTGGGTAACAGCGCCAGCCATAGTAAAGGAAGATTTAAACAAAGACTCCAGCTTTTTCTCAGTTGGATCTCTAATTACCTGAGCGTTGTCCACAGGAAAGGTCAGACTTTTATTCACGTAAGAAATGGCTGCGTCTATTGCTGGCAAACTCCATTTCTCCTCCATTGGATAAAGAAGCGAAAACTTTTTGGGAGGAGAAAACAGCTTATCTGGGTGATCCCAGTCAGCATACATAAGCTTTTCCAGTAGAGGATGGACCGGGAAGGTAACCCGGTCCATCCTTTGTGGGGACCTTAAAGACCCCAAGGAGGGAATAGGGGATCCTGCTGACTCAGTGGAGGGCAGTTTGTACGCAGTACACGCAACTTCTGTATAGTACTGCACCTGCATTCTGAGAACCTGAGAGGAAGAAGGGATCTTTTCCTCATCCCCTGACTCATCCGACTGCCCCTGATCCTGGTCCCCAGAATCATCAACATCATCATCAGATTGTTGGTCATCTGATAGGGACTCCAAAGCAGAGGAAGGGGAAACACCCCGCTTTCTGCTCTTCTGTGAGGATGCTGAAATTAAAGCAGCTAACCTCCTTTCTAAACCAACCAATGCTGCTGCCAAAGCGTCTTCAGTGACATTTGCAGGAGCTGCCAGGTTGGGAGAGGCTGCAATGCCTGACAGGGGCAATGGCTCATTCTGTGCAGCTGCCTCAGGTCTCTCAGAGGAGGCTGGTATCATGCAGGCATGTCTAGAACCTCCAGCTCCAGATGGCGACACTTTAGTGCCTTTTTCCTTGCCCCTGAACTCCTTCTACAGGGAGACATAGTCCTAAGCACAAAGCAGAGGTACTATTACAAGTGCATCAACTGCTGAGCCTAGTCTGGCAAAAATGCCTGCTAATATGCACAGCCTGATGCTGAGTAGGTGTCTTGGTATGCCTGAATCCAATCCACAAACAAAGGTGCTGACGTGCCCCAAAGCTCCTGTGTCCCACTGCTTTACAGGACTCTAGGCGTCTGGGGTTTTGAATAACACCGCCCTGTGCCTGCGCTGTAGCCCGATGTGCCTGATGCACACTAACGGCACCCCCCCCCCTGTTCCCATAGAGAAAAGCGTGTTCCATGTGCATGCATAGGGGGCGGCAGCGAGTGGGAGCGATGGGGGAGAGGGGATCTCATCGGGGGGGACCGCCGTATGACCCTAGACAACGCGGGACCCCCCTTATAATCACTTGTGGCAGGGCCTGAAGTGGAAGGTGTGAGCAGATCCACAGATCGGCTGCACTGAGCTTTTGTCCTTGAGAGCATGTAAGTAAAACACCAGGTATGTCTCTTTACTCCCTCTAGCGGTGGAAAACAGGCAAGACATGCAACTACTCACAGAAGAGAACCCTAGGATTTTCTCAGGGTTGTCTTCACTTACCTTATCCCCACCGCAGGATACTGCTGAGGACCAGACAGATCCAACCTTCACCCATCACGGCGGGCTTTGTTGTGCCAACCTTCAAGGTTCTGGGTTCCTACTTAACGTAAGCCTCTTCCCTGGACCTGTAAGGCACCCTGCCAGAAAACCTTTGGGCATTTTTTAATACGTGCCACAAAGTTCTGGATCCCAGAGTCCAGTCCTCCTAAGCGAGACATTACAGGCCCTATCATATCTGGCCCTATTGGATGGATTCGGTTGTGTAGCTCCTTAACTCCCATAGGAGCCCTAAGCAGAGCTTCTTCTTAGCACATTCCTTAACCTTAACCAACACCTTAGACACTGGCGAAAAAACTGAGGTACTCCCCATATGGGAGGGGTTATATAGAGGGGAACTTTGTGGTGACATATAACCCACTAAGTAATTAACAGAGCTCTGTGTCCCGTGATGTACGATAAAGAAATACCAGTTTCCTTGTCACAATGGCCAACGGGGCATCGTACATTGGCTCAAAAGGAGGCCCCTGAAGGACTGACAAGACCAGATTAAAATCCCATGGGCCCAGGGGTGGTGGATTCATATGCATTACTACTTGTATAAAGGCCTGAACTAGGGAATGTGAAGCAAGAGGTTTTTGGAAAAATACTGACAAAGCCGAGACTTGACTCTTAATAGTACTCAAGGTTAGTTTCAGCTCTACTCCTGACTGTAGGAAGTCTAAAATCCTGCTTATGATATACTTGCGAGGATGCCAACCCTTGTTTTCACACCAGGAAACATAGGTCTTCCAAACCCTATAGTAGACAGCCCTAGAGGCTGGCTTCCTTGCATTAATCAGGGTGGTTACCACTGAGCCTTGAAAGCCCCCGATCCCTCAACAGCCAAACCGTCAAATTTAGCGTTTGTAAGGCAGGATGGAATACTGGCCCTTGTGACAGCAGATCCTGGCGGGACGATAGAGACAAAGGATCCGTTACTGCCATCTTCACAATCTCCGCATACCAGGATCTCCTGTGCCATCCCGGGGCAACTAGGATTACCATTTTCCATTCCCCTCTGATCCTGCACAGAAGTCGCGGAAGCAACTGAACTGGAGGGAATGCATAAATCAGTGAAAACTGATCCCAAGGAGTTACCAAGGCATCTGTCCCGCAAGCGAGCAGGTCCCTTGTCCTGGACACAAACTTAACCAACTTCATGTTGAACCTGGACGCAAAAAAAATCTACATCCGGGGTACCCCACCTCTGGCAAATGGCCAGAAAGACGTCTGGATGTAGGGACCATTCCACTGGGAGCAATGGTTGGCAGCTTAAGAAGTCTGTCTGCCAATTTTCTACCCCTGGGATGAACACCGCAGATAGGCAAGGAACATGCTCTTCTGCCCAAGACAGAATATGGTTTACCTCTCTCTGGGCAGTGCGACTTTTGGTGCCGCCTTGGTGGTTGATATAGGCCACTGCCGTGGCATTGTCGGACTGAATCCTGACAGGATAACCCCACAATCTGCCCGCCCAGGCCCTTAGGGCCAAACGTGCTGCCTGAATCTCTAAAAATGTTGATGGGTAAGGTCTTTTCGGACTCTGACCACTCCCCCTGAACAGTGTTCTCTTCCAAGATTGCTCCCCAGCCTAAGAGGCTGGCTTCGGTCGTCACTATCCTCCAAGTGACCGGTACGAAGGTTCTCCCCTTCTGCAAATTCTCAGGTAGCAACCAGCAATTGAGACTCTGGCACACGCTTGGAGTCAAACACATTGGGCAATCCAAATCCTGGCTTCTTTTTCTCCAGACGGACAGGATACTGTTTTGCAACAGCCTTGAATGGAACTGAGCATAGGGAACTGCTTCGAATGAAGCTACCATCTTCCCTAACAGTCTCATATGAAGGCGGACGGGAGGACTCTCCCTTGTCCTGAACGTATGAACCAGATCTCTTATTGCGCAGACCTTTGACTGGGGTAAGAACACCTTTTTGTGAGCTGTGGCTACAACCAGACCCAAGTACTCCAGCCTTTTCACTGGCCGCAAGGATGACTTTTATAGGTTGATAATCCAACCTAGATGCACCAGATACCTGACCATGCTGACTACAACTCAGGTCCAGCCCCGTTACGGACTGATCGATCAGTAATAGGTTGTCTAGGTATGCCCTTACTGCTATACCCTGGGCTCTTAGTCTCGCTAAAAGCGGAGCCAGGACTTTTGTAAACACTTGTGGTGTGGTGGCCAACCCGAAGGGCAAGGCCACAAACTGAAAGTGTCACTGCTCTACTGAGAATCGCAGGAATCTCTGATGAGCAGGGAAAATTGGAACATGGAGATATGCGTCCTTGATGTCTATTGACGCTAGAAATTCTCCTCCCCGAAGGGAGGACACCACTGACCGGATTGATTCCATGCGAAAGGAGCGGATATTTAAAAATTGGTTCAGACCCTTGAGATCTAGAATGGGTCTGACATCTCTGTTTGGTTTGGGCACCGTGAAGAGATTTGAATAAAATCCCATTCCCTGTTCTCCTAAGGGGGTCTCTATGATCACCCCTTGAGACAGCAACTGTTCTAGTGCCTGAAACAACAATGCCATTTTTAATTAGTCTTTGGGGATGCTCAAATCTAGAAAACGAGGCAGTGGAAATTCCTGAAACTCTAGTTTGTACCCCAGAGATACTATGGAGATGATCCATCTGTCCTGGATCCCCTCCCGCCAGGCTCCTGCAAACTGCAGAAGCCTTCCCCCCACCCGCGCGAGCAGGGGCGCCCCTTTATAAGGAGGCCTTGGGACTCTGCTTTGCAGATTTATGCCCCCAGGACTTCTGGCCCTGAACCTGGTTTTGGGGCCTCCCCCTTGGGGCGGACGGCGGAGGGCGTCGCGACTGCCTGGAGGCTGATGCCCCAGGCGGCAGAACGTTTAAATGAAGGACGCTTACTTCTTCTCTTTACTGGGAGAAGAGTACTCTTTCCACCCGAGATCTTCTGGATTTACTTATCCAAGTGAGCTTCAAATAAACGTTCTCCATGAAAGGGAAACCCAGTCAGCAGTTTCTTACAAAGCAATTCTGCTGACCAAGACTTAAGCCATAGCACTCTTCGCATGTGTACCAGCAGAAGAGTAAGACGTGACGTCTGATGAATAGAATCCTTAATGGCGTCAACTGCAAAACAAAGGGCCTTAGGAAGCTCCGGAAGGTCTGGGACCTCTTCCCCTTTGACGGCCTGTTTCACCTTATCCTTAAGGAAGACAGACACCATTAGCTGCTATCGCAAGCTGTGCTACCGCACAGGCAATAGCAAATGAGGCTTTAAGCAATGACTCCAGACTATTATCCGCTGGATGCTTAAACACCTGAACATTATCGACTGGGCAAGTAAGACTTTTATTCAGGGAAGAGACAGCAGCTTCCACTGCTGGCACACTCCATTTCTTAGTGAATTTCTCCTCCATAGGATAAAACTGAGAGAATCTCTTAGGAGGAATAAAATGCCTGTCTGGGTGTTTCCAGTCAGCATAAATAAGCTGTTCCAGCAACGGGAGAATAGGGAAAGCGTGTGCCCCCTGAGGAGGCCTTATAGAACCCAGAGAGGAAAAGGGGGCCTCAGCCGATTCTGTTAGGGGCAACTTATAACCAACACGCACTGTCTCAGTGATCGATTGAATTAACAACCTTTGAGACTGTGAAGTTGCGAAGGCCTCCTCGGGGGCAGAGCCCTCTATTGAAGAACCATCCTCATGCCCCTCCAATGGGTCCTCTAAGGTCACATCCGAATCTTCTACCCACTCCTGATCTGCAGATGACAGGCCAGGAGCAGGGGATGGGGACCTGTCGTGTTTTTTTCCCAGCCTGAGAGGAGGACGCGATCAAATTAGCCATTTTTTCCTCCAAACCAGCCAGAGCCGTAGCCAAGTTATCTTTAGTGACATATGCAGAGGCTGGAGTGTTGGAGGTGGCTACAATGCCTGACAAAGGCTCAGCTTGGTCATTCGTTTCAGGTCTTGCAGGGGAAGATGGTGTTGTGGTGGCGTGACTAGGGTTCCCAGGACCTGACCGCTGTGCTTTTGCGCCCCTTCTCCCTGTTATTGCCCCTCTCCTTTGGCAAAGCAAGTCCTAGGCACAAAGCAGAGGTACTAATCACCATGCATCTATTGCTGAGCTCAGTCTTAGCAATTTAATATGCCGCTATCAAATGCCATAGCTAGATGCTGAACAGATGAGTCTTGATAATGCCTGTACCCAGCACCCAGAGCTTATGTGCCCTGTGAATAGTGTCTATGTCTCTCTGTCAGCCAACCTGTACACACACAGCCCATAGCAAGTAAAGACAAAAAAAGAAAAAAAGATCCCTCGTGGTCGGAAAGGGGAACAAAGTCTTCTGTACAAGGTGACGATATCCTCCACCATAGACACATAGATACGCTTACCAGATTGGATGACCCTCTTGTTATAGGAGGTCATATGCGTATGTGTCTGCTAGAAGATGGGTTTAATGAATTTTTGAAAACAAAAACTCATTAAACCATTCAGCAACGGAATACACTTAGATTGTCACTCTTCTCTTTGGGACTGCTGTATCTCCTTTTGCATCATAACACTTTTTGGATTCATCACCCATACTATTCCTCTGGAGTATCATCCGACGGTGTTGGATTGGAATTCCATAGTGGCTGAGGAGTGCTGACCCATCTTCTAGCAGACACATGCGCATATGACCTCCTATAACAAGAGGTCCATCCAATCTGGTAAGCACATCTATGTGTCTATGGTGGAGGATATTGTCACCTTGTACAGAAGACTTTGTTCCCCTTTCCAACCAATCTTTTTTTCTTCTTTTTTTGTCTTTACTTGCTATGGACTTTTTTCTTATGCGCTGCACTAAATTTGTTTTTAATTTGTTACATAGGCTTTGTGATTTCCTATAGCGTGCAGCTTGCATCAACATGCTATTAATTTGCGCTGATTGTTCTCGTTTACACTGTACACACACAGCCTGAGTTTAATAACAAACGCTGGTTCGCGCCTGCGCTATAGGATAACGTGCACGCCGATCCATGTGCACGCCAGCGGCGCCAATCCCCGCCCCCCTGTGACGTACTCTCAACATACATGAAGAAGGGTTATCCTCACGCAAGCACGGTGATCCACACTGGAATCCCGGGGGGAGGGAAGCAGGTCCCAGCTTACCGCAGGTGGACAAAATGTATAAAAGAACCGCGCTAAATAAAGTGGATGATTAAATAATTGAAAAACAAAAAGTGATCACAATACTATACTCAAATAGCAACACGATGTGAAAAATCAAAACACTGTGCTATGAGCCACATAGGTATAATATAATTGTGGTAAAAAACATAATTAGAATAAGGAAACCAAAAAACACACAGTCCATAAAACAAGGTGACTTCTGTTGTCAATAGTCCTTATCATATTAGATTCCACCCGTAGTGATTGTAGGCTTTGAAAACTTGTGAGAAAATCCACCACCTATGAAGGTATATGATTACCAGAAATCAGTTGTAATGAAGCCTTATACCGGAAATCCGCTCAACAGGGACATCACCATCCGTCTCAGTCAGGAGGAATGATCACCCGGATACATCAGAGATGATTGGCTCAATTATGGAGACCCAAGGAGATAAAAAATATATCCACCATAGTGTAAATCCGTTTGACCAGTTTATTGATAGTAAAAGTAACACACTTACCAAAAGGAACAATTAAAATCGCATGTATAAAATCAGCCGGCCGGCCTGCATGCACCCGTTCGTTGTAGAGTGAAACGATGACGTCAGCGCGTCTGCCTTCCGACGTACGTTTCGTCCTATTGGACGTTGTCATAGGAACGGGCGACGCACTGACTCATCGCTCTTTAAATACACTTATACCACCATACCTCGTTCTGACGCTCTGGTGACCACATCCTGTTAAGGAGACAGGAAGTACCCAGGACAGACCAAGCCTCACTGTGAACCAGGAAATGGCGCTCATCAGCCTATCCAATGTAACAGGAAGCTGCTATACGCCAAGCCTCCATATGGTGACAGGAAGTGATGCTCATCAGCTTATCTAATGTTAACATAAAACTGCTGAACTTAGGGCGAACCTTTGTACATAAAGTACAAAACATTGGAACGTTAGACCCACTAGCTGGACCTCCTAATACCATCTCATTTAGGGAGTGGACATCTGACAAGAACAGCTTAATGAAAGTCGCCCTATCAGAATCCGTCCATAGAGATTAGGATAACGCCATCTAGTGGGGATCAATCAATTAGTATTCTTTTAAAACAACAAAAATTCTATTTGAAAAGATGGATAGTTTTTGCTATGATGACCACAGAGTCATATAGCAATCCCTAGAAGTTATGAATCATCTCATTTCTCCGCTATATATTGGAAAAAAAAGGAGATTTTCTTACGTATAGGAACATAAAAAGTGTAAAAACAAATAGGCTAAATAGCCATAAAAACATATGTGCCTCGAAAAAAAAAAAAAAAAAAAAAAAGGGGGTTGTTATACCCACTCAGCTATCCTATAAGGTAGATGAAATATTAAATTATTAAAGGGACCTCTACTAGGAATGAGGTATATCGGATATTAGGTGGACTTAAGTAAGTACCCTATCCGGTATTCTAATAAACCATTGGCACTTAATATAAAAACCCATGCTCATATATACCAGCTCAGCCACCATTCCAGGAAGGTTAAAACCTTCAAAAAAGGTTTTATCAGGAATGGGGCATGCCAGATAATTGCTGGACTTATATGAATGTCCCGACCATATGGCAGTTATTACTCAAACCCTGGACATTATATGGTGTGAAACATACATGTTCCCAGAATAAGGCCACACTATATCGGAAAGTCGAGACCATAACTGTTAAATTAACCAACAACTTAAGGCCTGAGGGGGGCCAAAACCGGTGACGGCTGGTGGACATTACCCAGTAGGCAATAGAGCAAGGCCACCAAAGGGTCAGAGCGGGTTTACATTAAACAACATAATCTAAAATATAAATCATAACTAGTCAATACTCCTAAACCTTCACAATCAATGGATACATTTTCATATATATGTAACTCTCGCAGCCCTATAGGCGTGTTTTAAACAAATGAGTTCATGAGTTGTCAAGAAAGGCGTTGAGGTCCACCTCAACGTTAAGCCCAAAGGGAGTATAACACCTAAGCCTGTATATCCAGGCCATCTCAAGCCTAGAGATCCCCCTTAACAGGGAACCACCTCTCCAGGGTATGGTATATCTATCAATCCCCAGAAATATGGTCTTCCTAGGGTCACGATTATGAGTTTCCAGATAATGTCTGGAGACTGGATGTTTGGGAAAACCAGCCAGGATGTTGGTTACATGCTCGTTGAGCCTTACGGAGAGAGGGCGCTTTGTCCTCCCTACGTATTGCAATCCACACGGGCATTGCAATAAATACACCACACGCTCAGTAGAGCATGTGATAAAGGTTTTGATCTCAAATTCGGCCAACGTACTGGTAGAGATGAACTTATGTGTCCTCCTATGTGTGCATCCACTCAGGGAGCATATTCTACATTTTTTGCATTGGTAAAAACCGGTCATATACTCAAAAAAACCCCTCTTGATTGGGGGAGGGTCAAGGATGTTGGGGGCCACTCTCCCTCTAAGTGAGGGAGCCCCTTTATATACCACCTGTGGCTTAGCCGGGAGAATGGTACCCAATACAGGGTCGTTACGAAGGACATGCCAATATTTATTGATCAGCTTCGCCACATTCCTATGCTGTAAAGAATAAGTGGTTATAAACGGTACAGATGGAGTCCTATTTTTATTGGGAACCTTATCACTAAGTAGGGTGTGCCTATCGATAGTAGCAACCTCGTCCAATGTGGTTCTAAGGGACACCTCCGAGTAGCCTTTCTCAAGGAAACGTTCAATCAAGACATTGGCCTGAATTAGAAATTCCTCATGGTCTGAACAATTCCGTTTCAGGCGTATGAGTTGACTTTTCGGTACTGACCTTAACCAGGCTTCGTGGTGACAGCTATCTGTAGGTATGTAAGAATTACGGTCAGTATTCTTAAAAAAGGTTGCTGTGGAAAATTGTCCATCTTTAATACTTATCCTAAGATCTAAGAAGTTGATCTCAGTCTGACTTGCCTCATAAGCGAATCTTATGCCACGGTTATTATCATTCAGCATATTCATAAAGATATCCAGATCATGGCGGTCACCATCCCATAGGAGGAGGACGTCATCTATATATCTAGCCCACAAAGTCACCTGTGGTCTCCGATGGGCATAGATGACATCCTCCTCCCATAGGGCCATAAAGAGGTTAGCCAGGCTCGGGGCGTACTTAGCCCCCATGGCGACTCCTCTATCTTGTCTGTAAAACTGACCCCCAAACCAAAAATAGTTCCGGGTAGCTACAAAATGAAGTAACTGCATGATGAAACAAACCTGTTCATCAAATAATGCAGAGTCGCGCCTTAAATAATACTCAACCGCAAATAACCCCAAATTATGTGGTATCACTGTATATAATGAAGCGACATCAGCTGTCACTAGCCAACACCCTGATTTAGGGGTAACATTAGAAAGTAAGTTAATCACATGACGGGAATCTCTTAAATATGACGGCATTTTGGAAACCAGGGGTTGCAAAAAGAAATCAATATACCTGCCCACCCGGGATGAGATAGAATCAATGCCACTAACAATAGGGCGTCCCGGGGGGCAGGTAGGATGCTTATGGATTTTTGGCAAATAATAAATAACTGGGGTGCGTGGGGCCTTAGGAACCAAATATGATCTTTCCTTACTATTCAAGACACCCAGCTCAAAGCCATATTGAACAATAGCTTCGAGTTCCCTTTTATATTGTACCTTAGGGTCTGATCTAAGGGGGGTGTATGTGTCACGATCACCCAAAATCCTCGACATCTCCGCAAGGTAGTCCTTTTTGTCTAACACAATAATACCCCCCCCTTTATCAGCGGGTCTTATTATTAAATTCTTATTTTCGCATAGGGAGTTCAAACCTAATTTTAACTCATTATTAAAATGTACTTTTTTCAGGGGTAATTGCTCCAAATCCCTGAGGAGGAGGTCCCTAAATACCCTCAAGGAGGGGGCCATAGCACCCGGGGGATTGAATAAAGACGCATTAGCCAATCCCGAATGACGGTATTCAGTGGAGTGGGACACAGTATTTGTAATGGGGTTGGAGGTCATGTACCTTTTAATATTAACCCTTCGTACAAATTTGTGTATATCTATATAAGTCTGGAATTTATCCAGACCACGGGGAGGTGCAAACTTGAGACCCTTGTTGAGTAAGGTTTTTTCAGAATCATTTAACGTAACAGAACTTAAATTAAATATCCCATCAGAGGTTACGATTTTTTCTTTTTTTGCTCGCAATCGCCGCCCCCCTCTAGATCCTCTCTTTGGTCTGCCGACCTTTTGATGCCCTGACCTGGTCTGTGAAAACCCCACCGTTGGTGACCCATATCGGAGGGACCAGGAACACCCCCATTGTCACTAGATCCCCTCACCATGGACATGGACTGCAGGACACCTCCATTCAGGTCCTCCCTTGTACTAGGACGCGGAGCGGGTCCTTCTAAATCACTTAGGGGATAGAAACAATTGGAGGTACTGATATTATAGTCAGGATAGCCTCTCCCATTATTAGAAGGTCCAGGGATTTGTGAACCCCGCCCTCGTCTTTCATAGTAGTCATGCCTGAAATTTTGATTGGACTCATAATTACGATCAGGATATGACCCAAAATCAAAGGCCCGGGGGGTGGGTGGACAGTCCGCATAGGCATTATATTGGTCATACGGTCTGTCCCCAAACCCTGGGGCCAACCAAGAGCCATCACTGGCCTGATTACCCCCTCTGCCACGTCCCCCCTGATAGGGAACACTCATCCCACGAGACCGTCGTGGGAGGGCATGTGGATGATTAGATGTAACCCTTTTCCCTTTACCACCCCGTCTTGCGGGAGACTGTTGAAAACCCTGTCTGGATCTCCCCTGGGGGCCAGTGTGGCCACCAGGGTATTGCCTAGCATTACCAGGTTGTGGTGGGGGAGGGGCAGCATATGGTACAGAGGGAGGTATTCCCCCTACATATGCCGGAACTGTCTCCATAATGACAGGATCAGTGGGGGCCTGCTCTGCCAGCAGCTTCTTCTGCCATTCGAACACCACTGCCCCTTGATAGTCCAATAGATCTCTATTGAACTTCTTTCTCTTTTTAACTCTCTGGTCCCTCTCTTCTTTTTCTAAAAGAGTCAGAAGAGAGAGGGATCTTTCCTTGTACTCATTACTTTCCCTAAGGGGACTCATTTTGTCCTTGATACCCTTAATCTCTTCATCTAATCTAGTAAGTTTGGCCTTCTTACGATCGATAAGGAATATCAAAAAATCGATCCCTGCTTTGTTAGAATAGCTGAACCAATCTTCAAGTTGGACATCGCCCTTCTGTGGGCTAACCTCCCACCTGAGACTTCTTGGAACCATACCTCCCTTCACGTAAGTCTCTAGGTAGGCTATGTCCCATTGAGTGTGAATCTCAGAGACTGTAAGGTTTTTAAGCCTCAAAAACATACCACTGAGGTCACCCTCATCTTCTTTGTATATCTCAAACACACCCTCCGTGTCAACCACCCTAGTGGCTCTATATTCGAACACATCCATGGAGGTAGCAACTCTCCCACGTGGGTGCTCAAAACAAAAAAAATTAGTTTTTATTAAATACTATTCAGTAATGGGTGGCAGCAGTAAAAAACCCAAATGTGTAGATACCAGAAAAAATACAAAATTACTGCGCTTCCCTCCAACACAAAGCTGCAGTTCTGATTCTTAGGTATGGAATAAAGTAGACAAAATGTATAAAAGAACCGCGCTAAATAAAGTGGATGATTAAATAATTGAAAAACAAAAAGTGATCACAATACTATACTCAAATAGCAACACGATGTGAAAAATCAAAACACTGTGCTATGAGCCACATAGGTATAATATAATTGTGGTAAAAAACATAATTAGAATAAGGAAACCAAAAAACACACAGTCCATAAAACAAGGTGACTTCTGTTGTCAATAGTCCTTATCATATTAGATTCCACCCGTAGTGATTGTAGGCTTTGAAAACTTGTGAGAAAATCCACCACCTATGAAGGTATATGATTACCAGAAATCAGTTGTAATGAAGCCTTATACCGGAAATCCGCTCAACAGGGACATCACCATCCGTCTCAGTCAGGAGGAATGATCACCCGGATACATCAGAGATGATTGGCTCAATTATGGAGACCCAAGGAGATAAAAAATATATCCACCATAGTGTAAATCCGTTTGACCAGTTTATTGATAGTAAAAGTAACACACTTACCAAAAGGAACAATTAAAATCGCATGTATAAAATCAGCCGGCCGGCCTGCATGCACCCGTTCGTTGTAGAGTGAAACGATGACGTCAGCGCGTCTGCCTTCCGACGTACGTTTCGTCCTATTGGACGTTGTCATAGGAACGGGCGACGCACTGACTCATCGCTCTTTAAATACACTTATACCACCATACCTCGTTCTGACGCTCTGGTGACCACATCCTGTTAAGGAGACAGGAAGTACCCAGGACAGACCAAGCCTCACTGTGAACCAGGAAATGGCGCTCATCAGCCTATCCAATGTAACAGGAAGCTGCTATACGCCAAGCCTCCATATGGTGACAGGAAGTGATGCTCATCAGCTTATCTAATGTTAACATAAAACTGCTGAACTTAGGGCGAACCTTTGTACATAAAGTACAAAACATTGGAACGTTAGACCCACTAGCTGGACCTCCTAATACCATCTCATTTAGGGAGTGGACATCTGACAAGAACAGCTTAATGAAAGTCGCCCTATCAGAATCCGTCCATAGAGATTAGGATAACGCCATCTAGTGGGGATCAATCAATTAGTATTCTTTTAAAACAACAAAAATTCTATTTGAAAAGATGGATAGTTTTTGCTATGATGACCACAGAGTCATATAGCAATCCCTAGAAGTTATGAATCATCTCATTTCTCCGCTATATATTGGAAAAAAAAGGAGATTTTCTTACGTATAGGAACATAAAAAGTGTAAAAACAAATAGGCTAAATAGCCATAAAAACATATGTGCCTCGAAAAAAAAAAAAAAAAAGGGGGTTGTTATACCCACTCAGCTATCCTATAAGGTAGATGAAATATTAAATTATTAAAGGGACCTCTACTAGGAATGAGGTATATCGGATATTAGGTGGACTTAAGTAAGTACCCTATCCGGTATTCTAATAAACCATTGGCACTTAATATAAAAACCCATGCTCATATATACCAGCTCAGCCACCATTCCAGGAAGGTTAAAACCTTCAAAAAAGGTTTTATCAGGAATGGGGCATGCCAGATAATTGCTGGACTTATATGAATGTCCCGACCATATGGCAGTTATTACTCAAACCCTGGACATTATATGGTGTGAAACATACATGTTCCCAGAATAAGGCCACACTATATCGGAAAGTCGAGACCATAACTGTTAAATTAACCAACAACTTAAGGCCTGAGGGGGGCCAAAACCGGTGACGGCTGGTGGACATTACCCAGTAGGCAATAGAGCAAGGCCACCAAAGGGTCAGAGCGGGTTTACATTAAACAACATAATCTAAAATATAAATCATAACTAGTCAATACTCCTAAACCTTCACAATCAATGGATACATTTTCATATATATGTAACTCTCGCAGCCCTATAGGCGTGTTTTAAACAAATGAGTTCATGAGTTGTCAAGAAAGGCGTTGAGGTCCACCTCAACGTTAAGCCCAAAGGGAGTATAACACCTAAGCCTGTATATCCAGGCCATCTCAAGCCTAGAGATCCCCCTTAACAGGGAACCACCTCTCCAGGGTATGGTATATCTATCAATCCCCAGAAATATGGTCTTCCTAGGGTCACGATTATGAGTTTCCAGATAATGTCTGGAGACTGGATGTTTGGGAAAACCAGCCAGGATGTTGGTTACATGCTCGTTGAGCCTTACGGAGAGAGGGCGCTTTGTCCTCCCTACGTATTGCAATCCACACGGGCATTGCAATAAATACACCACACGCTCAGTAGAGCATGTGATAAAGGTTTTGATCTCAAATTCGGCCAACGTACTGGTAGAGATGAACTTATGTGTCCTCCTATGTGTGCATCCACTCAGGGAGCATATTCTACATTTTTTGCATTGGTAAAAACCGGTCATATACTCAAAAAAACCCCTCTTGATTGGGGGAGGGTCAAGGATGTTGGGGGCCACTCTCCCTCTAAGTGAGGGAGCCCCTTTATATACCACCTGTGGCTTAGCCGGGAGAATGGTACCCAATACAGGGTCGTTACGAAGGACATGCCAATATTTATTGATCAGCTTCGCCACATTCCTATGCTGTAAAGAATAAGTGGTTATAAACGGTACAGATGGAGTCCTATTTTTATTGGGAACCTTATCACTAAGTAGGGTGTGCCTATCGATAGTAGCAACCTCGTCCAATGTGGTTCTAAGGGACACCTCCGAGTAGCCTTTCTCAAGGAAACGTTCAATCAAGACATTGGCCTGAATTAGAAATTCCTCATGGTCTGAACAATTCCGTTTCAGGCGTATGAGTTGACTTTTCGGTACTGACCTTAACCAGGCTTCGTGGTGACAGCTATCTGTAGGTATGTAAGAATTACGGTCAGTATTCTTAAAAAAGGTTGCTGTGGAAAATTGTCCATCTTTAATACTTATCCTAAGATCTAAGAAGTTGATCTCAGTCTGACTTGCCTCATAAGCGAATCTTATGCCACGGTTATTATCATTCAGCATATTCATAAAGATATCCAGATCATGGCGGTCACCATCCCATAGGAGGAGGACGTCATCTATATATCCAGCCCACAAAGTCACCTGTGGTCTCCGATGGGCATAGATGACATCCTCCTCCCATAGGGCCATAAAGAGGTTAGCCAGGCTCGGGGCGTACTTAGCCCCCATGGCGACTCCTCTATCTTGTCTGTAAAACTGACCCCCAAACCAAAAATAGTTCCGGGTAGCTACAAAATGAAGTAACTGCATGATGAAACAAACCTGTTCATCAAATAATGCAGAGTCGCGCCTTAAATAATACTCAACCGCAAATAACCCCAAATTATGTGGTATCACTGTATATAATGAAGCGACATCAGCTGTCACTAGCCAACACCCTGATTTAGGGGTAACATTAGAAAGTAAGTTAATCACATGACGGGAATCTCTTAAATATGACGGCATTTTGGAAACCAGGGGTTGCAAAAAGAAATCAATATACCTGCCCACCCGGGATGAGATAGAATCAATGCCACTAACAATAGGGCGTCCCGGGGGGCAGGTAGGATGCTTATGGATTTTTGGCAAATAATAAATAACTGGGGTGCGTGGGGCCTTAGGAACCAAATATGATCTTTCCTTACTATTCAAGACACCCAGCTCAAAGCCATATTGAACAATAGCTTCGAGTTCCCTTTTATATTGTACCTTAGGGTCTGATCTAAGGGGGGTGTATGTGTCACGATCACCCAAAATCCTCGACATCTCCGCAAGGTAGTCCTTTTTGTCTAACACAATAATACCCCCCCCTTTATCAGCGGGTCTTATTATTAAATTCTTATTTTCGCATAGGGAGTTCAAACCTAATTTTAACTCATTATTAAAATGTACTTTTTTCAGGGGTAATTGCTCCAAATCCCTGAGGAGGAGGTCCCTAAATACCCTCAAGGAGGGGGCCATAGCACCCGGGGGATTGAATAAAGACGCATTAGCCAATCCCGAATGACGGTATTCAGTGGAGTGGGACACAGTATTTGTAATGGGGTTGGAGGTCATGTACCTTTTAATATTAACCCTTCGTACAAATTTGTGTATATCTATATAAGTCTGGAATTTATCCAGACCACGGGGAGGTGCAAACTTGAGACCCTTGTTGAGTAAGGTTTTTTCAGAATCATTTAACGTAACAGAACTTAAATTAAATATCCCATCAGAGGTTACGATTTTTTCTTTTTTTGCTCGCAATCGCCGCCCCCCTCTAGATCCTCTCTTTGGTCTGCCGACCTTTTGATGCCCTGACCTGGTCTGTGAAAACCCCACCGTTGGTGACCCATATCGGAGGGACCAGGAACACCCCCATTGTCACTAGATCCCCTCACCATGGACATGGACTGCAGGACACCTCCATTCAGGTCCTCCCTTGTACTAGGACGCGGAGCGGGTCCTTCTAAATCACTTAGGGGATAGAAACAATTGGAGGTACTGATATTATAGTCAGGATAGCCTCTCCCATTATTAGAAGGTCCAGGGATTTGTGAACCCCGCCCTCGTCTTTCATAGTAGTCATGCCTGAAATTTTGATTGGACTCATAATTACGATCAGGATATGACCCAAAATCAAAGGCCCGGGGGGTGGGTGGACAGTCCGCATAGGCATTATATTGGTCATACGGTCTGTCCCCAAACCCTGGGGCCAACCAAGAGCCATCACTGGCCTGATTACCCCCTACCTTGCGGAGATGTCGAGGATTTTGGGTGATCGTGACACATACACCCCCCTTAGATCAGACCCTAAGGTACAATATAAAAGGGAACTCGAAGCTATTGTTCAATATGGCTTTGAGCTGGGTGTCTTGAATAGTAAGGAAAGATCATATTTGGTTCCTAAGGCCCCACGCACCCCAGTTATTTATTATTTGCCAAAAATCCATAAGCATCCTACCTGCCCCCCGGGACGCCCTATTGTTAGTGGCATTGATTCTATCTCATCCCGGGTGGGCAGGTATATTGATTTCTTTTTGCAACCCCTGGTTTCCAAAATGCCGTCATATTTAAGAGATTCCCGTCATGTGATTAACTTACTTTCTAATGTTACCCCTAAATCAGGGTGTTGGCTAGTGACAGCTGATGTCGCTTCATTATATACAGTGATACCACATAATTTGGGGTTATTTGCGGTTGAGTATTATTTAAGGCGCGACTCTGCATTATTTGATGAACAGGTTTGTTTCATCATGCAGTTACTTCATTTTGTAGCTACCCGGAACTATTTTTGGTTTGGGGGTCAGTTTTACAGACAAGATAGAGGAGTCGCCATGGGGGCTAAGTACGCCCCGAGCCTGGCTAACCTCTTTATGGCCCTATGGGAGGAGGATGTCATCTATGCCCATCGGAGACCACAGGTGACTTTGTGGGCTAGATATATAGATGACGTCCTCCTCCTATGGGATGGTGACCGCCATGATCTGGATATCTTTATGAATATGCTGAATGATAATAACCGTGGCATAAGATTCGCTTATGAGGCAAGTCAGACTGAGATCAACTTCTTAGATCTTAGGATAAGTATTAAAGATGGACAATTTTCCACAGCAACCTTTTTTAAGAATACTGACCGTAATTCTTACATACCTACAGATAGCTGTCACCACGAAGCCTGGTTAAGGTCAGTACCGAAAAGTCAACTCATACGCCTGAAACGGAATTGTTCAGACCATGAGGAATTTCTAATTCAGGCCAATGTCTTGATTGAACGTTTCCTTGAGAAAGGCTACTCGGAGGTGTCCCTTAGAACCACATTGGACGAGGTTGCTACTATCGATAGGCACACCCTACTTAGTGATAAGGTTCCCAATAAAAATAGGACTCCATCTGTACCGTTTATAACCACTTATTCTTTACAGCATAGGAATGTGGCGAAGCTGATCAATAAATATTGGCATGTCCTTCGTAACGACCCTGTATTGGGTACCATTCTCCCGGCTAAGCCACAGGTGGTATATAAAGGGGCTCCCTCACTTAGAGGGAGAGTGGCCCCCAACATCCTTGACCCTCCCCCAATCAAGAGGGGTTTTTTTGAGTATATGACCGGTTTTTACCAATGCAAAAAATGTAGAATATGCTCCCTGAGTGGATGCACACATAGGAGGACACATAAGTTCATCTCTACCAGTACGTTGGCCGAATTTGAGATCAAAACCTTTATCACATGCTCTACTGAGCGTGTGGTGTATTTATTGCAATGCCCGTGTGGATTGCAATACGTAGGGAGGACAAAGCGCCCTCTCTCCGTAAGGCTCAACGAGCATGTAACCAACATCCTGGCTGGTTTTCCCAAACATCCAGTCTCCAGACATTATCTGGAAACTCATAATCGTGACCCTAGGAAGACCATATTTCTGGGGATTGATAGATATACCATACCCTGGAGAGGTGGTTCCCTGTTAAGGGGGATCTCTAGGCTTGAGATGGCCTGGATATACAGGCTTAGGTGTTATACTCCCTTTGGGCTTAACGTTGAGGTGGACCTCAACGCCTTTCTTGACAACTCATGAACTCATTTGTTTAAAACACGCCTATAGGGCTGCGAGAGTTACATATATATGAAAATGTATCCATTGATTGTGAAGGTTTAGGAGTATTGACTAGTTATGATTTATATTTTAGATTATGTTGTTTAATGTAAACCCGCTCTGACCCTTTGGTGGCCTTGCTCTATTGCCTACTGGGTAATGTCCACCAGCCGTCACCGGTTTTGGCCCCCCTCAGGCCTTAAGTTGTTGGTTAATTTAACAGTTATGGTCTCGACTTTCCGATATAGTGTGGCCTTATTCTGGGAACATGTATGTTTCACACCATATAATGTCCAGGGTTTGAGTAATAACTGCCATATGGTCGGGACATTCATATAAGTCCAGCAATTATCTGGCATGCCCCATTCCTGATAAAACCTTTTTTGAAGGTTTTAACCTTCCTGGAATGGTGGCTGAGCTGGTATATATGAGCATGGGTTTTTATATTAAGTGCCAATGGTTTATTAGAATACCGGATAGGGTACTTACTTAAGTCCACCTAATATCCGATATACCTCATTCCTAGTAGAGGTCCCTTTAATAATTTAATATTTCATCTACCTTATAGGATAGCTGAGTGGGTATAACAACCCCCTTTTTTTTTTTTTTTTTTTTCGAGGCACATATGTTTTTATGGCTATTTAGCCTATTTGTTTTTACACTTTTTATGTTCCTATACGTAAGAAAATCTCCTTTTTTTTCCAATATATAGCGGAGAAATGAGATGATTCATAACTTCTAGGGATTGCTATATGACTCTGTGGTCATCATAGCAAAAACTATCCATCTTTTCAAATAGAATTTTTGTTGTTTTAAAAGAATACTAATTGATTGATCCCCACTAGATGGCGTTATCCTAATCTCTATGGACGGATTCTGATAGGGCGACTTTCATTAAGCTGTTCTTGTCAGATGTCCACTCCCTAAATGAGATGGTATTAGGAGGTCCAGCTAGTGGGTCTAACGTTCCAATGTTTTGTACTTTATGTACAAAGGTTCGCCCTAAGTTCAGCAGTTTTATGTTAACATTAGATAAGCTGATGAGCATCACTTCCTGTCACCATATGGAGGCTTGGCGTATAGCAGCTTCCTGTTACATTGGATAGGCTGATGAGCGCCATTTCCTGGTTCACAGTGAGGCTTGGTCTGTCCTGGGTACTTCCTGTCTCCTTAACAGGATGTGGTCACCAGAGCGTCAGAACGAGGTATGGTGGTATAAGTGTATTTAAAGAGCGATGAGTCAGTGCGTCGCCCGTTCCTATGACAACGTCCAATAGGACGAAACGTACGTCGGAAGGCAGACGCGCTGACGTCATCGTTTCACTCTACAACGAACGGGTGCATGCAGGCCGGCCGGCTGATTTTATACATGCGATTTTAATTGTTCCTTTTGGTAAGTGTGTTACTTTTACTATCAATAAACTGGTCAAACGGATTTACACTATGGTGGATATATTTTTTATCTCCTTGGGTCTCCATAATTGAGCCAATCATCTCTGATGTATCCGGGTGATCATTCCTCCTGACTGAGACGGATGGTGATGTCCCTGTTGAGCGGATTTCCGGTATAAGGCTTCATTACAACTGATTTCTGGTAATCATATACCTTCATAGGTGGTGGATTTTCTCACAAGTTTTCAAAGCCTACAATCACTACGGGTGGAATCTAATATGATAAGGACTATTGACAACAGAAGTCACCTTGTTTTATGGACTGTGTGTTTTTTGGTTTCCTTATTCTAATTATGTTTTTTACCACAATTATATTATACCTATGTGGCTCATAGCACAGTGTTTTGATTTTTCACATCGTGTTGCTATTTGAGTATAGTATTGTGATCACTTTTTGTTTTTCAATTATTTAATCATCCACTTTATTTAGCGCGGTTCTTTTATACATTTTGTCTACTTTATTCCATACCTAAGAATCAGAACTGCAGCTTTGTGTTGGAGGGAAGCGCAGTAATTTTGTATTTTTTCTGGTATCTACACATTTGGGTTTTTTACTGCTGCCACCCATTACTGAATAGTATTTAATAAAAACAAATTTTTTTTGTTTTGAGCACCCACGTGGGAGAGTTGCTACCTCCATGGATGTGTTCGAATATAGAGCCACTAGGGTGGTTGACACGGAGGGTGTGTTTGAGATATACAAAGAAGATGAGGGTGACCTCAGTGGTATGTTTTTGAGGCTTAAAAACCTTACAGTCTCTGAGATTCACACTCAATGGGACATAGCCTACCTAGAGACTTACGTGAAGGGAGGTATGGTTCCAAGAAGTCTCAGGTGGGAGGTTAGCCCACAGAAGGGCGATGTCCAACTTGAAGATTGGTTCAGCTATTTTAACAAAGCAGGGATCGATTTTTTGATATTCCTTATCGATCGTAAGAAGGCCAAACTTACTAGATTAGATGAAGAGATTAAGGGTATCAAGGACAAAATGAGTCCCCTTAGGGAAAGTAATGAGTACAAGGAAAGATCCCTCTCTCTTCTGACTCTTTTAGAAAAAGAAGAGAGGGACCAGAGAGTTAAAAAGAGAAAGAAGTTCAATAGAGATCTATTGGACTATCAAGGGGCAGTGGTGTTCGAATGGCAGAAGAAGCTGCTGGCAGAGCAGGCCCCCACTGATCCTGTCATTATGGAGACAGTTCCGGCATATGTAGGGGGAATACCTCCCTCTGTACCATATGCTGCCCCTCCCCCACCACAACCTGGTAATGCTAGGCAATACCCTGGTGGCCACACTGGCCCCCAGGGGAGATCCAGACAGGGTTTTCAACAGTCTCCCGCAAGACGGGGTGGTAAAGGGAAAAGGGTTACATCTAATCATCCACATGCCCTCCCACGACGGTCTCGTGGGATGAGTGTTCCCTATCAGGGGGGACGTGGCAGAGGGGGTAATCAGGCCAGTGATGGCTCTTGGTTGGCCCCAGGGTTTGGGGACAGACCGTATGACCAATATAATGCCTATGCGGACTGTCCACCCACCCCCCGGGCCTTTGATTTTGGGTCATATCCTGATCGTAATTATGAGTCCAATCAAAATTTCAGGCATGACTACTATGAAAGACGAGGGCGGGGTTCACAAATCCCTGGACCTTCTAATAATGGGAGAGGCTATCCTGACTATAATATCAGTACCTCCAATTGTTTCTATCCCCTAAGTGATTTAGAAGGACCCGCTCCGCGTCCTAGTACAAGGGAGGACCTGAATGGAGGTGTCCTGCAGTCCATGTCCATGGTGAGGGGATCTAGTGACAATGGGGGTGTTCCTGGTCCCTCCGATATGGGTCACCAACGGTGGGGTTTTCACAGACCAGGTCAGGGCATCAAAAGGTCGGCAGACCAAAGAGAGGATCTAGAGGGGGGCGGCGATTGCGAGCAAAAAAAGAAAAAATCGTAACCTCTGATGGGATATTTAATTTAAGTTCTGTTACGTTAAATGATTCTGAAAAAACCTTACTCAACAAGGGTCTCAAGTTTGCACCTCCCCGTGGTCTGGATAAATTCCAGACTTATATAGATATACACAAATTTGTACGAAGGGTTAATATTAAAAGGTACATGACCTCCAACCCCATTACAAATACTGTGTCCCACTCCACTGAATACCGTCATTCGGGATTGGCTAATGCGTCTTTATTCAATCCCCCGGGTGCTATGGCCCCCTCCTTGAGGGTATTTAGGGACCTCCTCCTCAGGGATTTGGAGCAATTACCCCTGAAAAAAGTACATTTTAATAATGAGTTAAAATTAGGTTTGAACTCCCTATGCGAAAATAAGAATTTAATAATAAGACCCGCTGATAAAGGGGGGGGTATTATTGTGTTAGACAAAAAGGACTACCTTGCGGAGATGTCGAGGATTTTGGGTGATCGTGACACATACACCCCCCTTAGATCAGACCCTAAGGTACAATATAAAAGGGAACTCGAAGCTATTGTTCAATATGGCTTTGAGCTGGGTGTCTTGAATAGTAAGGAAAGATCATATTTGGTTCCTAAGGCCCCACGCACCCCAGTTATTTATTATTTGCCAAAAATCCATAAGCATCCTACCTGCCCCCCGGGACGCCCTATTGTTAGTGGCATTGATTCTATCTCATCCCGGGTGGGCAGGTATATTGATTTCTTTTTGCAACCCCTGGTTTCCAAAATGCCGTCATATTTAAGAGATTCCCGTCATGTGATTAACTTACTTTCTAATGTTACCCCTAAATCAGGGTGTTGGCTAGTGACAGCTGATGTCGCTTCATTATATACAGTGATACCACATAATTTGGGGTTATTTGCGGTTGAGTATTATTTAAGGCGCGACTCTGCATTATTTGATGAACAGGTTTGTTTCATCATGCAGTTACTTCATTTTGTAGCTACCCGGAACTATTTTTGGTTTGGGGGTCAGTTTTACAGACAAGATAGAGGAGTCGCCATGGGGGCTAAGTACGCCCCGAGCCTGGCTAACCTCTTTATGGCCCTATGGGAGGAGGATGTCATCTATGCCCATCGGAGACCACAGGTGACTTTGTGGGCTAGATATATAGATGACGTCCTCCTCCTATGGGATGGTGACCGCCATGATCTGGATATCTTTATGAATATGCTGAATGATAATAACCGTGGCATAAGATTCGCTTATGAGGCAAGTCAGACTGAGATCAACTTCTTAGATCTTAGGATAAGTATTAAAGATGGACAATTTTCCACAGCAACCTTTTTTAAGAATACTGACCGTAATTCTTACATACCTACAGATAGCTGTCACCACGAAGCCTGGTTAAGGTCAGTACCGAAAAGTCAACTCATACGCCTGAAACGGAATTGTTCAGACCATGAGGAATTTCTAATTCAGGCCAATGTCTTGATTGAACGTTTCCTTGAGAAAGGCTACTCGGAGGTGTCCCTTAGAACCACATTGGACGAGGTTGCTACTATCGATAGGCACACCCTACTTAGTGATAAGGTTCCCAATAAAAATAGGACTCCATCTGTACCGTTTATAACCACTTATTCTTTACAGCATAGGAATGTGGCGAAGCTGATCAATAAATATTGGCATGTCCTTCGTAACGACCCTGTATTGGGTACCATTCTCCCGGCTAAGCCACAGGTGGTATATAAAGGGGCTCCCTCACTTAGAGGGAGAGTGGCCCCCAACATCCTTGACCCTCCCCCAATCAAGAGGGGTTTTTTTGAGTATATGACCGGTTTTTACCAATGCAAAAAATGTAGAATATGCTCCCTGAGTGGATGCACACATAGGAGGACACATAAGTTCATCTCTACCAGTACGTTGGCCGAATTTGAGATCAAAACCTTTATCACATGCTCTACTGAGCGTGTGGTGTATTTATTGCAATGCCCGTGTGGATTGCAATACGTAGGGAGGACAAAGCGCCCTCTCTCCGTAAGGCTCAACGAGCATGTAACCAACATCCTGGCTGGTTTTCCCAAACATCCAGTCTCCAGACATTATCTGGAAACTCATAATCGTGACCCTAGGAAGACCATATTTCTGGGGATTGATAGATATACCATACCCTGGAGAGGTGGTTCCCTGTTAAGGGGGATCTCTAGGCTTGAGATGGCCTGGATATACAGGCTTAGGTGTTATACTCCCTTTGGGCTTAACGTTGAGGTGGACCTCAACGCCTTTCTTGACAACTCATGAACTCATTTGTTTAAAACACGCCTATAGGGCTGCGAGAGTTACATATATATGAAAATGTATCCATTGATTGTGAAGGTTTAGGAGTATTGACTAGTTATGATTTATATTTTAGATTATGTTGTTTAATGTAAACCCGCTCTGACCCTTTGGTGGCCTTGCTCTATTGCCTACTGGGTAATGTCCACCAGCCGTCACCGGTTTTGGCCCCCCTCAGGCCTTAAGTTGTTGGTTAATTTAACAGTTATGGTCTCGACTTTCCGATATAGTGTGGCCTTATTCTGGGAACATGTATGTTTCACACCATATAATGTCCAGGGTTTGAGTAATAACTGCCATATGGTCGGGACATTCATATAAGTCCAGCAATTATCTGGCATGCCCCATTCCTGATAAAACCTTTTTTGAAGGTTTTAACCTTCCTGGAATGGTGGCTGAGCTGGTATATATGAGCATGGGTTTTTATATTAAGTGCCAATGGTTTATTAGAATACCGGATAGGGTACTTACTTAAGTCCACCTAATATCCGATATACCTCATTCCTAGTAGAGGTCCCTTTAATAATTTAATATTTCATCTACCTTATAGGATAGCTGAGTGGGTATAACAACCCCCTTTTTTTTTTTTTTTTTTTTTTTTTTCGAGGCACATATGTTTTTATGGCTATTTAGCCTATTTGTTTTTACACTTTTTATGTTCCTATACGTAAGAAAATCTCCTTTTTTTTCCAATATATAGCGGAGAAATGAGATGATTCATAACTTCTAGGGATTGCTATATGACTCTGTGGTCATCATAGCAAAAACTATCCATCTTTTCAAATAGAATTTTTGTTGTTTTAAAAGAATACTAATTGATTGATCCCCACTAGATGGCGTTATCCTAATCTCTATGGACGGATTCTGATAGGGCGACTTTCATTAAGCTGTTCTTGTCAGATGTCCACTCCCTAAATGAGATGGTATTAGGAGGTCCAGCTAGTGGGTCTAACGTTCCAATGTTTTGTACTTTATGTACAAAGGTTCGCCCTAAGTTCAGCAGTTTTATGTTAACATTAGATAAGCTGATGAGCATCACTTCCTGTCACCATATGGAGGCTTGGCGTATAGCAGCTTCCTGTTACATTGGATAGGCTGATGAGCGCCATTTCCTGGTTCACAGTGAGGCTTGGTCTGTCCTGGGTACTTCCTGTCTCCTTAACAGGATGTGGTCACCAGAGCGTCAGAACGAGGTATGGTGGTATAAGTGTATTTAAAGAGCGATGAGTCAGTGCGTCGCCCGTTCCTATGACAACGTCCAATAGGACGAAACGTACGTCGGAAGGCAGACGCGCTGACGTCATCGTTTCACTCTACAACGAACGGGTGCATGCAGGCCGGCCGGCTGATTTTATACATGCGATTTTAATTGTTCCTTTTGGTAAGTGTGTTACTTTTACTATCAATAAACTGGTCAAACGGATTTACACTATGGTGGATATATTTTTTATCTCCTTGGGTCTCCATAATTGAGCCAATCATCTCTGATGTATCCGGGTGATCATTCCTCCTGACTGAGACGGATGGTGATGTCCCTGTTGAGCGGATTTCCGGTATAAGGCTTCATTACAACTGATTTCTGGTAATCATATACCTTCATAGGTGGTGGATTTTCTCACAAGTTTTCAAAGCCTACAATCACTACGGGTGGAATCTAATATGATAAGGACTATTGACAACAGAAGTCACCTTGTTTTATGGACTGTGTGTTTTTTGGTTTCCTTATTCTAATTATGTTTTTTACCACAATTATATTATACCTATGTGGCTCATAGCACAGTGTTTTGATTTTTCACATCGTGTTGCTATTTGAGTATAGTATTGTGATCACTTTTTGTTTTTCAATTATTTAATCATCCACTTTATTTAGCGCGGTTCTTTTATACATTTTGTCTACTTTATTCCATACCTAAGAATCAGAACTGCAGCTTTGTGTTGGAGGGAAGCGCAGTAATTTTGTATTTTTTCTGTTACCGCAGGTGGAATCCCCCAAATTCCCCCCCCTTCAGGTGGCTGACAATATGAGAGGGAGAGGCAGAACTCCTCCACAAGTGCTGCTGACAGATATCCTACCAGGCAGGCATGGGATCCTGACACCAGGTATGTTACTTTACACCCTCTAGTGGTAGGAGAAAACACAGGCAAGACAACATCTACTCATTAAAAGAAGTCCAAAGGATCTTCTTACCATTCCAGCCGCAGGGTACTACTGGAATTATCACAGCGACCCAATCTTCACCCATCACGGAGTGTTGGAGTCATGCCAGACCTTCAAGAACGGGGTCCCCTTTAATTTTTTAGGGTCCACTGCCTTGGACCTGTATAGCGCCCTGCCAGAACAAACCTGTGGTATAGTAATGTGACCCAGGCGCTGGATCCCAGGGCCCACCTCTCTTAAGAGAAGCGTTGCAAGCATAACCTCGTTCTTCAGTATCGAGGCTCTGGTACCATCCACTTTTGCCTTTGTTTCTGGCTTTTTAAATGTATCCAATTGCGTAGCTCCTTGACCCTGACTAGGGTCATCTATGGAGCATAATCTTAACCGTGACCAACACCTTATACACTGGCAAAAAAACTGAGGTACTCCCCGTATGGGAGGGGTTATATAGAGGGGTCAGCCTGTTTTTATAGGAGGAATCAGGCCGCATAAAGCCTGCCCTCCTTTGACTCCTCGCTTTGTGGTCATAGGCTCTCGTGTAGCGTCATTTCCGGGCGACACTGACGTCACTTCCGGGTTGCGGTTTCCACAAGGTCGTGTGGTGGCCTTGCTTCTCCTGGCTCTCGGTCAGGCTTTTCGGCTCCTTCGTTTCTGGCAGCATTATCTCAGAGGGTCTGGCACACCAGGGGCGCAGGTAAGGGGAAGTTACGTCTTCCCTCCGTTGTCACCTCACTCGGCTGGTTCTTTTGCCTGGCTGGTCTGGTCTGATACTGTGTGGGCTGGTTGGGGATATCGGCGGCAGGGCAGCTCGGAGATCAGTGTTGCATTTGGGGTTTGCATGGTGGGGGCTGTGTGTTTGAGGGGCCATGTGGAGATGTTGTTTTTCTGTCAGGGAGGCATACGACCCATATCTACTGGGGGCTTAGGAGCAGGCTGAAGGGGGTACCCGGTTACTTAGGGGCAGCTCAGCAGGGACCCTCTCCCAGTGCTTAGCTCCGTGGCACCCCACATCCGTGCAGGGGGAGGTCTTCAGGTATGTATGGTCACGTACTATCCTCGCCAACCGTAATATGTCCTGGGCATATGTCACGTCAAGCTTTATTTTCTGTTTTTAAACCTCACGTTCCTGTAATTTTTCTGAGCGGTAGTTTTTTTGTATGTTTATGTTTCTTTTTCTTTAGTTGGTTTGTTCTACATATCTACAGGAGGCACAAAGTTGCATTCTTTGCAGTTTTTTCCTTTTTCCTGTCCATTTCAGATAGGTATTTGTTTTCCTCACGCCGGTTTTCAGAGGTGGCTTTATTTTTTTATTATTTCAGATCTGACGCTTCAGGTTGTTACACATTGTTGCCGAGAAGTACTTGTGTGTATTTTTTCCTTCTGTAGTGGTGGTTTTCTACATTGCAGCAGGGTTCCTAGGATTCTGTTTGGTGGTTCCCAGGCAGTTCAGGTATGCATTTCAGGTTTTATACTCAAGGTTTGACACATTTTTCACGCATTAGGGCAGACTACGTCCTACCACTGCTGGTTACACGTCACATCTATGGGTTTTCAACAGATTGGGGTGTTCGTTTTTAATTGGCTTGTTTAAGTGGCAAGTCTCCTCATCTATTCTCACGCAGCCTATCGTTTCTCATATAATTTATGTTTCTCATGTGATTTGCTTTTCTCATGCAACTTATGTTTTCATGCAACTTGCAGTTTAGTTTCTTATAGCTTACGTTTTCTACACAGCTTACGTTCCTCACACAGCTTACTTTTCTCATGTCAGCTTACATTCTCACGCAGATTTTGCCATTCATATTTTCTCCACAATGAGTTCTTATGTCTTTTTACATGGGTTTTGTAGCACATCTTCACGTTAGGTAAAAGTGCAATGGAGCCGCCATGAACTATCATGTTTCAAGGCCTGAGTTTACGTTTTTAATTTGCCTGTTGCGCCACAGGTAACTCAGCCTGGTAATTTCTCAAAACTGGCATGTTTTGGTCCCGTTTCTCGTTTTGTTTTATTTTCAGGGGTGGCCGGTTGGTCGCAGGTAAGTCATGGGGTCGGTTATGTCCTCGGTTATGTCAAGTTTATTTTTTCGGTTTTGCAGGTCCTGTCGCAGGCTGCAGATATTGGGGACTTCGCTTCCATCCCCCCTTCTCCGGCTAGGGTGTCGGACCATGGTAGCTCACCCTCTCTCAGAACTTGGACTGTCCCAAGGCTGATGGCAGAGCTACAACGCAGGGGGATTGCTTTCCTGGCTTCGGCTCAGAAAAACACAGCTATTTAGGTTGCCGTTCCCTTGTGCATCGGACGCGAGTGCTGAGCAAGTTACCCTGCGGACTGTGGTTTCTTCTCTGTCCCAAATCCACACTACCCTAAATTCCCTAGCTACATCCTGTCAGGAGTTGCGTAATAGAGTGGAGGTGTCAGCCTAATGCAGCTCCAGGAGCTTCTACTGGCCCAGGGGCTTTAGCAGATTTCTGAACTCCCTCGGTGCTTAGGCCAGTACCAGTAGGCCCAGGAAATAACTTGTGTGCTCCCCCGATTTCTCCGGCACATTTTATCCCCGGGAACATCAAAAAGGACATCTTGGAGGGCAAGGATGTTAACCCTGCGTCCCTGTTAATTGCTGCTCATGATGTAGCGGATAACAGGTCTTACGCTTGCGGGGATGTTTCGGTGGTGGTTAAGACCAGGGATCACAGGCTCAATTGTAAGTTGTATATCCCTGAGTTTGTTCTGGCTTTTAGTCTCTACAGAGACATCATTTGCTCTGTAAGTCCACTTAGAAGGGAAGAGTTGGACCTTTACCTATATACGGTGGTTGAGTTAGGCCACAAGTATGGGGGGTACAATTTTTATATGACTACCACCGGTCTTTTTCCGCCAAGGCCGCGGCCTGTTTTGCTCAATTCCAGGTGGTGACATTTTGGAGCAACATAGATACCGAGTTGTCGTCCACGCACACGGCATACTGGTGCCCCAATTTGGAGGTTCCTGCTCTGCCTAGCACGTCCAGGGGGTTAGGTGCCTTTCTCCCATCCTCAGGCCATCCGGCACATTTTGGATAAGTTAGGCTGGCCCATTAATTTTCTGGGAAAATCCCAGATTTGTAACAATTACAACCTTGGGACGTGTAATTATAGTCAATGCCGTTTTTTACAAAACAAGACCAAGATAACGGACTATCACGGTACCAATGAAGAGTGTATACATAATAATTTTCAATAGTTTTATTTATACAAAATTAGATACATAAAAATTCATAAAATCATTTAGATGTTCTCGAGGTTCATAAATACATGTTTCTCAAACATTTGTCTGTAAGGATGGTTGACGCGTTTCACATAACAGCTACCTCAGAACCATTTACTTGTGACATATGACCAGAGAAGCTTAAACCAGAAAATATGGGGAAAATATCATTAAAGATAGAAACATGTGCTAAAGTGCCCCAAAACAATAAATACACGCAAAAATTTACATTAATAGGTACAATGGCCGGTATAGGGATATAAATCCCTATAACTTACGTATTGAGAACCCAAGATAGTTCAATCTATGGATGGAAAACGATGTGCCCAAAATTGGGAGGAGTGAGCAGGATCAAGAAAATGCAGGAACCTGATCAGTATGATGACTTTTTGGGTGGTTCTGCGGAGGAGAGTCCCCCAACTAGTATGGGGGGTGTCTCCTCAAGCAGCTCCCCCCAAAGAGATCCCTAAGTTTTGCAAGAAATCTACAAACTTTCCTTCCTTAAAAACGAACCCTAATATATGGACATTCCTACAACAGGTCACGATGGACGTAAAAAAATTGCATCTTAAATCCAATAAGACTAATAACATTACATTCCAACATCAGGCCATTCTTCAATTACAGAACAATAGAGAAATTACCATCAAGCAATGTTGTAGTAATGGATACGGAAAACTATTGACAACTGTGTCTTGATATCCTATCTAATGAGGAATGGTATTCTCTGAAACCACCTGGGTGCCCGATAATCTCGAGCATTGGAGCCAAAAGTGAAAAAGGAAGCCGTCTGGTTGATGCCTTTCTACGACCCCATGTTACCCAATTGCCATCCTATTTACAAGATACGATGGCCTTGCTAAGGATGCTTTATAAGAAGAGGTTTCCAGCTAATAGTCTCCTGGTCTCAATTGATGTAGAGGCACTTTATTGTAGTATAGCTTATTCCTTGGGCCTCTCAGTGGTAGAGAGTTTCCTAAATGAAGGGGATAGATTGACGGGACTATACAATGCTTTCATTATGCAGATCTTGCGACACATTTTGACTAAAAATGTTTTTTCTTTCGACGGCTTCCACTACCTCCAGGTGCAGGGGGTGGCGATGGGGACATGTTGTGCCCCATCGTACGCCAACCTGTACCTGGGGGGGTGGGAGCGTACTCTGTTTTCTAACAGTTCCTTATCAATGTATTTGGCCAGCATTACATGCTGGCACAGATACATCGATGATATTTGCATGGTCTGGGGTGGAAGTGTTGGGGATTTGCAGATTTTTATGAGTAGGTTGGCGGATAATAGCTTTAACCTGAAATTTACGATGGAGTACGACCCCAAATCCCTAGCGTTTTTGGATTTAACCATTATTAAACAGGAGGATGGAACTATGGATACTTCATTATTTAGGAAAGCAACTGCTGGAAATACTCTGCTCCATGCAGCCAGCTCTCATGCCCAGCCAGCGATTAGAAGCATCCTTTACTCACAATATCTACGTCTAAGGAGAAACTGTTCAACAGAGGAGTCCTTTGAGCTGAAACTAATTTGTTAAGATTGAGACTGATGGAGAGGCTATAGTAAAACGATCCTCAAAAAAGGCTTTTAAAAAAGCTCTCGATAATGATAGACAGACATTGCTGTTTGACAACAAAGAACATATAACAAGAATAATAACAACTTATTCTAGCAATCATGAGATAATACGAGAGGCAATTGATAGGCATTGGCACCTTTTAACAGGGGACCGCATTATTAACAAATACATCAGCGATTTCCCACAAATCACCTATAGGATGATAATGTCAATCTTTAAAAGACAGGCTGGTTCATAGCCATTTTCAGAAATCTGGAGATAGATTAGAAGAAAAAGTAGAAATGTTCAGATGTAACAATTTTGAGTATTGCGACTAGATGCTAGCAGGCTCATCATATACCTTGCCAAATGGAGAAATAAATAACAAAATTTTATGCGGACTGCCAGACCAAGGGAATTGACTATATTGCCTTTTGTAAATGTGGTTCGTTTTACATCATTAAAACTTTCAGAATTTTCTGGAGACGAGTATACGACCACATATATACTACATTAGGAAAAATCTATTATATACGCCCATAGGTCGGCATGTCGCGCTGAAGCACAAAAATGACACGTCAATGATCTGTTTTACAGCCCTTGAAAGGGTCAGAGAAGACCCACAGGTGGAAACATAGACAAGAGACTGCTTCAACGTGAAGCAAAATGGATTTTCAATTTAAATGCCATTCGAGCACCCGGTCTCAATGAATCATTAAGTTATAGGCAATTCCTTTGATAATATAAAAATAAATGATTCATACCTGCTAGGTTGTAATGTCTGTCTTTTATCATGCTCTCCTTTTGATGTAAAGACTAATCGGAATTATTAAGAGTGCATTGTAAATGTTTTTTCTTTAATATCAGGAATATATGGGAGATTTATGGGAACATGTGCTGGTCAAACCAAAGGAAGAAACTGTTATAAATGTTTATTATTTATTTTGGTTGTCCTAGCGATGCCTCCTGTGAATGGGACTGTGGATGTGAGTTGGACACGCAGGAACCCTCATTCAGTATGGTTGGGAAGGTCAAATCCCACCTGGCATGGTAAACAACTAGGGGTGAGAGAGAGTTAATATTGACTCCCTCTAGCCTGCCTATGGTGGTGGAGTTGAGGTGGTGGCGTCCGGGGGATTCTTCCCGCCCTGCCCCCTTTTTTGGTATTTGATGTTCCCCCTTGGGGCTCTGGATGTGGGTTTGGTCCTGACAGGCATGGACTGAGCAGTGGGATGACGCAGCGTACAGCCTGCTCTGTGTTTGTGACCAGCCGGTGTCTTACCAAGAAAGTTCCCCCGGCAGATAAGGACCCCCCTGTACTGCGCAGGCACAGCGCTTGCACTGTATGAACGACTACGGAGCCGCCTAAAATAGCCGGAGCTGAAAACCTTGAGTCAGCTGTACAAGGCACCTGCACCCTGAGTCCAGGTTCAAGCCCCACCATCCAAGTGGATATAGAGGTAGAATAAAAAAGTGCCGAGTGAAGGGAGGCCGTGCCCAAAGCGTGGCGAGCGAAGCTAGCCCGCGAGGGGCCTTGTTACAGGCGCTGTGTACAGCTGACTTACAGCTATTCAGCTTCGGCTATTTCCGGCAGCCAAAGGGGGCTGGAAGCAAGGTGGAGTGCAGCTGAGAAGGGTGAGCCAAAAGGGGGACTGTGGATGACAGTGGAGGGGGTAAAGACCACGGACGGTGATGGAGGTGACTGTACCTTGTACCTTGACTGTACATCCACAGTCCCCCTTTTGGCTCACCCTTCTCAGCTGCACTCCACCTTGCTTCCAGCCCCCTTTGGCTGTCTATTTCACTATACCTTCACTTTCTATTCTGGGTCTCTTACCCACTTCCTCACACTTGTCCCCCGACACTAATTTCCTTCACTCCCCTGCCTATTCCCACCCAGGTTGCCTTGTGTCCCTCTGCCTGCCTTGGTTGTCGCCTATGGGGGCGCTTCGGATGAGATGTCCGCCGCGGCTCCCGGGTGGGAGTATCATTTCGGATGGCAGCAGTGAGTCTATTGGTATTTAGATAGGGGGTTCCACCCCGCTATTCTACTTGTTTGTCCACAGATCATCAACTGAACCAATCTTTTTACCCCCAGATGTATCTTCTGCTTGCTCCTGACGAGTGACCTTCTAGTAACGAAACGCGTTGAGCTGCCATACGTTTCATTACCAATCAGTACCTTTGATATCATGTCTATCCTTTATACCTCCCCTGTTTTGGATCTTGTGGTCATAGGCCATGCAAGGATTATTATGTATTACCAATTGTTATCCTTACCTTTTTTGGTGAATTTTGGAGGTTTAATTGCCTATTATACAATGTGATAATGAACCTGTAACACTCTATGTTTTATACTATTATGCTATCAATGCTATGTATTGTATATTTTACATGTTTTATACTTGACTGTATTCCATGACAATCATTAAAAACCCTCCAAATAATTTCACCATTTGTACCTCATCGTCATCATATGCTTCACTTAAAGTCCCACCACCCTGTCCTCTCCCCTTCTTTTGATATACAATAGGGATGGAAATATGTGACCTTACCAGGCCACATTTTCAATTAAAGTCCCAAGGGATGAAATATCAGCCTTACCAGGCCAGATGTCTTTAAAGTCCCTAAATCTTTGCTTTTGCCGTCAATACGTAAGTTGTAGGGATTTATGTCCCTATACGTGCCATTGTACCTATTAATGTAAATTATTGCGTGTATTTAATGTTTTGGGGCACTTTAGCACATGTTTCTATCTTTAATGATATTTTTCCCATATTTTCCGGTTTAAGGTTCTCTGATCATATGTCACAAGTAAATGGTTCTGAGGAAGCTGTTATGTGAAACGCGTCAACCATCTTTACAGACAAATGTTTGAGAAACATGTATTTACCTCAAGAGAACATCTAAATGATTTTATGAATTTTTATGTATCTAATTTTGTATAAATAAAACTATTGAAAATTATTATGTATACACTCCTCATTGGTACCGTGATAGTCCGTTATGTTGGTCTTGTTTTGTAAAATTCTATATAGGATGAGGTACCCCCATAGCCTTTTTTACGTTTTCAAGTCATTGCCATCTGTTAAACATTTGTACCGGGTGTTTCAGGGCTAACCCTAAGTCGGCCTGTTCACTAAGGCAGAATAAAGCCTCGTGACTAAGCCGCATCATCGTACCTTTTTTGCAGGACTGTTTAGCCACCCATCCGTCACCTTCTTTGAGCAACTTTTTGGTAAAGGGTTTCTCGGAGGGGTTCCATACGGGGTTTGTTTCCTTGCCGTCAGATAGTTTTGAATGATAGTTTTGAATGTATAGGTGTGAACACCCATGCGGTCCGATTCTGGTGCGGACCAAAAAAAAAAGGGTCCCGTGTGTGTTTAGTTCGAATGGGATGTGATTTCAACCATACAGTTTTTCAGTGGATGGTGTCAGTGGGGTAGTGGTTGGTGTCAGTGGGGTAGTGGTTGATGTCGGTGTCAGTGGTCAGTGTCAGTGGAGTAGTGGTCGGTGTCAGTGGGGTAGTGGCCGTGTCACTGGTCGTGTCAGTGGGGTAGTGGTCGGTGTCAGTGGATGCTGTCAGTGGGGTAGTGGTCGTGTCAGTGGTCGGTGTCAGTGGGGTAGTGGATGCTGTCAGTGGGGTAGTGGTCGGTGTCAGTGGGGTAGTGGTCGGTGTCAGTGGACGGTGTCCGTGGAGTAGTGGTCGTGTCAGTGGACGGTGTCAGTGGGGTAGTGGTCGGTGTAAGTGGTCGGTGTTTTTCCACAGATAACCAGGCGACCTCTGAAATCATCATCATCAATGGCAGATCTAAGTCCTTGCTGATCATGGGTTTTGTGCATAGGCTCGTTTAGTTGTCCCTCCATTTCAATTCTCACTTACATTGTAGGTTCGTCAATGGTGCAGATAATGTAGCGGCTGATGCTCTGTCCCGGTTTAATTTCCCACTGTTTTTCCAGCAGGTCCCGGACGCAAATGCCTGCGCCACGCCTTCTTCACGCTTCCAGCAATTAGTGATGGATTCGATTCCCATTGGGCTAACGCAGCAGCCTTGATCGATAAGTCGTTATCTTTGAATACTAGGCAGGCTTATGACACTGCTTGGAATGTTTTCCAGGCTTTCCGGTCGAGGTTTCCTAGTCCTGACCATTACGATATCCAGTACCTACTAGCTTTTACTGCTTTTTGCCACTCCCAACTCAAATTGGCCCACAGCACTATCAGGACGTATCTTGCTGGGATTCAGCATTTCATGTTTTTGGAAGACCCCAATAGGCCTTCTATATTTTCTGCGCACCCTATTAAAGCCATCTTCAAAAGGTATCCAGAAGAGTAGCCCTCCTGCCGTGGTCAGCAGACTTCCCATCTCAGTTAACATTTTTCGTGACATGTCTGACATGCTCACGAGGTCTCCTTTTGGGTTGTTGCCCAGCTTGGTGCTCAAGACAACACTATATCTGGCCTTTTACATTTTTTTGAGGCCAGGGGAGTTTATGGTTTCTGGCCCAGGGTCTCGCATACTTTTGATCAATCAACCTGTTAGACACCCCAGCCACTTCTGTTTACATCTGCATGCTTGCAAGACGCAGCAAACGGGAGTCAGGTTCCCACATCACATCCGACTCGCAAGGCAGTTCACAATGCCATATGCGAACTGCTGGGGAGTGTCATACAATGTTAACAACACCCCCATTTCAGCTTGCATACCGCACTGCAAACTGACAGTTCGGACATGAATCAGATCGTATAGGTGTGAACACCCATGCGATCTGATTCTGATGCGGACCAAAAAAAGGGTCCTGTGCGCGTTTAGTCCGAATGAGATGCCATTTCAGCCATACAGTTTGTCAGTGGATGGTGTCAGTGGGGTAGTGGTCAGTGTCAGTAGATGGTGTCAGTGAGGTAGTGGTCGGTGTCAGTGGTCGTGTGTCAGTGGACGGTGTCAGTGTAGATACTTGCCAGCGCACCAAGGATCAGCACAAGGTGGCGTCCAAATGGTTTCGTTTATTGCATGATCACAACACAAAGAGGTGCAACATTTCGGAGTCACGCAGGACCCCTTCGTCAGGCGTGTGATCAGTGGTCACGTGTCAGGGGGGTAGTGGTAAGTAGTAGTGGTCGGTGTCAGTGGGGTAGTGGTCGGTGTCAGGGCCAGATTAAGAGCAACATGGGCCTGGTGCTAAGGATTTTGGTGGGCCTTTTTATGAAAATAAATAAAATGAAAACGCAAACAATTTTTTGTTGCATTAAATTAAAGAGAGAGAGGGGTGAGAGAGAGAGAGAGAGAGAGAGAGAGAGAGAGAGAGAGAGGGAGAGAGGGGTTATAGCGAGATAGGGGGCTCAAAGAGAGGGGATGAGAGGGAGGGGAAAAGAGAGAGAAAGGCATTGAATGAGAGAGATGGGGATGAGAGAGAGGGGGTGAGAAAAAGGGGAATAGAGAGAGGGTGAAAGAGAGAGAGGGTGGTAGGAAAGAGGGGGTTGAAGGGGGCGAGAGGGAGAACAGGGTGAAAGAGAGGGGATGAAAGAGAGAGAGGGGGGGTGAGAATGAGGGGGTGAGTCTGTGGGGGGCACAGCATAGTACATTACACGGGAGGGGGGGGGATAGCACAGTACATTACATGGTTGGCACTACACATTACATGGTGGATACATGGATACAGCACATGTAATGGTGGGCGAAGCACAGCACATTACATGGCGGGCACAGCACATTACACTGTTGGCACTGACCAATACAGCACATTATAAGGTAGGCACAGTACATTATATGGTGGGCACAGCACATGACATGGTTGGTACTGCACAACACAGCACATGCACACTGTGGGCACAGGACCTTATATGGTGGGCACAGCACATGACATGGCGGGCACAGCTGAGCACATTACATGGTGGGCACTGCACATTACAAGTGGGCACTGCACAGCACATTATATGGTGGGCACAGCATATTATATGGTGGGTACTGCACATGGCATGGTGGGCACTGCACAGCACATTACAAGGTGGGCACTGCATGACACCACATGATATGGTGGGCACTGCATGACACAGCACAGCACATTACATTGTGAGTACAGCACATTAATTGGTGGACACCGCACATGACATGGTGAGCCCTGCATAGCGCATTCCATTGTGGGTACTGCACGGCACATGCCATGGTGGACAATGTACAGCATATTACATGCTGGGTACAGCACATTACATGGTAAGCACTGCATGGCGCAGCACATGACATGGTGGGCACAACACAGCACGACAGGGTGGGCACTGCACAGTAATTTACATGGTGGGCACTGCACATGACACGGTTGGCACTGCATGGCACAGCACATTACATGGTGGGTACAGTGCATTACATGGTGGGCACTGCATGGCACAGCACATGACATGGTTGGCACAGCGCATTACATGGTGGGCACTGAATGGCATAACACATTACATGGTGGGCACTGCATGGCATACCACATTTCATAGTGGGCAATGCAACTGCACATTACATGTTAGGAACTGCACATGACATGGTGGGCACTGCTGAACAGCCCAGCACATTGCACAGTGGGCACAACACACTACATGCTGGGCACAACACATGGCAGGGTGGGCACAGCACATGACATGGTGGGAACTGCACATGACATGGTGGGCACTGCATGGCACATCACATTACATGATGGGCACTGTACATTACTTGGTGGGATCACTGCATGGCACAGCACATTACATAGTGGGCACTGCACATTACATGGTGGGCACTGCAATGTACAGCACATGACATGGTGGGCACTGCAATGTACAGCACATGACATGGTGGGCACTGCAATGTACAGCACATGACATGGTGGGCACTGCAATGTACAGCACATGACATGGTGGGCACAGCACATTACATAGTGAGCACTGCAATGCACAGCAAATTACATACTGGGCACAGCACATTACATGGGGGGCACTGCAATGCACAGCACATGACATAGTTGGCACAGCACATTACATGGGGGGCACTGCAATGCACAGCACATGACATAGTTGGCACAGCACATTACATGGTGGGCACTGCAATGCACAGCACATGACATAGTGGGCACCGCACATTACATGGGGGGCACTGTAATGCACAGCACATGACATAGTGGGCACAGCACATTACATGGGGGGCACTGCAATGCACAGCACATGACATAGTGGGCACAGCACATTACATGGGGGGCACTGTAATGCACAGCACATGACATAGTGGGCACAGCACATTACATGGGGGCACTGCAATGCACAGCACATGACATAGTGGGCACAGCACATTACATGGGGGGCACTGCAATGCACAGGACATGACATAGTGGGCACAGCACATTACATGGGGGCACTGCAATGCACATGACATGGTGGGCACAGCACATTACATGGGGGCACTGCAATGCACATGACATGACATGGTGGGCACAGCACATTACATGGGGGCACTGCAATGCACATGACATGACATGGTGGGCACAGCACATTACATGAGGGCACTGCAATGCACATGACATGGTGGGCACTGGGCACAAGAGAGCACATTACATGGAGGCTACGCGCTTCAAATCTATCACACAAAGAAAGTGACAGTATAACAACCTACAAAGGTGCAGCTAAAGTGGCTATGAACATAGATATCAATGTGGTTGAATACAACAGTGAATAAACACGCATAAAAATAATCAAACAACTCCAAATGTGCTGGTGACACACATGATCTTCATAAATGAAAAGTTCATATTGTTCTCTTCTTAAAAGCAAAAATCCTATATGGCTGTAGCTGGGATCAGGTATGAGGGACAATGAAGACAGTCTATAAATGGGGGGTCCGGTATATCCGGGCTCTCTAACCCAGTGTTTCTCAACTCCAGTCCTCAAGGCGCACCAACAGGTCATGTTTTCAGGATTTCCCTCAGATGAAACTGCTGTGGTAATTACTAAGGCAGTGAAAACTGATCAAATCACCTGTGCAAAATAGTGGAAATCCTGAAAACATGACCTGTGGGTGCGCCTTGAGGACTGGAGTTGAGAAACACTGCTCTAACCTCTCACCTTAAAGAAGGGGGACAAAGGCATCAAGTGTCTGCTGCAGTAGGTCCTGTAAAGTGCAGTGCATAAGGTAATCCGGGTGATGTGCCTCTAATGATAAGATAATCTTCCTGGCGTGCAGATGCCTGGGTTTTTAGAGGAGAGAATTGGTCCAGGCAGGTGTGTCCACAGAGGAGAGAATTGGTCCAGGCAGCAGGCAGGGATCTTATGATGCCATCAATTGGTCTCTGTGCTTCTCTTTGTCCTGCAGGCAAATCATGCAGTGGATGGGGCCAGCAGAGTGGTCATGTGAGTGGTCATGTGAGCAGCGCTCAGTTCTTGGGCTTAGAGGTAGCAGGGGACAGCTGCAGCATCGGACTAATGCTGCTGCCATAGAACTAAAAGACTGACTGGGGACTGCACTGCCCACTGTTAAATCTTTCCTGTAAAGAACTGAAGTTCGATGAAGCAGTACTGGGAGAGCAGGAGCCAGCAGCATTGAAAGTTGCAATTGATAAGGAAGCTATGTACAGCACTCTGCTGGCCCCATCCACTGCATGATTTGCCTGCAGGACAAAGAGAAGCACAGAGACCAATTGATGGCATCATAAGATCCCTGCCTGCTGCCTGGACCAATTCTCTCCTCTGTGGACACACCTGCCTGGACCAATTCTCTCCTCTGTGGACACACCTGCCTGGACCAATTCTCTCCTCTAAAAACCCAGGCATCTGCACGCCAGGAAGATTATCTTATCATTAGAGGCACATCACCCGGATTACCCTATGCACTGCACTTTACAGGACCTACTGCAGCAGACACCTGATGCCTTTGTCCCCCTTCTTTAAGGTGAGAGGTTAGAGAGCCCGGATATACCGGACCCCCCATTTATAGACTGTCTTCATTGTCCCTCATACCTGATCCCAGCTACAGCCATATAGGATTTTTGCTTTTAAGAAGAGAACAATATGAACTTTTCATTTATGAAGATCATGTGTGTCACCAGCACATTTGGAGTTGTTTGATTATTTTTATGCATGTTTATTCACTGTTGTATTCAACCACATTGATATCTATGTTCATAGCCACTTTAGCTGCACCTTTGTAGGTTGTTATACTGTCACTTTCTTTGTGTGATAGATTTGAAGCGCGAAGTCCTTCCACAGGTTTTTAGTTTGCTGAAGTGTAGTGTGAACACTTTTGACTTTGCTGCAGTCTTGAGAGACATCGTCACATAATACTCACGCTCACTTACCTTTATCGTTTTATTTCACTTATTTATTTTATTTAGATTGAGACACATTCCTTTATTCTTTATAGCGCGAGGGACACTACCACATACATTACATGGAGGGAAGCAGCAGTCTTTCCCCTAGCACAATAAAACACCTCCCTAACAAATGTACTAACCTTATCTCAACAAGAGCATGGGAGATGTCCTTCCTCCCGGGCTCCTGCTGGTTAGAACATCAGCGCCCCTCCCCCAGACAGCTCCCAGACACTGAGGATCTGTGTGAGTGTAACAGATCCTGTGATAGGAGTCGGGCATCGGTAGAGACAGGACTTGGCTGCAGTGACTAACACTCGTCTCCTCCATGTGTGCACAGAGGGCTTCTCTTCCTTCAGGAAGGCACACAGATATTCATAAGCCACTGGCATGGGCCTATATTGAGGGAGGGGCCTGGAGCTGCAGCTCCACCAGCCCCTATGTTAATCCGGCCCTGGTCAGTGTCAGTGGTCGTGTCAGTGGGGTAGTGGTCGGTGTCAGTGGTCGTGTCAGTGGGGTAGTGGTCGGTGTCAGTGGTCACATGTCAGTCGTCGGTGTCAGTGGGGTAGTGGTCAGTGTCCGTGGTTGTGTCAGTGGATGGTGTCAGTTGGGTAGTGGTCAGTGTCAGTGGACAGTGTCAGTGGGGTAGTGGTCGTGTCAGTGGTCGGTGTCAGTGGGGTAGGGGTCGGTGTCAGTGGGGTAGTGGTCGGTGTAAGTGTACGGTGTAAGTGGGGTAGTGGTCAGTGTCAGCGGGGTAGTGGTCGGTGTCTGTGGACGTGTCAGTGGGGTAGTGGTCTGTGTCAGTGGATGTGTCAGTGGGGTAGTGGTCTGTGTCAGTGGACATGTCAGTGGGGTAGTGGTCGGTGTCTGCATGCTTGCAAGACGCAGCAAACGGGAGTCGGGTTCCCACATCGCACCCGACTCACACGGCAGTTCAAAATGCCATATGCGAACTGCTGGGGAGTGTCATACAATGTTAATAACACCCCTATTTCAGCTCGCATACTGCACTGCGAACTGACAGTTCGGACATGAATCAGATCGTGAACACCCATGCGATCTGATTCTGGTGCGGACCAAAAAAAAGGGTCCTGTGCGTGTTTATTCCGAATGCGATGCGATTTCAGCCATACAGTTTGTCAGTGGACGGTGTCAGTGGGGTAGTGGTCGGTGTCAGTGGTCGGTGTCAGTGGGGCAGTGGTCGGTGTCAGTGGGGTAGTGGTCGGTGGCAGTGGACGGTGTCAGTGGGGTAGTGGTCGGTGGCAGTGGATGTTGTCAGTGGTCGGTGTCAGTGGGGTAGTGGTCGGTGTCAGTGGGCGGTGTCAGTGGGGTAGTGGTTGGTGTCAGTGGTTGGTGTCAGTGGTTGGTGTCAGTGGACTGTGTCAGTAATCATTCAAAAACATATCTCCACTATATACTCCCCCCTCTTTCAGCTCTATATACACCCCTCTATCGTCTTTATATATTCCCCCCTCTTTCAGCTCTATATACACCCCTCTATCGTCTTTATATACTCCCCCCTCTATCAGCTCTATATACTCCCCCTCTATCGTCTCTATATACACCCCTCTCTATATACAGGTATACAGGCAGGCCAGGACGATATACAGGCAGGCTAGGACGATATACAGGCAGGCTAGGACAGTATACACAGGCAGGCTAGGACGGTATACAGGCAGGCTAGGACGATATACAGGCAGGCTAGGACGGTATACAGGCAGGCTAGAATGGTATACAGGCAGGCTAGGACGATATACAGGCAGGCTAGGATGATATACAGGCAGGCTAGGACGGTATAAAGGCAGGCTAGGACGGTATAAAGGCAGGCCAGGTCGGTATACAGGCAGGCTAGGATGATATACAGGCAGGCTAGGACGGTATACAGGCAGGCTAGGACGATATACAGGCAGGCTAGGACAGTATAAAGGCAGGCTAGAACGGTATACAGGCAGGCTAGGACGGTATACAGGCAGGCTAGGACGGTATACAGGCAGGCTAGGACGTTATACAGGCAGGCTAGAACAGTATACAGGCAGGCTAGAACGGTATACAGGCAGGCTAGAACGGTATACAGGCAGGCTAGGACGATATACAGGCAGGCTAGGACAGTATAAAGGCAGGCTAGAACGGTATAAAGGCAGGCTAGAACGGTATACAGGCAGGCTAGGACGGTATACAGGCAGGCTAGGACGTTATACAGGCAGGCTAGAACGGTATACAGGCAGGCTAGGACGGTATACAGGCAGGCTAGGACGATATACAGGCAGGCTAGGATGGTATACAGGCAGGCCAGGACAGTATACAGGCAGGCTAGGACGATATACAGGCAGGCTAGGACGGTATACAGGCAGGCTAAGACGGTGTACAGGCAGGCTAGGATGGTATACAGGCAGGCTAGGACGATATACAGGCAGGCTAGGACGGTATACAGGCAGGCTAAGACGGTATGCAGGCAGGCTAGGATGGTATACAGGCAGGCTACGATGGTATATAGGCAGGCTAGGGCGGTATACAGGCAGGCTAGGACGATATACAGGCAGGCTAGGACGGTATACAGGCAGGCCAGGATGGTATACAGGCAGGCTAGGACGATATACAGACAGGCTAGGACGGTATACAGGCAGGCTAGGACGGTATACAGGCAGGCTAGGACGGTATAAAGGCAGGCTAGGACGGTATAAAGGCAGGCTAGGACGATATACAGGCAGGCTAGGCTCTAGCCTAGGGGAGAGAGAGAGAGAGAAGGTGATGGTCATGAGGAAGTGGGGGGGGAAGAAGGTGCACAGCACAAAGGGGTGGGAACAGAGAGGGGGGGTTATTCTGGGGGTCTCACTCACCAATTATGCTCTCCCATTTAGGCTGGTCTCCCCTAGGGCTGTGGCAGCTATTGTTTGAAAACAGAACTCCTCTCACAGCACAGTACAGTGCATTGCATGCATGTGGCTGGAGTGTGGGTGGGCACAAATTGGAGGCGGAGTATTGGATTGGACAAGCAGTGCAGTGAGGGAGGGGTTAGGAGGACAGCGGAGACAGAACACAGCCCAACTCCTGCATAAGCTAGCTGGCTTTCCACGCTCTCACTATATCACTGTGACAGGATGCCAGAGGCGGTGGAGCGCCGGAGCTAAAGGAGAATAGTTATCCTTGATCTCCACGCCACACAAGTTTTGCTGCCTGGGGGAGAATACGCTCCTCCCACAGCTGCCCACACAGACTCCGCCTCCTGCTCTCCTTTGTAGTCAGAACAGCTTGTTTATCCTCATCCCCGCCCTGCTCATACAGAGCTCCGAATGATGTTAGTGATGGGGGGGCAGCCGCAAAAGCCAAAAAGTCACCGCAGGAGCGGCGCCGCCCCTGCACCACTGCCGCCCCAAGGCCTGGCCTCGGTGGCCTTGTGGGAAATCCGGCCCTGGGTGTCAGTGGGGTAGAGGTCGGTGTCAGTGGGGTAGAGGTCGGTGTCAGTGGGGTATAGGTCGGTGTCAGTGGGGTAGTGGTCGGTGTCAGTGGGGTAGTGGTCGGTGTCAGTGGGGTAGTGGTCGGTGTCAGAGGGGTAGTGGTCAGTGTCAGTGGTTGGTTTCAGTGGGGTAGTGGTCGGTGTCAGTGGATGTGTCAGTGGGGTAGTGGTCGGTGTCAGTGGTCGGTGTCAGTGGTCGCATGTCAGTGGGGTAGTGGTCAGTGTCAGTGGGGTAGTGGTCAGTGTCAGTGGGGTAGTGGTCAGTGTCCGTGGTCATGTCAGTGGGGTAGTGGTCGGTATCAGCGGACGGTGTCAATGGGGTAGTGGTCAATGTCAGTGGATGGTGTCAGTGGTCGGTGTCAGGGGTTGGTGTCAGTGGGGTAGCAGTCGTGTCAGTGGACGGTGTCAGTGGGGTAGAGGTCGGTGTCAGTGGGGTAGAGGTTGGTGTCAGTGGGGTAGAGGTCGGTGTCAGTGGACATGTCAGTGGGGTAGTGGTCGTGTCAGTGGATGGTGTCAGTGGGGTAGTGGTCAGTGTCAGTGGATGTGGTCAGTGGACGGTGTCAGTGGTCGGTGTCAGTGGTCAGTGTCAGTGGTTGTGTCAGTGGTCGGTGTCAGTGTCAGTGGATGATGTCAGTGGATGGTGTGAGTGGGTTAGTGGTCAGTGTCCATTGTCATGTCAGTGGATGGTGTCAGTGGGGTAGCGGTCGTGTCAGTGGACCGTGTCAGTGAGGTAGTGGACAGTGTCAGTGGGGTAGAGGTCGGTGTCGGTGGGGTAGAGGTCGGTGTCGGTGGGGTAGAGGTCGGTGTCAGTGGGGAAGAGGTTGGTGTCAGTGGTCGGTGTCAGTGGGGTAGTGGTCGGTGTCAGTGGACGTGTCAGTGGGGTAGTGGTCGGTGTCAGTGGGGTAGTGGTCAGTGGTTGGTGTCAGTGGGGTAGTGGTCGGTGTCAGTGGATGGTGTGAGTGAGGTAGTGGTCAGTGTCCGTGGTCGTGTCAGTGGATGGTGTCAGTGGGGTAGCGGTTGTGTCAGTGGATGGTGTCAGTGAGGTAGTGGACGGTGTCAGTGGGGTAGAGGTCGGTGTCAGTGGGGTAGAGGTCGGTGACAGTGGTCGGTGTCAGTGGTCAGTGTCAGTGGTCAGTGTCAGTGGTCGTGTCAGTGGTCGTGTCAGTGGTCCGTGTCAGTGGATTGTGTGAGTGGGTTAGTGATCAGTGTCCGTTGTCATGTCAGTGGATGGTGTCAGTGGGGTAGCGGTCGTGTCAGTGGACCGTGTCAGTGAGGTAGTGGACGGTGTCAGTGGGGTAGAGGTCGGTGTCGGTGGGGTAGAGGTCGGTGTCAGTGGGGTAGAGGTCGGTGTCAGTGGGGTAGAGGTCAGTGTCAGTGGGGTAGAGGTCGGTGTCAGTGGGGAAGAGGTTGGTGTCAGTGGTCGGTGTCAGTGGGGTAGTGGTCGGTGTCAGTGGACGTGTTAGTGGGGTAGTGGTCGGTGTCAGTGGGGTAGTGGTCAGTGGTTGGTGTCAGTGGGGTAGTGGTCAGTGTCAGTGGATGGTGTGAGTGAGGTAGTGGTCAGTGTCCGTGGTCGTGTCAGTGGATGGTGTCAGTGGACGGTGTCAGTGAGGTAGTGGACGGTGTCAGTGGGGTAGAGGTCGGTGTCAGTGGGGTAGAGGTCGGTGTCAGTGGGGTAGAGGTCGGTGACAGTGGTCGGTGTCAGTGGGGTAGTGGTCGGTGTCAGTGGACATGTCAGTGGGGTAGTGGTCGGTGTCTGTGGACGTGTCAGTGGGGTAGGGGTCGGTGTCAGTGGACGTGTCAGTGGTCGGTGTCTGCATGCTTGCAAGATGCAGCAAATGGGAGTCGGGTTCCCACATCGCACCCGACTCGCACGGCAGTTCACAATGCCATATGCGAACTGCTGGGGAGTGTCATACAATGTTAACAACACCCCCATTTCAGCTCGCATACTGCACTGCAAATTGACAGTTCGGACATGAATCAGATCGTATAGGTGTGAACAAAAAAAGGGTCCTGTGTGTGTTAAGTCCGAATGCAATGCGATTTCTGCCATACAGTTTGTCAGTGGACGGTGTCAGTGGAGTAGTGGTCGGTGTCAGTGGGGTAGTGGTCGGTGTCAGTGGAGTAGTGGTCGGTGTCAGTGGGGTAGTGGTCGGTGTCAGTGGTCGCGTCAGTGGGATAGTGTTCAGTGTCAGTGGTCGGTGTCAGTGGTTGGTATCAGTGGGGTAGTGGACGGTGTCAGTGGGGTAGTGGTCAGTGTCAGTGGTGTAGTGGTCGGTGTCAGTGGACGGTTTCAGTGGGGTAGTTGTCGGTGTCAGTGGTCGGTGTCAGTGGGGTAGTGTACGGTGTCAGGGGGGTAGTGGTCGGTGTCAGTGGACGGTGTCAGTGGATGGTGTCAGTGGGGTAGTGGTCGGTGTCAGTGGGGTAGTGGATGTGTCAGTGGACGGTTTCAGTGGGGTAGTGGTCGTGTCAGTGGACAGTTTCAGTGGGGTAGTGGTCGGTGTCTGTGGATGGTGTCAGTGGGGCAGTGGTCGTGTCAGTGGATGGTGTCAGTGGGGTAGTGGATGGTGTCAGTGGTGTAGTGGTCGGTGTCAGTGGTGTAGTGGTCAGTGTCAGTGGACGGCTTCAGTGGGGTAGTTGTCTGTGTCAGTGGGGTAGTGGTCGGTGTCAGTGGGGTAGTGGACTGTGTCAGTGGATGGTTTCAATAGGGTAGTGGTCGTGTCAGTGGACGGTGTCAGTGGGGTAGTGGTCGGTGTCAGTGGGGTAGTGGTCAGTGGACGGTTTCAGTGGGGTAGTGGTCGGTGTCAGTAGACAGTTTCAGTGGGGTAGTGGTCGGTGTCAGTGGGGCAGTGGTCAGTGTCAGTGGAGCAGTGGTCGGTGTCAGTGGATGGTGTCAGTGGGGTAGTGGTTGGTGTCAGTGGACAATGTCAGCGGGGCAGTGGTCGGTGTCAGTGGGGCAGTGGTCAGTGTCAGTGGATGGTGTCAGTGGGCTAGTGGTCGGTGTCAGTGGACAATGTCAGTGGGGTAGTGGTCAGTGGTCGGTGTCAGTGGGGTAGTGGTCGGTGTCAGTGGGGTAGTGATCAGTGTCAGTAGGGTAGTGGTCCATGTCATTGGTCGGTGTCAGTGGACAGTGTCAGTGGGGTAGTGGTCGGTGTCAGTAGATGGTGTCAGTGGTCGGTGTCAGTGGTCGTGTCAGTGGGGTAGTGGTCGGTGTCAGTGGGGTAGTGGTCAGTGTCATTGGTCAGTGTCAGTGGGGTAGTGGTCGTGTCAGTGGATGATGTCAGTGGTCGGTGTCAATTGATGGTGTCAGTGGTCAGTGTCAGTGGGGTAGTGGTCGGTGTCAGTGGTTGGTGTCAGTGGGGTAGTAGTCAGTGTCAGTGGATGGTGTCAGTGGTCGGTGTCAGTCAATTGTGTCAGTGGTCGGTGTCAGTGGGGTAGTGGTCGGTGTCAGTGGGGTAGTGGTCAGTGTCAGTGGATGTGTCAATGGGGTAGAGGTCGAAGTCCATCCACTGACACCATCCACTACCCCACTGACACAATCCCCTGACACCAGCCACTAACCCACTGACACCGACCAGACAGCGTCCACTGACACAATCCACTGTGTCAGTGGGGTAGTGGTCATGTCAGTGGACGGTGTCAGTGGGGTAGTGGCTGTGTCAGTGGATGGTGTCAGTGGATGGTGTCAGTGGGGTAGTGGTCATGTCAGTGAACGGCGTTAGTGGTGTAGTGGTAGTGTCAGTGGACGGTGTCAGTTGGGTAGTGGTCGATGTCAGTGGTCGGTGTCAGTGGGGTAGTGGTCAGCGTCAGTGGTAGTGTCAGTGGATGGTGTCAGTGGTTGGTGTCAGTGGTCGGTGTCAGTGGGGTAGTGGTCGTGTCAGTGGACGTTGTCAGTGGGGTAGTGGTTGGTGTCAGTGGGATAGTGGTCAGTGTCAGTGGATGGTGTCAGTGGACGGTGTCAGTGGTCGGTGTTAGTGGGGTAGCGGTCGGTGTCAGTGGTCAGTCTCAGTGGATTGTGTCAGTGGGGTAGTGGTCGTGTCTGTCCACTGACAGTGACCACTACCCCACTAACACCGTCCACTGACACCATCCACTGACACCGACCACTGACACCATCCACTGTGTCAGTGGGGTAGTGGTCGTGTCAGTAGATGGTGTCAGTGGGGTAGTGGTCGGTGTCAGTGGTCGGTTTCAGTTGTCGTGTCAGTGGATGGTGTCAGTGGACGGTGTCAGTGGGGTAGTAGTCGGTGTCAGTGGTCGGTTTCAGTTGTCATGTCAGTGGATGGTTTCAGTGGACGTTGTCAGTGGGGTAGTGGTCATGTCAGGGGACGGTGTCAGTGGGGTAGTGGTCGGTGTCAGTGGTCTTGGGGCTCTGGACTGTGTCGGTATGGGGGAGGGGCAGTTGTGGTGTCCGTGGACGGTGTCAGTGGACGGTGTCAGTGGACGGTGTCAGTGGCATGATGATGCATAGAACTCCCTGGTCACTTTGGCAACCGGCACGCACACTATAAGTATTGATCAGGTTCATCACATGGTCACCCTTGTAAAAGTCACATGTCTAGTGACGCAACTAGTTGGGAGGAAGGTCAGTGTCAGTGGTCGGTGTCAGTGGGGTAGTGGTCAGCATCAGTGGATGGTGTCAGTGGTCGGTGTCAGTGGTCGGTATCAGTGGGGTAGTGGTCGGTGTCTGTCCACTGACAGCGACCACTACCCCACTAACACTGTCCACTGACACCATCCACTGACACCGACCACTACCCCACTGACACCGACCACTGACACCGTCCACTGTGTCAGTGGGGTAGTGGTCGTGTCAGTGGATGATGTCAGTGGTCGGATTCAGTGGATGGTGTCAGTGGTGTAGTGGTCGGTGTCAGTAGATGGTGTCAGTGGTCGGTGTCAGTGGTCGTGTCAGTGGTCGTGTCAGTGGGGTAGTGGTCGGTGTCAGTGGTCAGGGTCAGTGGGGTAGTGGTCAGTGTCATTGGTCAGTGTCAGTGGGGTAGTGGTCGTGTCAGTGGATGATGTCAGTGGTCGGTGTCAATTGATGGTGTCAGTGGTCGGTGTCAGTGGGGTAGTGGTCGGTGTCAGTGGTTGGTGTCAGTGGGGTAGTGGTCAGTGTCAGTGGATGGTGTCAGTGGTCGGTGTCAGTCAATTGTGTCAGCGGTCGGTGTCAGTGGGTCAGTGGTCGGTGTCAGTGGGGTAGTGGTCGGTGTCAGTGGGGTAGTGGTCGGTGTCAGTGGATGGTGTGAGTGAGGTAGTGGTCAGTGTCCGTGGTCGTGTCAGTGGATGGTGTCAGTGGACGGTGTCAGTGAGGTAGTGGACGGTGTCAGTGGGGTAGAGGTCGGTGTCAGTGGGGTAGAGGTCGGTGTCAGTGGGGTAGAGGTCGTGACAGTGGTCGGCGTCAGTGGACATGTCAGTGATGTAGTGGTCGGTGTCTGTGGACGTGTCAGTGGGGTAGGGGTCGGTGTCAGTGGACGTGTCAGTGGTCGGTGTCTGCATGCTTGCAAGATGCAGCAAATGGGAGTCGGGTTCCCACATCGCACCCGACTCGCACGGCAGTTCACAATGCCATATGCGAACTGCTGGGGAGTGTCATACAATGTTAACAACACCCCCATTTCAGCTCGCATACTGCACTGCGAACTGGCAGTTCGGACATGAATCAGATCGTATAGGTGTGAACACCCATGCGATCTGATTCTGGTGTGGACCAAAAAAAGGGTCCTGTGTGTGTTAAGTCCGAATGCAATGCGATTTCTGCCATACAGTTTGTCAGTGGACGGTGTCAGTGGAGTAGTGGTCGGTGTCAGTGGAGTAGTGGTCAGTGTCAGTGGGGTAGTGGTCGGTGTCAGTGGTCGTGTCAGTGGGATAGTGGTCAGTGTCAGTGGTCGGTGTCAGTGGTTGGTGTCAGTGGGGTAGTGGACGGTGTCAGTGGGGTAGTGGTCGGTGTCAGTGGTGTAGTGGTCATGTCAGTGGACGGTTTCAGTGGGGTAGTTGTCGGTGTCAGTGGTCGGTGTCAGTGGGGTAGTGTATGGTGTCAGGGGGGTAGTGGTCGGTGTCAGTGGACGGTGTCAGTGGGGTAGTGGTTGGTGTCAGTGGGGTAGTGGATGTGTCAGTGGACGGTTTCAGTGGGGTAGTGGTCGTCTCAGTGGACAGTTTCAGTGGGGTAGTGGTCGGTGTCTGTGGATGGTGTCAGTGGGGCAGTGGTCGTGTCAGTGGATGGTGTTAGTGGGGTAGTGGACGGTGTCAGTGGGGTAGTGGTCGGTGTCAGTGGTGTAGTGGTCGGTGTCAGTGGTGTAGTGGTCGGTGTCAGTGGTGTAGTGGTCGGTGTCAGTGAACGGCTTCAGTGGGGTAGTTGTCTGTGTCAGTGGGGTAGTGGTCGGTGTCAGTGGGGTAGTGGACTGTGTCAGTGGATGGTTTCAATAGGGTAGTGGTCGTGTCAGTGGATGGTGTCAGTGGGGTAGTGGTCGGTGTCAGTGGGGTAGTGGTCAGTAGACGGTTTCAGTGGGGTAGTGGTCAGTGTCAGTGGACGGTTTCAGTGGGGTAGTGGTCGGTGTCAGTGGGGCAGTGGTCGGTGTCAGTGGAGCAGTGGTCGGTGTCAGTGGATGGTGTCAGTGGGGTAGTGGTCGGTGTCAGTGGACAATGTCAGCGGGGCAGTGGTCAGTGTCAGTGGATGGTGTCAGTGAGGTAGTGGTCGGTGTCAGTGGACAATGTCAGTGGGGTAGTGGTCAGTGTCAGTGGTCGGTGTCAGTGGGGTAGTGGTCAGTGTCAGTAGGGTAGTGGTCCATGTCATTGGTCGGTGTCAGTGGACAGTGTCAGTGGGGTAGTGGTCGTGTCAGTGGGGTAGTGGTCGTGTCAGTGAGGTAGTGGTCATGTCAGTGGGGTAGTGGTCGTGTCAGTGGATGGTGTCAGTGGTCGTGTCAGTGGATGGTGTCAGTGGTCGGTGTCAGTAGATGGTGTCAGTGGTCGGTGTCAGTAGATGGTGTCAGTAGTGTAGTGGTCGGTGTCAGTAGATGGTGTCAGTGGTCGGCGTCAGTGGGGTAGTGGTCGGTGTCAGTGGGGTGGTGGTCAGTGTCATTGGTCAGTTTCAGTGGGGTAGTGGTCGTGTCAGTGGATGATGTCAGTGGTCGGTGTCAATTGATGGTGTCAGTGGTCAGTGTCAGTGGGGTAGTGGTCGGTGTCAGTCGTTGGTGTCAGTGGGGTAGTTGTCAGTGTCAGTGGATGGTGTCAGTGGTCGGTGTCAGTCGATTGTGTCAGTGGTCGGTGTCAGTGGGGTAGTTGTCGGTGTCAGTGGGGTAGTGGTCAGTGTCAGTGGATGTGTCAATGGGGTAGAGGTCGAAGTCCATCCACTGACACTATCCACTGACAGCGACCACTACCCCACTGACACCATCCACTGACACCAGCCACTAACCTACTGACACCGACCAGACAGCGTCCACTGACACAATCCACTGTGTCAGTGGGGTAGTGGTCGTGTCAGTGGACGGTGTCAGTGGGGTAGTGGCTGTGTCAGTGGATGGTGTCAGTGGATGGTGTCAGTGGGGTAGTGGTCATGTCAGTGGATGGCGTTAGTGGTGTAGTGGTCGTGTCAGTTGGGTAGTGGTCGATGTCAGTGGTCGGTGTCAGTGGGGTAGTGGTCAGCATCAGTGGTAGTGTCAGTGGATGGTGTCAGTGGTTGGTGTCAGTGGTCGGTGTCAGTGGGGTAGTGGTCGTGTCAGTGGACGTTGTCAGTGGGGTAGTGGTTGGTGTCAGTGGGATAGTGGTCAGTGTCAGTGGATGGTGTCAGTGGTCGGTGTTAGTGGGGTAGCGGTCGGTGTCAGTGGTCAGTGTCAGTGGATTGTGTCAGTGGGGTAGTGGTCGTGTCTGTCCACTGACAGTGACCACTACCCCACTAACACCGTCCACTGACACCATTCACTGACACCGACCACTGACACCATCCACTGTGTCAGTGGGGTAGTGGTCGTGTCAGTAGACAGTGTCAGTGGGGTAGTGGTCGGTGTCAGTGGTCGGTTTCAGTTGTCGGTGTCAGTGGATGGTGTCAGTGGACGGTGTCAGTGGGGTAGTGGTCGGTGTCAGTGGTCGGTTTCAGTTGTCGTGTCAGTGGATGGTTTCAGTGGACGGTGTCAGTGGGGTAGTGGTCATGTCAGGGGACGGTGTCAGTGGGGTAGTGGTCGGAGTCAGTGGTCTTGGGGCTCTGGACTGTGTCGGTATGGGGGAGGGGCAGTTGTGGTGTCCGTGGACGGTGTCAGTGGACGGTGTCAGTGGCATGATGATGCATAGAACTCCCTGGTCACTTTGGCAACCGGCACGCACACTATAAGTATTGATCAGGTTCGTCACATGGTCACCCTTGTAAAAGTCACATGTCTAGTGACGCAACTAGTTGGGAGGAAGGTCGGTGTCAGTGTCAGTGGGGTAGTGGTCAGCGTCAGTGGATGGTGTCAGTGGTCGGTGTCAGTGGGGTAGTGGTCGGTGTCTGTCCACTGACAGCGATCACTACCCCACTAACACTGTCCACTGACACCATCCACTGACACCGACCACTACCCCACTGACACCGACCACTGACACCGTCCACTGTGTCAGTGGGGTAGTGGTCGTGTCAGTGGATGATGTCAGTGGTCGGATTCAGTGGATGGTGTCAGTGGTGTAGTGGTCGGTGTCAGTAGATGGTGTCAGTGGTCGGTGTCAGTGGTCGTGTCAGTGGGGTAGTGGTCGGTGTCAGTGGTCAGGGTCAGTGGGGTAGTGGTCAGTGTCATTGGTCAGTGTCAGTGGGGTAGTGGTCGTGTCAGTGGATGTCAGTGGTCGGTGTCAATTGATGGTGTCAGTGGTCGGTGTCAGTGGGGTAGTGGTCGGTGTCAGTGGTTGGTGTCAGTGGGGTAGTGGTCAGTGTCAGTGGATGGTGTCAGTGGTCGGTGTCAGTCAATTGTGTCAGTGGTCGGTGTCAGTGGGTCAGTGTCAGTGGGGTAGTGGTCGGTGTCAGTGGGGTAGTGGATGGTGTCAATGGGGTAGTGGTCGGTGTCTGTCCACTGACACCATCCACTGACAGCGACCACTACCCTACTGACACCATCCACTGACACCAGCCACTAACCCACTGACACCGACCAGACAGCGTCCACTGACACAATCCACTGTGTCAGTGGGGTAGTGGTCGTGTCAGTGGACGGTGTCAGTGGGGTAGTGGTCGTGTCAGTGGATGGTGTCAGTAGATCGTGTCAGTAGAGTAGTGGTTGTGTCAGTGGTCGGTGTCAGTAGGGTAGTGGTCGTGTCAGTGGACGGCGTTAGTGGGGTAGTGGTCGTGTCAGTGGACGGTGTCAGTTGGGTAGTGGTCAGCGTCAGTGGTCATGTCAGTGGACGGTGTCAGTGGAGTAATGGTCATGTCAGTGGACGTTGTCAGTGGGGTAGTGGTTGGTGTCAGTGGGGTAGTGGTCAGTGTCAGTGGATGGTGTCAGTGGATGGTGTCAGTTGTCGGTGTCAGTGGGGTAGTGGTCGGTGTCACTGACTGTAGAGCTGCAACTAACGATTATTTTCATAATCGATTAGTTGGCCGATTATTGTTTCGATTAATCGATTATTCGGTTAATAACCTTAAAAAAAAAATGTGGTGTATAATTTAGTTAATGTGTACAGTTTTAAAAAAAAGGTAATTTATTCTTAAATATCTCTATGCAGTGGTAAATATAAATAACCAACTATATGGTTAGGGAGCAAAATATCGAATCCACTCTGAGCATACCAGACAGAAGAGATATACTGTATATACTATTAGAGGAGATAGCCACTAACCCACTGACACCGACCAGACAGCATCCACTGACACAATCCACTGTGTCAGTGGGGTAGTGGCCGTGTCAGCGGATGGTGTCAGTGGATGGTGTCAGTGGGGTAGTGGTCGTGTCAGTGGACGGCGTTAGTGGGGTAGTGGTCGTGTCAGTGGACGGTGTCAGTGGGGTTGTGGCCGTGTCAGTGGATGGTGTCAGTGGGGTAGTGGTCATGTCAGTGGACGGCGTTAGTGGGGTAGTGGTCGTGTCAGTGGACGGTGTCAGTTGGGTAGTGGTTGGTGTCAGTGGGGTAGTGGTCAGCGTCATTGGTCGTGTCAGTGGTTGGTGTCAGTGGTCGGTGTCAGTGGTCGGTGTCAGTGGTCGGTGTCAGTGGGGTAGTGGTCATGTCAGTGGACGTTGTCAGTGGGGTAGTGGTTGGTGTCAGTGGGGTAGTGGTCAGTGTCAGTGGATGGTGTCAGTGGACGGTGTCAGTGGTCGGTGTCAGTGGGGTAGTGGTCGTGTCTGTCCATTGACAGTGACCACTACCCCACTGACACCATCCACTGTGTCAGTGGGGTAGTGGTCGTGTCAGTAGACGGTGTCAGTGGGGTAGTGGTCGGTGTCAGCGGTCGGTTTCAGTTGTCGGTGTCAGTGGATGGTGTCAGTGCATGGTGTCAGTGGGGTAGTGGTCGGTGTCAGTGGTCGGTTTCAGTTGTCGGTGTCAGTGGATGGTTTCAGTGGACGGTGTCAGTGGGGTAGTGGTCATGTCAGTGGACGGTGTCAGTGGGGTAGTGGTCGGTATCAGTGGTCTTGGGGCTCTGGACTGTGTCAGTATAGGGGAGGGGCGGTTGTGGTGTCCGTGGACGGTGTCAGTGGACGATATCAGTGGCATGATGATGCATAGAACTCCCTGGTCACTTTGGCAACCGGCATGCACACTATAAGTATCGATCAGGTTCTTCACATGGTCACCCTTGTAAAAGTCACATGTCTAGTGACGCAACTACTTGGGAGGAAGGTCCTGTCAGTGGTCAGTGTCAGTGGGGTAGTGGTCAGCGTCAGTGGACGGTGTCAGTGGTCGGTGTCAGTGGGGTAGTGGTCGGTGTCTGTCCACTGACAGCGACCACTACCCCACTAACACTGTCCACTGACACCATCCACTACCCCACTGACACCGTCCACTGACACGTCCACTGTGTCAGTGGGGTAGTGGTCGTGTCAGTGGATGGTGTCAGTGTTCGGTGTCAGTGGATGGTGTCAGTGGACGATATCAGTGGCATGATGATGCATAGAACTCCCTGGTCACTTTGGCAACCGGCATGCACACTATAAGTATCGATCAGGTTCTTCACATGGTCACCCTTGTAAAAGTCACATGTCTAGTGACGCAACTACTTGGGAGGAAGGTCCTGTCAGTGGTCAGTGTCAGTGGGGTAGTGGTCAGCGTCAGTGGACGGTGTCAGTGGTCGGTGTCAGTGGGGTAGTGGTCGGTGTCTGTCCACTGACAGCGACCACTACCCCACTAACACTGTCCACTGACACCATCCACTACCCCACTGACACCGTCCACTGACACGTCCACTGTGTCAGTGGGGTAGTGGTCGTGTCAGTGGATGGTGTCAGTGTTCGGTGTCAGTGGATGGTGTCAGTGGTGTAGTGGTCAGTGTCAATAGATGGTGTCAGTGGTCGGTGTCAGTGGGGTAGTGGTTGGTGTCAGTGGTCAGGGTCAGTGGGGTAGTGGTCGTGTCAGTGGATGATGTCAGTGGTCGGTGTCAATTGATGGTGTCAGTGGTCGGTGTCAGTGGGGTAGTGGTCAGTGTCAGTGGTTGGTGTCAGTGGGGTAGTGGTCAGTGTCAGTGGTCGGTGTCAGTCGATTGTGTCAGTGGTCGGTGTCAGTGGTCGGTGTCAGTGGGGTAGTGGTCGGTGTCAGTGGGGTAGTGGTCGGTGTCAGTGGGGTAGTGGTCGGTGTCAGTGGATGGTGTCAATGGGGTAGTGGTCGGTGTCCGTCCACGGACACCATCCACTGACAGCGACCACTACCCCACTGACACCATCCACTGACACCAGCCACTAACCCACTGACACGACCAGACAGCGTCCACTGACACAATCCACTGTGTCAGTGGGGTAGTGGTCGTGTCAGTGGATGGTGTCAGTGGATGGTGTCAGTAGGGTAGTGGTCGTGTCAGTGGACGGTGTCAGTAGGGTAGTGGTTGTGTCAGTGGATGGCGTTAGTGGGGTAGTGGTCGTGTCAGTGGACGGTGTCAGTGGGGTAGTGGTCATGTCAATGGATGGTGTCAGTGGGGTAGTGGTCGGTGTCAGTGGTCTTGGGGCTCTGGACTGTGTCGGTATGGGGGAGGGGCAGTTGTGGTGTCCATGGACGGTGTCAGTGGATGGTGTCAGTGGCATGATGATGCATAGAACTCCCTGGTCACTATGGCAACTGGCACGCACACTATAAGTATTGATCAGGTTCGTCACATGGTCACCCTTGTAAAAGTCACATGTCTAGTGACGCAACTGGTCGGTAGAAAGGTCGATGTCAGTGGTCAGTGGGGTAGTGGTCGTGTCAGTGGACGGTGTCAGTGGGGTAGTGGTCGGTGTCTGTCCACTGACAGTGACCACTACCCCACTAACACCGTCCACTGACACCATCCACTGACACCGACTACTACCCCACTGACACCGACCACTGACACCGTCCACTGTGTCAGTGGGGTAGTGGTTGTGTCAGTGGACAGTGTCAGTGGGGTAGTGGTCGGTGTCAGTGGTCGATGTCAGTGGTCGGTGTCAGTGGATGGTGTCAGTGGATGGTGTCAGTGGGGTAGTGGTCATGTCAGTGAACGGTGTCAGTGGGGTAGTGGTCGGTGTCAGTGGATGCTGTCAGTGGTCGGTGTCAGTGGGGTAGTGGTTGTGTCAGTGGACAGTGTCAGTGGGGTAGTGGTCGATGTCAGTGGTCGGTGTCAGTGGATGGTGTCAGTGGATGGTGTCAGTGGAGTAGTGGTCATGTCAGTGGACGGTGTCAGTGGGGTAGTGGTCGGTGTCACTGACTGTAGAGCTGCAACTAACGATTATTTTCATAATCGATTAGTTGGCCGATTATTGTTTCGATTAATCGATTATTCGGTTAATAACCTTAAAAAAAAAATGTGGTGTATAATTTAGTTAATGTGTACAGTTTTAAAAAAAAGGTAATTTATTCTTAAATATCTCTATGCAGTGGTAAATATAAATAACCAACTATATGGTTAGGGAGCAAAATATCGAATCCACTCTGAGCATACCAGACAGAAGAGATATACTGTATATACTATTAGAGGAGATATACTGTATAAACGATTAGAGGAGATATACTGTATATACTATTAGAGGAGATATATACTGTATATACTATTAGAGGAGATATATACTGTATATACTATTAGAGGAGATATACTGTATATACTATTAGAGGAGGTATACTGTATAAACTGTTAAAGAAGAGATATACTGTATATACTATTAGAGGAGATATACTGTATAAACGATTAGAGGAGATATACTGTATATACTATTAGAGGAGATATACTGTATAAACGATTAGAGGAGATATACTGTATATACTATTAGAGGAGATATACTGTATAAATGATTAGAGGAGATATACTGTATATACTATTAGAGGAGATATACTGTATAAATGATTAGAGGAGATATACTGTATATACGATTAGAGGAGATATACTGTATAAACGATTAGAGGAGATATACTGTATATACTATTAAGGGGCGAATCTGGTAAATATCATCAGACTCAGAGATCATTTTTTTTTTTATTAAAAAACAAACAAACAATGTCTTCCTTCAAAAAAAAATGTCATTTTAAGAACGTTTGTTCTTTCATTCAGTGAATATACAAAGATTTTTCGTCTGAATATTCTCGTCTGAAAATTGATCCGTGTGGCCAGCATAAGCTTTTGCTGTGCGTTTTGATTTTTGTGCACGTGATTTTGCTGCGATTTACATTTTTTTGGCCAATTTGTTGTTGGGCAGATTAAAAAACGCATTACATGCTTTTCTGCAGCTTCTCTATTGAAGTATATTGAACCAAAAAAGCACCGTTTTGCGTGAACGTGTCCCATAGGAAACCATGTAAATGAACTGTAGTGTGTTTCTGCAAAAAGCACCAAAAAACACATAGATGTGAACCAGGTCTAAGATGTTTAGTAACATAATGGGGGTGAAAAAAACTAAAATTAGCCCTTTATAGTACAAAAAAAAGCAAATAATCACTACTGTAAGGGGGTTAATTTTTTTTAGTGTAGAACTGTGAAAGTAAAATTTGCAGTTGCAATTATTTGCTCTTTTTTTACGATAAAGGGCTCATTTTTTTTTTAACCCATTATGTTACTGGCCGATTAATCGATTATGAAAATAGTAATCGACTAATTTCATAATCGATTAGTTGTCGATTAATCGATTAGTTGTTTCAGCCCTAGTACACTGTGCAATATTAGTAGGTTAATATTAGTGCAATTATCTATTTATAATGAGGTGTCAGTCGTTTTTTATTTTCAAATTTCAATTTTTTATCTTTTTTTTTTTTTTACAATTTTACGTCCTCGCAACGCCGGCTGGCTAGGGGAGTGTAGCGGTGGGGGGAGGAGTCCTCTGATGTCACGACTCCGCCCACCAAGCGCCAGGAATGAGAAACGCCCATCAATTTGGCGATATTGCGGGGCAAATTACAGCTGAGGGGGTGAGTAATAAAAGGAGGCATGTATATCATTATAGATATTAACTATGTTAAATATCTTGCAAATGATGGTAGAGGGTTTACATCATCTTTATCTGATGTGCTCACATAGATATGTACAGTCTGCACATAAAAGAAAATATATCACACTAATCATTTTAAATTTCGTTGGAATATCTTACAAAAAAACATTTAAAAGCGGAGGTCCGCCCACCACTGCAAAAATTAAAAGGCAGAAGCTGCACATACTGCACACATACTGCAGCTGCTAGCTTTTAACAATAGGACACTTACCTGTCCTGGAGTCCAGCGATGTTAGATGTATGCCGCCTCCATTGTGAGTAAGGGTACCCGGCAGTGAAGTCTTACGGCTTCACGCCGGGAACCCTACTGCGCATGCGCGAGGCTTCACTCCTCTCTCCTACTGGTCCAGTGGCCGGGGAAGGAGGAGTTGGATGCCCAGGCGGTGACGTCAATACCCACGGCTGAGGCTCCCGGAAGTGTCCCCCCTAAAGGTGCCAATTGTGGCACTGGAGGGGGGGAGGAGCACAACGAGCAGAAGTTCCACTTTTGGGTGGAACTCCTCTTCAAGTTATTAAACATATTTAATATTTACCTTAAACTCTTGATGTTGTGTACAGCCGGTATAAGTTTCCTCAGTGCTTCATTGTGAATATTAGAGTACTCTAGATTTACTTCTGTCTCTCTGCAGGATTGAAGGAAAAAAGACAGCACAGAGCAGTCCACAGGGCTGAGGGGGACAAAAGAAAAGTCCATTTTATATGATCCAATACATTGTGGCACCAGAGCCGTATTCCTGCTCTCATGTAGACAGTAGAATACATTAAGAAGCCTTCTGTTGCCTCTTATAAATGTATCAAGTCTTTGTTCCGGTAATTTCTTCTGGATCCAGGTGATGACATGTATGGCAGCCTGAGTAGACAATTCTCCCACATGAGACCCTAACATGGATCTAGTAGAAGAGTCTGAGAGACCGCAGAGGAAACAGAGGAATATTTCAGCACGGCCGTCTTTGTAAGATTCAGCCTTATCAAGTGTTTTCTGTAATCTTTCAGGATTATAGTTAATAAAATGGACTAAAGCAGCAAAAAACTCCTGCAGAGTGAGATGTAAGAAAGTGTAATCCACATCAGGAGGCTGACCAGATTCTATCATGAAAGATGAAAAGACATGATTATCATTTCTCACACTGAATGACTCCAGGTGATGAACATCAAATACAATCATGTGATTCATGACTCCATGTTCTGCCATCCACCCAATAGATGTCAGCAGTTCCCGGGCAGTGTGACCACCATCTATATTCTGGCTGTGATTGGCCAGAATGTTGGAGACAAAAGTCACAAAGAGTTGTGTCACTGTTTTGGGTAATGATGTCATCAGCGGATCGGTGATTGTTGGTTGGGATCTGAAGCACATTGATAACACAGTACAGATGATCCAGCAGTATGATGGGATATAACACAAAGTGTACAGCGTGTCATTCTCCTCCACATAATGAAAAGCCTTCTCTGATAATTCCTCATTTCCAAAGAAATTATTGAAGAAGATCAGTCTGTCTCCATGGAGAAATCCCATGACCTCAACTATTCTCTGGAAGACATCAGTATCAACTGATGCCAGTCTGGTTGGACGGCTGGTCATCAGTACAGAACAACCCTTAAGAAGACTCTGCCCCACCAAACTGACCACAATCTCACCAAAATGTGTTCTCTGTTTTGGGTTGGATAGTTTATTTGATGTGAAATCCATTTGGTGATTACTTTCATCTAAGCCATCAAATATAAACAGAAGTCTCTCTGGATATTGTAAAATAGCTCCAATCTGACTCTCCAGATATGGATATTGATGAAGAATCATCTCCTTCAAGCTGACCTCTCCCAGTTTATTAAGGTCCCGGAATCTGAAGAAGAAGAGAAAGGCAAATCTCTGGTAGTGTTTTCCGGTCACCCAGTCATAGACAAACTTCTGCATCAATGTGGTCTTCCCTATTCCTGGCACTCCGCTCACCATTACTGCATGTGGTACACATTGTGACTGGGGGTTCCAGCGGAACAGCCTGTTAGAGGAAATGTGTTCCAGTCCAGTTTCCTTCAAGTATTTCTCATGTTTTACCCCAGTCTGTATCAGCTCATTCTGGGGACGCTGCCTGAACTGATCAGTGGAGACTACAATCAGATTCACATAACGCTCATTGATGAGGAATCTTTGTGGTTCCAGGGTAGTTCCTGGGGGTCTATGCTCCACCAGAGTCTCAGTCTTCTCCATCAGATGTTGTTTGTGCTTTTTCTGAATATCTGGGAATATAATAGAAATATTTTATGACTTGGGTTAAATCAGAAATGGACATTGAATGTTTATTCTAAGTAAAAAAATTTTTTTTGTCCTGACTGTAGATCTTTGGGCATTTTCTGTAAGTTCACATCATTTTAATTTAATGAAAAAAGTATTGTACAAACATACATACTTAAAGCAGAACTTCACCCAAAGGGGGGGGGGGGGGTTGTTCTTCTCCCCCCCATCATATTTGTAATGCTTTTTGGGGGGAGGGGAGTGGGTAGTTCATTTTGACAGTTACCCCCCTCCCCACTTCTGCTCCCCTGCCCCCAACCTCTTGGGACAGGTCACTGGATCCAGGAGGCTGCGGGACCACTCATGCAGTGGGGAGCCGGCTTTGAAGCAGCAAGGAATCACAACTGGCTAAACATGCCGGCACCGAGTACCTGAAGACAAGCAAAGAACAGCACTGGATCCCTGGACAGGTAAGCATCCTTTTATTAAATGTACAGTATTTGTAACTGCTGACTTAAAATTTGCAAAATGATTGAAGCTCCTCTTTAATTATTAAGACTAGTTTTATTACAGCCATTTATAAAGTGCCAATAATTTGCTTCACATTATTCATTCACATCAGTCCCTGCCCTCCAGGATCTTACATTTTAAGGTCCCCTTTTCACATGCTTACATACAGTACACACACACAGTAGGACCAATTTAGATTTTTTTTTTTTTTTTTTTAGACGGGAGCTAATTAAAGCGGAGTTCCACCCAAAAATGGAACTTCCGCTGATCGGATTCCTCCCCCCCTCCGGTGTCACATTTGGCACCTTTCAGGGGGGAGGGGTGAACAGATACCTGTCCAATACAGGTATTTGCTCCCACTTTCGGCGATAGATCACCGCAGGCTCCGTGGCAATCTACACCATGTCTGGCCCCTCCTCCATCCCCCCCGCTGTCTTCTGGGAGACACATGGGTCCCAGAAGACAGCAGGGACCAGTGGGATCATGCAGCGCGACTCACGCATACACAGTAGGGAACCAGGAAGTGAATCCACAAGGCTTCACTTCCAGATTCCCTTACTGACGATGGTGGCGCCTCCACCCGAGAGCTGAGGGACAGATTGGCTTCAGGTGACGACATCGTGGGCGCCCTGGACAGGTAAGTGTCCATATATTAAAAGTCAGCAGCTGCAGTATTTGTGAGGTAGGAGAATAACAGTACTGACTGCTGTGCAATGAACTTCTGGTATGCAAGTCTTTTATTTCATTCTTCTAGCTATCAAGAATGAACACTCCTGGCCCGACTCGTGTCTACACGCCAGAGTGTTCATTACAGGAAATTCATTATACATATAACTCTATCACATTACGTCACAAGCACACAGATGATACATTTCCTTTACAAAATATTCTGTCCCTTCACCTACTTCTACTAATGCAAGCAGCTTACCAAAGCATATAGTTTCACAAGTATTGCACAAGCCTTGCCTCTGCGGTTACTTCCTTAATCAGCTGACTGGCCTTTGACACATCCTGGACAGGAAAAGTGTGCTAGGCTAGGCACAGATCGTTTACACCTAACCATGGCCATATAATCTGATCCCCATTCCTACTTCATTCCCCCCTTTGATCATAATCATAGCGATTAATATGAGCGAGATTAAGCATCACTTAAATAGCATACAAGTCTGCTTTCTAATGGATCAGAGCTCAATGTGACTGAGATTTTTTTTTTTTTTTAGTCTTGGGGGGTTAATGGCTGGTATTTCCACATAGCCATAATATGGGTCGCAGCCTTTCTTTCTACGGTGGCCTCAATGAAACTCCGGATCATTCTAGTCCCAAGGGGAATCAGACAGGGCAGCAGCAGACATGCTACGAGTATTATTACAACGATCCCCAATATAGCCTTTACCCCATATACACTGGGAAAACCCCAATCTCCGAACCAGCTACCAGCACTGAAACCATCCCATGTTTGGACTGGCACATGAGCTAATTTTTTCATTCTACCAGTGATTTCCTCAACTACTTTTCCTGTGTTGTCCACTTCTAAGCAACAATTACTCAGATTAAATTTCCCACAGACACCACCCTCAGTAGCTAACAGATAGTCCAAGGCAAGTCTATTCTGATACACATGAGCACGTAAATTAGTTCCTTGTTTAGCAAGCAAATTTAAGGCAGCAGCAGTTTCGTTAGTAATTATTTCTAATACAGCCTGTAACCTTATAATTCGATTAAGCATATAAATTGGTGTTCTATAACCGTAACTTCCATCCTCGGCCCAGGTGGCTGGACCATAATACTGGACAATACGTTCTGGGGGCCATTCATTATCTTTCCAGTTTCCTATCGTCAGACTAGATGACCTCCGCTTCCTCTTTGAACCTATGTACACAGGGACTCCCAGTTCTTCCCTATTTCCCAGTGGAAGAAGGAAAAATGAGGGTTTTAATGTACCTAAGACACAGCCTCCTGACCAGTCTTGGGGAAGCTCTGAATAGGCTTTATTCCCACAAATCCAGTACAAGTTTTCTGGGGCCTTCCAGTTAGATTCTTTGGTGAGATTTTCCCATAGCCCTTTTAGATGAGTAAAATTGGTAAAGGGGTGTGGGTCAGGCACGGGTACGTTTGTATCACTCCACCAGGATGTACTTTTTGAAGTGTTATTATAAAACTGTTGTCCTAAACAGGCCATTTCTCCTACATGTGTTTTATACTGGGGACCCGACCTGGCTATACAATATTTCCCAATTATTGACGTTTTCAGGTGCCATTCTGACCTTATTCGCTCAGGGGGCTGCTCAGAGGTGGCACTGAATGGCACATCATAATCTTTTTCCCTGGCTTCCCAAGGCCATTGGTCTCCCATGTTGGTTCCTCCACACACATAGCAATCTGTGACTTGTAAATTGTCAGCCACACTTTCTGCTAATTCAATGAACAGGTTCTTTGTGCTAGGGGGCACTTCCATACCAGTGGCTAGCTCTTCATATAAAGAATGAAATAACTGATGATTAACACTCTTTGTTAGTTCAGTTTCTAGTGAGACATACACAATTGTACCGGGGTCTGATCCTTTACCATAAATATGAACTCCAAACTTATTTCCCCATTGTGCTAAAAACTGGACAGGGTTATGTATGGTGAAATTCACAGGGGTGCAACTTCCCACTGTGCAACTGGATGAACCAGTTAAAGATTGTAGAATGGCATCCTGATTTTTCATTCCCCATGTTCCCCAGGCAGCACACCTCCAGTTGGGGCAGTAATTCCATTCCTCTCCTGCACAGCTAGGTCCCAGTTTCCCTGAACAGATGTACCTATCATTTCTCAAATACTCTCTCTCCCATTCCAATCCCCCACACCCTCCCCTTGGGAAGTGGTTGAGGTTGATGGCAGCACACACATCAAAGATTAGGCTTGCTGCAGTGCTGGGGTCAGTGATCAATGTTCGGTTTATCAGCCTACCGGTGGAACTAAAGCTCCGAACGGTTAGCCAGGTTTTATAGGGTGCATAAGTGGGGTCATAACAGGTTATCTGATTTTCAAAGGAGCACATTGAATAGGTAGTCCCATTATGTATGCAAGTACCAGTCTCTGTGCCCTTGCATTGATAATGAGAGTGCCACAATAACATCTTGGTAGTTACGGATCCTACTCTGGTAGTCTTTATACAAGGGTCACATGAGATACTCTCCCCCCCTGTTAAACTGGTCAGTATCACTATTATGACTATCAACAGTCTCATTATAACGATCTTAGTAAACATTACACCGATGAATATCCTCAAGCTTCAGCTTGTGCGTAGACCAACCAGCGTCCGGGCTGTGGTTGGAGCAGAGCTTAGTAGATATCCTTTATCTTCCGCCGTGCGTTGAGCCAGCAGCTTCCAGGGGTGTGCTGGCCGCAGGGCTGCAGTCTTTCTATCTTCTGCCGTGCGTAAATTCAGCAGCTTCCAGGGGTGTGCTGAACACAGGGCTGGAGTTCTTCCTTCTGATTTCTCTGGTCAATCTCAGTCTCAAAGGATCTTGGGGGTCTACTGTACTGTGCCAGGAGTCTGTGAGGTCAGCAGCTCGCTTTACCCTGGAGTGGTGTATCCAGGGTGTCACCTCAGCTACCTTAATGGCTGTTGGGGTAGATAGCAGAACAATGTAAGGACCTCTCCATTTTGGCCCTAGTGGAGTTATGTTCCACTCCTTTACCCACACTGTATCTCCTGGTTTAAAGGGGTGTACTGGGTTCGACAAGCTTATGGGAAGTTTCTCTTGAACCCATTTCCCTATGTCCTGCATACTGTCCCCAAGTTTCTGTATCAGTTCACGGTTCACTACCCCTCCTATCTGATGCAAGTCTCCTCTTATCCCTCTAATGATAGGTGGGGGCCTACCATACAGTACCTCAAAAGGGGACAGATTTGTCCTCTTTGTTGGGGTACTCCGAATTCTCAGTAAAGCAATGGGCAACATCAAGGTCCACTCCATTTGGGTTTCCTGACAGAGCTTAGCCAGTTGTGACTTGAGTGTGCGGTTCATCCGTTCAACTTTTCCAGAGCTTTGGGGCCTATATGCGGTATGTAGTTTCCAAGTAATCTTAGGTGCCGTTGCTAATTCCTGGAGACACTTGTGGACAAAGTCAGGGCCATTGTCTGGGCCTATATCTGGGGATAAACATCTTTTACAAAACTGCTTCCGTCAGTAAAGTACTCAACGTTTGGATTTTCCAAGGGGCTGTCTTTCAAGTCTGGTCGGCTTACATATCCAATACCCGGAGGCTGTCATGAGTTAGGGGTTCTTGTGAGGTGGGGAGCAGGGTGGCTGGGTTCAAAGGGTTTACAGTCTCTAAGTGGATACGAGGATTTTCACACAGCATAGCTTGATATTTAACCATTCGACTGGTCGTGAACCAGTGATTTCCCTTGTAATCCATTAATGCCTGTACCTGGTGAGGGACTCGGACATAGGTCTCCTGACCTAATGACAACTGGTCAGCTTCGACCACAAGGAGGGCGGTTACTGCGATGGCCCTCTGCAGGATGGCCATCTCTGAGCTACAGTGTCCAGTTGTTTTAAAAGGTATGCTACAGGGCGCTGCCAAGACCCAGAGTATTGTGCCAGGACTCCTACTACTATTCCTTGTTTTTCACTGACATACAAATAGAAGACTTTTTGGCTATCTGGCAAGCCTAGCGCAAGAGTCTGCATTAGGGAGACCTTAATGTCTTAATGCTCTGTTTTGCTGTTCTCCCCATTGGAAGGGTTCCTTTTCTCCCCCCTTTGTGGATTCATAGAGGGGTCTGGCCTTTATGGCAAAGTCCGGCATCCAGATTCAGCAGAATCCTGCCACCCCCAGGAATTCACGTACTTGCCGTCTGGTAGTCAGGGTGGGAATCTGACAAACAGCTTCTTTCCTGCCTTCTCCCAATTGTCTCTGTCCTTGTGATACTCTGAATCCCAGGTACTTTACAGTCTCTTGTCAAAATTGCACCTTTCTCCGGGACACCTTATAACCTGCCTCCTACAGTAATTGTAACAGTTCATTAGTGACCGCTGGGTGCATGGTCATTACAGCCCGATTGACCGCTCGGAGGTCTTGAACAAAATGACAGTGAGCTGTTTCAGGTTTCTGCACTGGGAGTAGAGGTGTATTCCAGGGAGACTGACAGGGTTTTAGAATTCCATAGTGTAGGAATTTGTTTAAGTACTTTTGTTTTCCTACTAGGGCTTTTAGAGGGACTGGGTGCTGTTTCAGGCTGACTGGAGTGGCTCCTGATTTTAATTCCATAAGGATTGAGGGGACGTGTGTGGTTAATCCTGGTAGGTTGTCTTCTGCCCACAGTCCCGGGATGTCTTGCAGTATGCGGGCTTCAAAGGGATGCGGGGCAAGGGTCCGGCTATTTGCATCAGGATCTCTCGGAGTGGAAGTGGACACTTGATTAGGGAGCCCATGGACTACTACTGAGTTCCCTATTTCTGTCCTGCCTATACCCAGAGTGCTACGGTCAGGAGTATATTTACTGAGATTTGGCATTGACAAACTTGCCGAATCTGATGTAGGTGAACAACTACTTGAGTCCCCTTGTTTACTGGACGGGGCATTTGGACATGGCTCTAACCTGTCTCTATCTGAGGTCCTCTCATCTACATACGGGGGAGGCTGATCTGTCTCTTCGGGTTGAGAATATATGTGTTTTGTTTGTTTTGTCAGTGGTACTACTCTTGTCCTAACTATAATTCTATACTGTTCCTCTTTCTGTGGCTTCTATCCACTGCAGGTCTTTATCTCCCATTTGTCCAAAGGATGCACAATCATCCAGACGGACGTTTTCTCCTAGCTGACTGACTGACTGACTGACTGACTGACTGACTGAGGATTTATCCGAGCGACGCACAATCATCTGGACGGATATTCCTCCTGACTGGCTGGCTGAGGATTTATTCGAGGGATGCACAATCACCCGAACGAACAGTCCTCCTGGAAGGTGCGTCTTGGTCATGTTTCTGTAAGTCTGACATAATATTCTCAAATAATCTGTCAATGGTCTCTAAGTCAAAGGTTCCCTGTGGGGGTCACCGCGTTCCATAACGGGGCCAGTCTTTCTCACACAATGTTATCAATTTCTCAGGGCTAAGTTTTAAATTACAGTTCTTAGAAAATCCCTTCTTAAAGTTGGAGATCATGGTTTGTAAGGGAGATTCAACACTATGTTTCCCACCCATTCTTATAACCTAACAGACACCAAGACAGACACAGAGGGTAGGGTAAATGATGAGAATTCAGTAAGGGGTCTGAATCCTCGACACAGTTAGGGACAATAGACAACGCTTCCCTCGGTCAGTGGCCTGGACGCGGTCTCCCGGCCAGAAAACGCACTTAAAAGAGGACACGGTCACTTCACCACAAAGTGATGTCTCATACACACATCAATCATACCAGACATTCCCACCCAAAAATTACTGACTGACTGAGGATTCGTCCTAAAGATGCACAATCATCTAAATGGACGTCTCCCTCGGAAGGTGATCAGGCTTCCCTTCTCTCGATCCGTCGAGAGGCTGGCTGGCTGTCTGACTGTTATCCAAAAAACAAAAGTAAAAAGGCTCTCACCTGTTCCCGTTGGAGCTCCAGCTATCTACTTCTTGGATTCCCAGGTCCTTTTGACGCTACGAAGGTCGTCCACAGCAGGCCACCAAATGGGACACAGCGCAGTCTCCTAGATAACAGTTCTAGAAGGCGCCTTTTGAGACTACGATATAACCCACAGGGCTGGCCTCTCGGACCATTCCTTGTAGGTCTGGTGGAAAACAGTGCCACCTGCCTCAACAGGTCACACCGATATTCCCCCCTTCCCGGCCAATGCACCAAATGAGGTAGGAGAATAACAGTACTGACTGCTGTGCAATGAACTTCTGGTATGCAAGTCTTTTATTTCATTCTTCTAGCTATCAAGAATGAACACTCCTGGCCCGACTCGTGTCTACACGCCAGAGTGTTCATTACAGGAAATTCATTATACATATAACTCTATCACATTACGTCACAAGCACACAGATGATACATTTCCTTTACAAAATATTCTGTCCCTTCACCTACTTCTACTAATGCAAGCAGCTTACCAAAGCATATAGTTTCACAAGTATTGCACAAGCCTTGCCTCTGCGGTTACTTCCTTAATCAGCTGACTGGCCTTTGACACATCCTGGACAGGAAAAGTGTGCTAGGCTAGGCACAGATCGTTTACACCTAACCATGGCCATATAATCTGATCCCCATTCCTACTTCATTTGTAGCTGCTGACTTAATATTTTAACCTACCTCCGCTTTAACCTACCAGCATGTGTTTGATGTGTGGGAGGAAAACAGAACACCCTGAAGTAACCCACATGTGTACAGGGAGAACATGGAAACTCAATGCATATAGTGCCTTGGCTGGGATTGACACCAATGACCCCTGTGCTGCATGGCAGAAGTGCTAACCACTAAGCTACTGTGCTGCCCTTTAAAACATTTTTGTCATTAGGAAATGAGAGCAAGTGTTTTTTTTGTACCTGAACATCGATATACAGAATTGCCTTATTATAACAGAAGGTATTTCCATGTTATCACTTCCAGCACAAAAGCCCAAAACAAATAACTCACTTATGGGGGGTAAGTGGGTGGAGTCATGTAAATCATTCCTCGTTTCCCCTTTTAGCCATCGGTGCATCTAGACCTGCTGGTGTATTGCACAGATATGGCCAGAATTCTACAAGACCAGTATAACCAACCTATATACAGCTGTTCAGGCTTGTTAGCCCTCATCAGTAAAAGATATGTCTTCACTGTCTCTATTGTGTATGGTTCATGAGTCTAGGGGAACAGTACAACCATTAAGGGCATGGCTAGGAGGTACAAAAAGATCCAAAACCCCTCTACAGTACTGTGATATACAGCATTTCCCTCTTATAACAGAAGGTAATTACATGTTCACACTTCCAGTACAAAACCCAAAATCAAGGGGCTTAGTCCCAATGTATGGGTAAGTGGGTGGAGTCATAAAAATAATTTCTTTTTGCCCCTTTTAGCCATCTGTGCATCCAGATCAGCTGGTGTATATATTGAAATGTGTGAATGTATTTAATTTGGGGCCATATTGTTATTTTATTATATATTGATATAACTTTTATTGCAGGTTAAGTTGGGGGTGTGGCTTGGCGCATGGCGGGATAGGACGCGTCTCCTCTGAGCTCCCACACCGGCCGTTATAATCAGCACTAAACTGATGACACACTCGGCACTCATCTCACCCCATGAGCAGGCGCAGCAGCAGCACAGCTCCCTGACCCTCTGGAGCATAAAAAGCAGGTGAAATCGGCCAGTATTTCCAAAAATGCGGCCCGGACTTCAGGATCACCCCAGCTTCCAAGATGGCAGCGACACGTGCAAGTTGCAACCACAGCTCAGGCTGCCTCACAGGTACGCTCCAGGCATCCACCACACTCCCCACTCACAAGGCTTAGAGCACAGTTCTCCCTGGTCCGGAAGCCCCTCGCCCACATCTCACAGCTCCAGGGATGGCTGGGACATGGAAGTGTATATAAAAGCACTGCCTACTAAAAATGATATAGAGTCCTATATCAGCAGGCTGGAGAAATCATACAAACAAGAGCTAAATGACCTCCGCAGGGACATAGGGCACTAGGGCACTGCATTGAGGACATTGAACACACAGTGGAGGATTCAGTTGCAAAAACTGAACACAAGGAGATTCTCCATGAACACACCATACAAATACAGCAACTATTCTATGGATTGGACGACCAAGAGAACAGAAGCAGACGCAATAACATAAGAATCCGTGGTCTGCCAATAACGGTGGAACCGAAGGACTTGGCAGTTGCAGTCACAGCCGTATTCAACCAAATCCTCGTTAAACCTACTGACTCCCCGATGGATCATGTCCACAGATCACTGGGGCCTCCCAACCCAAATCCGGCCTACCCAAGGGACGTCATTTGCAGGATCCATTTCTTCAAGGCTGATATCATGTAAGCTGCACACTCACAAGACTCCATTCTCTTTAATGACACTCCAGTCATGCTGCTGGCTGACCTGTGCAGGCAGACTCTGCTGATGAGATAAGCCCTTAGACCTGTCAAAGACGCATTGCAAGCTAAAAAAAAATCAAGTACAGATGGGGATTTCCGTTTCAGCTTTCGGCTTCTCACAATGGCAAGACAGTAACCTTTCCGCACGCTTGGAGACCTGGCTAACTTTCTGGGAACTTTTGAACTACCTCAAATCCACATTCCAGACTGGCCACTGCAGGCAGTGACCCCTGGCCTGCCTCTTTCCACTGGATGGACAACCTTCACAACGAAGAAACGCTCCCGCTTCAACGCATCCAAATCACCAGCAGGATGAACTCCTTCATCCCCCCACCAGCCGGTGGGCAATATTATTCCTTCTCTCCTGACCCCAGGAGCCCTGACTATCAGTGGCGACCCACAGTTGGTTGCTTGCCCTAAGTTGGACAGGGTCCCCTGGGATCTGCCGCATGTGCTGCCAAGACAACCGTTATGTCTTATCTGAATTGTTACTAGTTAAAGACCGTTTATTTCAGCTATATGTCTTAATTAATAGATGTTTGCTATTACGTTAATTCTGCAAGTGGCTGAGGGGGGGTCCTCCCATTAGGGGCCGCCCCCCCCCCCGAGCCACTCGTGTTACCCCCCAGATGTCTCTTTGGGCTCCTGGGGGTCCCCAACGGTTTACCAGTTATCGCATTTAGACCGTCAGGGTGGGTAGCCCCCTAAATTTGCTGCCACGTTCTCCACATTAGGACTCGCAGAGTCTTCAATGACTCTGTTTTCAGTGCTTACTTTAGTTTTGCCATTTTCTAGTGACCTCTGTTATTTCCCCCCTATGGTCGCTAGAGGGCGCTGTTTTACCACAAATAAGGGCTCAGTCCCCAGATCTTCAACAGGGTGGCAGAACCTGCTGCTCTCCCTCATCAGCTTGCTTAATTGGGACAGTAAACCTGAGCAAGCGGCTGCCCCATTACTATTGGTAATCCCTTTCATTTTCTATATCCTCTCTTCTCCCTCATTCCTCATCCCTCCTTTCCCTTACCCTCCTTCTCTGTCTGATGTCTTATCTACAGACTTCATGATGTACAGTGGTCGATACTCTCTCACAGCCTGCTACTCCACTCTCCCCGTCCCATGGCATCCACCTTAGCTCTTGAGATTTCCTTGCTTAACTGCCGAGGCTTCAACACCCCAGAGAAATGCAGACAGCTGCTATACCACTTCCACAAATCCCACACTCAGATACTTTTGCTCGAGGAAACAATCGGACTCTTTACCACTCCTCCCAAACAAATATTTCACCACTTGGTATCATAGCACAAATCCCTCCGCTAAGTCGAAGGGAGTCTCAATTGCATTCCATAGCTCCTTCACCCCGGAGGTTCTTGACTCATGTGTTGATCCACGAGGGCGCTACCTATTCCTGAAGTTGAAATACAAACGGTATTTACGCTGGCTAAAATTTATCTTCCTAACCAGGATCAACTCACCTTCCTATCCTCTGTGACAGCACGTCTGGAAACATTCAGGAACCTCAATTTGATCTTAGGGGGTGACCTAAACGTCCCGCTGGTACTGAGACTGGACTCCTCCACCGGTAAGTCCCACATCTCACCGGCTACATTGACTAAAAAAAGCTCCACTTTCACCAACCTGTCACTGGTGGATACCTGGAGAATACTAATTTTTCTCCTCAGCACATGGGTCATACAGCAGAATAGACTACATCCTGGTATCACAATCACTGCATGACTTTGACCCCTCCTGTCATATTGGGAGCAAGCTCTGGTCGGACCATGCCCCGGTACACCTCACCCTGGGCAGGCTCCCCAGAGCCACACACAGACGCACATGGCGAATGAATGACAATTTACTATCTGACTTAGCGTGCAAGACGGCGATCTCCGGTGCGATTAGAGACTTCACCCGCACTCATGTTAATGATGTGACATCGGCCATGAATAAATGGGGGACGTTGAAATGCATCCTACGTGGAATCTTTATCCAGAACGGCTCTAGACTAATAAAAAGTCTGCGTAGCAAACATTAAACGTCTATTTGCTCTCATTGCTTCCCTTGAAGCAACACACAAACGCACACTGGAACCTAAGACCCTAGCGGAACTCTCCAATGCATGTTGTGACCTCCTCCGCCTTCTGACAGAGCGATCCCTAGCTAGAATTCCGAGATTATTACTTCACACTATACAACCTGCCACCCCCCCCCCAAAAAGGATACACCTACCTGCCCAGATTATCCTGACATATCCGCATACATCCAAGACACGACCCTGCCTATGATCTCTGCCAGTGCTATTGAGGATCTTGAAGCACCCATTACTACAACTGACTATTTACTGGCAATCAAGAGCCTCACAAATGGCAAGAGTCCAGGGCCTGACGGTTACACACCGCAATTCTACAAGACATTTGCGCCTCAGCTGGCTCCGATCACGGCACGGGCCTTTGGAAGTAGACGACACACACCCCTTATCCTCTCATTTACTTCAAGCCCAAATAGTCATCATTCCAAAACCAGGGAAGGATCACACGAGCTGCAATAACTACAGACTCATATCGCTACTAAACGTTGACCTCAAATTGTTTTAGAAGATCATCGCAAACCGGCTTGGCCCCAAACTCCCCGATTTGATACACAGTGATCAGGTAGGCTTTACTCTGGGCCGCGAGGCCAGGGATAACACCGCGAAGACCCTTCATCTGATTTCCTATGCCCAGCGTAAGCAGATCCCCGTCTGTCTGCTTGCAGGCAACGCTGAGAAAGCATTCGATAGGGTCAGCTGGCAATTCCTCCGACTATCACTACAGCAGATCGGATTAGGACCCAAACTTTTGGCTAAAAGTATGTCCCTCTACTCCAAACCCTCGGCGAAAGTTACTGCCAACGGTGAACACTCGGAGACATTTGAGAGGGCTGCCCTCTATCCCACCTCCTTTTTCTATAACCATTGAACACCTAGCTCAGGCAATTCGTAACAACAAATCCATACAGGGTATCCCCACCCCCTCGGCCCATTGTAAGCTCTCCCTATATGCAGACGACCTACTAATGTGACACAACCACACATTACCATCCCCTCCTTCCTCCATGAGCTTGATCGATTAGGCTCCCATAGCAACTTTAAATTGAACATAGCTAAAACAGAAGCCTTGAACATATCCTTACCCACCCATGTCCTAACAACGGTCTAACAAAACTTTCCCTTTCATTGGCAGACTAAATCTATCAAATATCTGGGGACAGAGATCCCTCGGAACTTCCATTATGTATACCCCCTAAATTTCAGCCCTTTACTGACTAAAATCCGACAATTGCTAGAATCCTGGCACCACCTTAAGTTGCCATGGCTTGGTCGCATAAATGTTCTTAAGATGGATATCCTCCCCAAACTGCTCTACTTGTCCCAGGCCCTCCCAATTACCCTCCCGATGTCCTACTACTGAACGCTCCGCTCCCTAGTGATTAACTTTGTATGGCAACACCCTCCAGATTAAAACATAAAACGTTATGCTCCCGCAAACACACCGGAGGTATTGGTCTCCCTGATTTCGAGATATATCATGCTTCGGCCATATTCTCCAGACGGCTTGAATGGTTCCCACGCCCACTGATCAAACCCTCAACGCTGATCGAACAAGATATTGCGCAAGTAGACCTGCGGGCCCTACTCTGGGGGTACATTCTCAAATTCGGCCTCTGCCTTACCCATTTACGGAGGCAGCACTAACTTTATGGTACCGTCGCCATACAGCATTTGCACTTTCTATTGACCCCAGCCCCTTAACCCCATTATTTGACAACCCAACACTTATTTTATTTTATTTATTTCAGGTACTTATATAGCGCCATCAATTTACGCAGCGCTTTACATATACATTTTACATTCATACCCTCAAGGAGCTTACAATCTAAGGTCCCTAACTCACATTCATACATACTAGGGACAATTTAGACAGGATCTAATTAACCTACCAGCATGTCTTTGGAGTGTGGGAGGAAACCGGAGTACCCGGAGGAAACCCACGCAGGCACAGGGAGAACATGCAAACTCCAGGCAGGTAGTGTCGTGGTTGGGATTTGAACCAGCGACCCTTCCCAACTACGATACCTCTGGACAGGTGGGTGGCTATGAGAGAGCAGGCTGGCCAACGGCACGCTCATTTGTTCACGCAACGACAGGCAGATTTATACCACTTGAGGGCAGGGCTGAACTGGGACAAAAATTTGGCCCTGGACTTCACCCAGACCGGCCCACTTTATTTTTGCAGACATGCACCAAAACAGTATATAAAACTATACGCAAATGCGCAATATGGATACTTATTGAGTTTGGGATGGATCTAAAGGGAAGCGGTGCGGCCTTTGTATGGGGCATCAGAGCAGCTGGGGGGGGGGGGGGAATTGCCACCTTGCCCCCTGGTAGGGTGACCACATTTCCAGACTGCCATTCAGGGACAATTTTTCCAAGGACCAGGGGGGATGTAGTCTCAGGGTTGACAGGGAATTCAGCGGTGGGGGTGATTTGTCGAGTGAATGGCTGGTGCTAGCACTGAAAACATCCCGATACCATGCTTAATATGGTGTCAGGATGATCAAATCACATTATTTCTATTACTACATTGTAATATATAATGAAATAGTTCAACTCACCAGAATGCAGAATTAGTGGGAACCCTGAGCTTGTCACCTGCCACCAGATGCAGTGTGTCACCATTGCCTGCGACTAGATGCAGAATGTCATTTGCCACCGCCGCCTGCCACCAGATGCAGCGTCTCACCATTGCCTGCCACCAGATGCAGCGTCTCACCATTGCCTGCCACCAGATGCAGCGTCTCACCATTGCCTGCCACCAGATGCAGCATGTCACTTGCCACCGTCGCTTGTCAGCAGATGCAGCGTGTCACTTGTCACCGTCGCTTGCCATCAGATGCAGCATGTCACATGCCCCCCGCTGCCTGCCACCAGATGCAATGTGTCACATGCCACCATCACCTGCCACTAAATGCAGTGTGTCACTTGTCACCGTCACCTGCTGCCAGAGAAAGGGCAGGGAGAGAGAGAGAGATAGAGAGAGAGAGAGAGGGGGGAGAGCGGAAGAGAGAAAGAGGGGGGGGAGAAAGAGAGAAAGGGAGGGGCGTAAAGAGAAAGAGAGACAGGGGCAGAGAGAGAGGGGAAGAGAGAGAGAAGGGGGCAGAGAGAGAAGGGGGCAGAGAAAGAAGGGGGCAGAGAAAGAAGGGGGCAGAGAAAGAAGGGGCAGAGAAAGAAGGGGGCAGAGAAAGAAGGGGGCAGAGAAAGAAGGGGGCAGAGAGAAGGGGGCAAAGAGAGAGGTAGGAAGAGAGAATGGAGCAGAGGGGGGGGGGCAGAGAGAGGGGCAGAGAGAGAAGGGGGCAGAGAGAGAGAGAGGGGGCAGAGAGAGAAGAGGGCAGAGAGAGAGAGAGAGGGGGGGCAGAGAGGCAGAGATAAAGAAGGGGCAGAGAGAGAGAGAAGGGGCAGAGAGGCAGAGAGAGAGAGAGGAGGAGTAGAGAGAGAAAGAGAGAGAGAGAAGGGGGCAGAGAAGCAGAGAGAGAGAAGAGGGCAGAGAGAGAGAGAAGGGGCAGAGAGGGGCAGAAAGAGAAAGAGAGAGAGAAGTGGCAGAGAAGCAGAGAGAGAAAGATAAAAGAGAGCAGAGAAGCAGAGAGAAAGAGAGGGGGGGCAGAGAGAGAGAGGGGGGGGGCAGAGAGGGGAAAAGAGAGAGAGAAGGGGGCAGAGAGAGAGAGAGAGAAGGGGGCAGAGATGGGCAGAGAGAGAGAGAGAGAGAAGGGGGCAGAGAGGGGAAGAGAGAGAGAAGGGGGCAGAGATAGAGAGAGAAGGGGGCAGAGATAGAGAGAGAAGGGGGCAGAGAGAGAGAGAAGGGGGCAGAGAGAGAGAGAGAAGGGGGCAGAGAAAGAGAGAGAGAGAAGGGGGCAGAGAGAGAATGGGGCAGAGAAGCAGAGAGAGAATGGGGCAGAGAAGCAGAGAGAGAGAAGGGGGCAGAGAGGGGGAGAGAGAGAGAGAGCGAGAGAGAGAGAGCGAGAGAGAGAAGGGGGCAGAGAGAGAGAGCGAGAGAGAGAAGGGGGCAGAGAGAGAAAGCGAGAGAGAGCGAGAGAGAGAAGGGGGCAGAGAGAGAGAAGGGGGCAGAAAGAGAGGGAGAGAGAGAGAGAGAGAAGGGGGCAGAGAGGGGAAGAGAGAGAGGAGGGAGAGACGGGTCCGGGTCTGATCAGTGCTCACCTAACTCACTTGCATGGTGGGGGAGGGGCTTTAATGTGGCTGTCGGTTGCTTGTTTAATCTTCCTGCTCCCTCTTGCTCTTCATAGATGCAACTCATAGGCAGGGAGAGAGGGGCGGGAGAAGCAGCGTTTGTCACAAGCTGGCTAAGGAGCAGTGTGCGAATCCTCTCCTCTAGGGCAGCTGCACCGAGCCGGCTGTCACCCACTTCCCACACGCTGACATCAGGGATGATCAGGGATGGAGCGGCAGCGGCCGTCGGAGGATTTCCCCGCCCACCAGCGTGCGTGACCTTACAGTAGCAGCGGCAAAAGGAAGTGCTCTGTGCTACAGGTGGTGGGCGGGCCGGCAGTGAAACACTAAAGCACCCAGCCAACTCCCACCATCCCGGCCAAGTCCACCCCTAAATTGCCGCCTCGGTCCCATGGTAGGGCCGGCAGTACAGCAGTGCTCAAAATAATGGCTGCACGGGCCGCACATCCATTATTTTGACAGGCTGTCTGTCACTGAAACAAGCCCACTGAGCCATCGGCCCTCCGGGAAACTCCCGGTAGTCCCGATGGCCAGTACAGGCCTGCTTGAGGGACACCAACTCCTCACCACAAACTGGTTACCCATGATGTCCTTGACAAAATTTTGCTCTACCCTTCACTTATCTGGTCGGATGCATAGGGCCCCAATGAACTTTGAGGAAATGTGCAGACTCTCCCAGGTCCCTAGACACACTTTATCTTTAATATACAATGAAATTCTCTCCCACACACACACACACAACACCCTACCCACCTTTACACGAAAGTGGTCCAATGACCTAGATATGGAAATTTCTCTGGGAGAATGGTAAACCTCCTTCACATTTACCCAAATGTCATCGATCTCCAGCTTTGCGCAGGAGAAGAACTATGAACTACTCCCTAGATGGTATAGAGATCCAGTCTCGGTCCACGGAATGTTCCACAACACCCCTGATACCTGCTGGCACTGTCACAGAGGAAGAGGAACCTATCTCCATATCTGGTGGGAGTGTGCTCGAGTCGGCCCCTTCTGGAAAGGAAAGTTTGAAGTATATAACAAAATGTTTGATAACTCTCTCGCCCTCTCCCCTAAGGTGGCCCTACTGTCTATCCTCCCGGGTTCATTCAAATCTCAGAAAAATAACCTCCTCAGGTTTTTTTCTGTCAGCAGCCCGTCAGCTGATTGCGAAATTCTGGAAATCAGAAGTAGTTCCCCCCTTCATAGGTGGATTGATATCCTCAATGACGTCATGCTTATGGAGGAGATGCAGGCTAGAGAGGAAGACAACTGGGACAAACACCTTAAACTGTGGTATGTTTGGGTTCACTATTCCGCCTTGGATAGATTGTTACACAGGCTAAACAGAGGATGAGCTGAGGGAAACCCTAGGTGTTCAACCACGGAGTATCACTGGGGAATGTGGTGCCAGTGAGTTGATGACCACGCTACAGAGAAAGGCTTCCCAATCATTTTGCTTCAGTTACACTAAGAACAAATTATAACAGATGCTTCCCTATAAAAAAAAAAGTGGGCTTTTGTTTTCGGAGGCATTATTTGGGTGTTTTCATTTATTTGGGGGTATTTTGGTTAATATGTTTTGCTGATATGGCCTTTTTTTGATTAAATTCCTTATTTTGCTAAAATGCTTCCTTTAAAAAAAAAAAAAGAAAACAAGAAAGGAGAGCTGATGTTTCAGGGGTGGTATTTGGTGGTTTTAATTTCCTTTGGAGTTCTTGAAGAGCAGAATTCCCTTACTATTGACTATCTGTCAATGCAGACCCCAGATCTCTCTTCTGACCTCCAAAGCATGAGATCAAACCAAGGTCAGTTTGATCTGATGCTCTTACAAGCTGGTAATGGCTTGTTTACATGAAACCAAAACCAGACGTGAATAAATCCTTGTTGCTTCTGGTTTCTGACATCACACAGTGGGAGAAACAACATCTGTTCCTCTCACTGTGTCCCAGGAAAAGGATGCCGCTGGTCATATCCTTACTGGGTTCCCTGATCGCACAGGAGAGCCAGGTAAAGGAGGGGGTGGGAGGGGGACCCCTTCCCACCCAAGTTCGTATGGGTACGTCCTATGGACGGAAGGCAGTTAATGAACAAGCATGTAATACTTACCTGTCCCATACCTGAGCAGCCCTGATCCTCCTCTTCTGGGGTCCCTCGCTGGCGCTCCTGTCTCTTCTCCCCTGCGAAGTCCCCCAAAAGCCACTTGCTATGAGAGCACTTGTGGTGGCTTGATCCTGAGCTGAGCATTGGGTGTCTATTGACACACACAGCATGGCTCAGCCCTGCCCACCTGCTTTCATCTCAAAAGCTGTATATAACAGCAGCAGGAGCCAATGGCTCTCGCTGCTGCCTCCATGTCCAGTGAGGAGAGACATATGAGGAGAGAAAGAGAGGGCAGAGCCACTGCTCGTGGGCATAGCGCTGGATCAAGATCGGGCTCAGGTAAATATACCTGAGTATATATAAGGGGGGGCTGGGGGAGCTGCACACTGTTTTTTTACCTAAATGCAGAGAATGCATTAAGGTTAAAAAAAAAAAAAAAACTTTTACCTTTACAACCAGTTTAAGCCTGTTTTGTTATGAAAATTGTATTACCTGAAGAGGAAAGTATGAATTCAGGGAAAACATAGCACCACCTCTGCACTTTGGAGAAAATTGGTGATGTTTTCATCAAATTACCTCTCAGCTTCCGAGTCAGTGAGTGTCCGAGTTCATCCAGCAGAATCTGATCCACCAGACCTTCACCTACAGAAAAATAAATAGATAAAAGTTATGACTTGATCACATTCCTTTGAGGCAGACCCACAAAATTATGTGTAGTGACCCCCTCGAAAGGAAATAAAACCCTCAATGCAGGGGTGGGCTGACATCACCCCACAGTGGATCCATGGCCGTAATGGAGGACTGAATATAACATTGGTTGACAGTTACGTTTTTTCTTTTTCAGGTGTTTATTTGTTCCAGACTTACGGGAGGAGAAGAAGTTTAGGGCTTCAGATACCTCTATCAACTTATTTTCCAGATTCTGACCAAACTCCTGCTGTCACAGTGTATAAACAGAACATGAACCATGGTGTATTGCAAAAATAAGGACCAATCCGGCAAACACCGACAACACTGCCTTCAGAGCCATGCATCCCCCTCCAAGGGAGTACCAGGATCCTCTGAGGGTCAGACTCCATCCACCTCTAGCAGGACTTCTTCCCCTGGCTCTCTACCTTGGGAGCTGTATCCTCCTGGTGTGTCAGTTAGGACAGCTTCAGGATGATTGTGCTATTTCCAAAGAGGCTTCTGGCCCAACCATTAACTTAACATTAATAAATCACCGGGACCAGATGTCTTGCACCCGAGGGTACTTAGGGAACTCAGTCAAGTAATTGCCAGACCATCGTTCCTAATTTTTACTGACAGTCTACTGACTGGAATGGTACCAGCTGATTGGAGAAAAGCCAATGTAGCACCGATATTTAAAAAGTACAACCCTGGGAATTACAGACCAGTTAGCCTAACATCAATAGTATGCAAGCTCTTGGAGGGGATGATAAGGGACTATATACAAGATTTTAGTAATGAGAACGGTATCATTAGCAGTAATCAGCATGGATACATGAAGAATCGTTTTTGCCAAACCAATCTACTAACCTTCTATGAGGAGGTGAGTTGCCATCTAGATAAAAGAAGGCCCGTAGACGTGATGTATCTGGATTTTGCAAAAGCATTTGACACAGATCCCCATAAACATTTACTTTACAAAATAAGGTGCGTTGGCATGGACCATAGGGTGAGTACATGGATTGAAAACTGGCTACAAGGGCGAGTTCAGAGGGTGGTGATAAATGGGGAGTACTCGGAACGGTCAGGGGTGGGTAGTGGGGTCCCCCAGGGTTCTGTGCTGGGACCAATCCTATTTAATTTGTTCATAAACGACCTGGAGGATGGGATAAACAGTTCAATCTCTGTATTTGCGGATGATACTAAGCTAAGCAGGGCAATAACTTCTCCACAGGATGTGGAAACCTTGCAAAAAGACCTGAACAAATTAATGGGGTGGGCGACTACACGGCAAATGAGGTTCAATGTAGAAAAATGTAAAATAATGAATTTGGGTGGCAAAAATATGAATGCAATCTATACACTGGGGGGAGAATCTCTGGGGGAATCTAGGATGGAAAAGGACCCCGGGGTCCTAGTAGATGATAGGCTCAGCAATGGCATGCAATGCCAAGCTGCTGCTAACAAAGCAAACAGAATATTGGCATTAAAAAGGGGATCAACTCCAGGGATAAAATGATAATTCTCCCGCTCTACAAGACTCTGGTCCGACCGCACCTGGAGTATGTTGTCCAGTTCTGGGCACCAGTCCTCAGGAAGGATGTACTGGAAATGGAGCGAGTACAAAGAAGGGCAACAAAGCTAATAAAGGGTCTGGAGGATATTAGTTATGAGGAAAGGTTGCGAGCACTGAACTTATTCTCTCTGGAGAAGAGACGCTTGAGAGGGGATATGATTTCAATATACAAATACCGTACTGGTGACCCCACAATAGGGATAAAACTTTTTTGCGGAAGGGAGTTTAACAAGACTCGTGGCCACTCATTAAAATTAGAGGAAAAGAGGTTTAACCTTAAACTATGTAGAGAGTTCATTACTGTAAGAGCAGCAAGGATGTGGAATTCCCTTCCACAGGTGGTGGTCTCAGCGGGGAGCATCGATAGTTTTAAAAAACTATTAGATAAGCACCTGAATGACCGCAACATACAGGGATATACAATGTAATACTGACATATAATCACACACATAGGTTGGACTTGATGGACTTGTGTCTTTTTTTAACCTCATCTACTATGTAACTATGTAACCAGCACATACTTATGCACACACAGAGCCCAGGAAGAAGAGAGCTCACCAAACCACTCCTCGAATATTTATATCCACCCCCCAACATGCCCCACTGGCAATAAACCTCCTAGTGCAGTGGTCTCCAAACTGTGGCCCGAGGGCCAGATGTGGTACTTTGCTTGCCTTTATCCAGCCCTCAAGGCACTATTCCTCATACTGACACCAACAATGGGGCATAATTACTGACACCAAAATTGGGCACTATTCCTCCCCTTAATATCTAAGGTGGGACACCGTTTATTCCCACTGACACCAGGACAATTTCTACTCCAATTGGCCACAGCCCAACCCCCTTAAAGCGGAGTTCCAGCAAAAAAAAACCAATTAAAAGTCAGCAGCTGCTGACTTTTAATACTAGGACACTTACCTGCCCGTGATGTCCTCACCCGAAGCCAATCTGTCCCTCGGCTCCTGGTTGGAGGCGTCGGCATCTTCAGTAAGGGAATTACGAAGTGAAGCCTTGTCGCTTCACAGCCTGGTTCCCTACTGCGCATGGGCGAGTCGCGCTGCACATCCTCACTGGTCCCTGCTGTCTTCTGGGACCTGTGTGTCTCCCAGAAGACAGCGGGGGGGACAGAGGAGGGGCAAGACATGGCCTAGATCGCCGCGGAGCCTGTGGTGATCTATCGCCGGAAGTGGGAGCAAATGCCTGGATTAGACAGGTATCTGCTCCCCCCTCCCCCTGAAAGGTGCAAAATGAGACACCGGAGGGGGGGGGGGGGTACCAGAAAAGTGGAAGTTCCATTTTTGGCAGAACTCTACATTAAGTTTGAAAGACAATAAACTGGCCCTTTGTTTAGAAAGTTTAGAGACCACTGTCCTAGTGGTTGGCCATGGGAACATAAATATTCATAACTCAGTATTGCTGCAGCTCCCTGGTCTACTGACAAATGTGCCACCTACTGGCAGCAACCAGAAGCAGCAGCAACACTGAACTTAGTGGAAAGCCAAGCGAGATACTACAAATGAGCCTAGGCAGTTTACCACCTGGCAGAACTAAATGTAACTAGTCACCTCTGCTTACAGCAGGGAGGCTACAGATCCATTCCCAAGATATCTACACACAGCTGCATATAAAAAAAAAACATGTTACTTGTGATATGTGTAGTGGATGAAAAACTGTTAAAAAATGGTGAACTTGAAATTGACAAAATACCTAGAAAAACAACATTGTCAAGCATGCTTTGATAAATAGGAAAAAAATATATATAAAAAAACTTTAAAGACAAATTACACCAACAAAAAAAGATCATTAATACTTACCTGCCCTGCTGTCTGTGCTTCAAAATTTTGCCTTCAGCAAAACCTTCAGCACTGAGACTTCCGGCGCATGAGATGCATCGTGTGTCTCCTCCCTCTGGCTGCAATGCCACTACTATGTCCCAGGATTAGTACAATTATTATAACAAACACAAAGTCATGTTACCTGTGTGTGTGATCTCATCCAGAAACGCCAATAAATTAGGGTGAGGACGAAAATGAGATTTCTGTAGTTCATAGAGACATTCCCAGAGTCCAATCACAGCTTCTTTTCCCAGATCCTGGATATCTTGTAACAAGGTGCGGGAGAAGGAAGACGGGTCTTTTTCCATTGAAAGGTATTTCTGAAACAGACATATTACTCTGACCAGGCAGGTCTGACACACAGAGTTCTTTATATACATTATCCATACCTCCCAACTTTTTGAGATGGGAACGAGGGACACCTATTAGCAAAAGTATGTAGGCATAGGACACACCCCCTGCCACGCCCTCTTAATACTGAATTAAACAAAACAAAAAAAGGTTAGTTAGACCCACAAATGCTTTTTTTTTTTTTTACCACTACTATTCTTTTATACTGACTTTTGAAATTTAACAATGCAGCAAATCAGAATTTGGATGAAACATTTTTTGAAAGATAAATTTGCATTGTATATATAACTATATAGATCAGACAAAAATGAGGGGGAAAGAGGGGCAGAGGGACTTTGTTCCAAATCAGGGACAGTCCCTCTAATTCAGGGACAGTTGGGAGCTATGCATTATCTGCAGTAAATACAGCAACACATTGATCGAAAGAAAAAAAAAAAACAGTTATAATAATCATAGAAGCTATCCTTACTATGTATTACATCTGCCAGTGTGTACTATGATTTCTAGGGAGAAAGGGAAAGGGGGGGGGACAATCTGTCATCTTCCTATCAATCCTTCCCATCATGGCTGAAACTGGGGCGGGTCTGACTACCAAAACATCAACAGTTTTGATGCTTACCCCTAAGCCCCTCCCTCACAGATTCCTATTGGTCCATCACAATAAAGCTGGGTGTACACACAGAGTTTTTCTTTCCTTCAACCAGCGGGTTAAACAAAATAAAAACTCACAGATCCCCACAAGCGATGTAGATGTAGGGATCTCCCCCTCTGCACTATTGTGCTTTGACATTGGGGATGCCCACCTATCAGAATACACTGATCAGCGCTCACAGTCATTGGCTGCATGCATTGATTGAATGCTGGTTTTCCAGCAAGACCGTTCAACAGAAACCAGAAAACAACAGTCTTCTGTTGAACAGACAGCGGTACACACATACTGAAGATCAGCCGGTTACTGCTGAACCAGACAAATTTCAATACATGTAAACCCAGCCTGTGACCCCCTGTCAGACTTACACATAAAATAGATGTCCCGGTAGGGCTGGGAAATTTTCTAAAAAAAAAAAAAAAAATCTGCGATTTTCCTTAAAAAAAAACTCGATTCACGATTCGAATCGAGTATTTTTTTTTTTGGACACCGCGCCGGTCCTGAGGAGCTGTGGGCAGGAGCTTTTAGGTGAGGCCACGGCTTCGGCCTAGTCCGCGGCATCCGGCCTCGTGGACTAGGCCGAAGCCGCGGCCTCACCTAAAAACTCCTGCCCACAGCTCCTCAGGACCGGCGTGGTGAAAAAAAAAATGTTAAAAAATCTATTTGCTTAAATTTTGAATCGATTTGACCTCTCAACTCGATTCAAGATATAAATCGATTTTTTCCCCAGCCCTAACCCACACAAGGCATTCAGATATTTGTATAACTCCTCCCACTAATTACATCACTGAGGGCTCTTTGAGAAAGTACAGAGGCTGGGGGCTGTGATGTTTTTGGGGAGATATGTAGAGCCCCCCTACAGGCCCCACCCACCAGCCATGATCTGCCTGCATTGCATAGAGAAGTGCAGAGATCCAGCAATGAAGAAATGTCATTTGCATGTTGATGAGAGAGAAGGAAGAACCAGGAAAGGCTAAAAATAAGCAGATTAAACTCCACCTTTAAGAAATACAGTATATGCGATTTAAAATCATGAAATAAATACAGTTCAGAAAACAAAAAGATAAGAAAACCTTGTGTATCTGTTTCCTGTTACATTGTTACATTGTTGTAAATGCTGCTATAACCCAGACCAGGGCCGCTGATAAGGCAGTACAGCCAGCCCTCCTGTACTGGGCCCGGGTTCCATCAGTTCAAAAGGGGGGCCCGGACACCTGCTGAGCGACTGCTGTACTGCCTTATTGCCAACTCTTGTGGCTCCCCTTGCAGCTCTGCCGGCTTCTCCTTTTTCATCCTTCGGCTGCACTGCAGGGGGATAGGTATCGGCATCCCCCTGCTGTCCAGGTCCCCCCTCCTGTGTGGCCCCCTCCCCTGCAGCATTGCCAGCTTCCCTCCTCTCCTCTGGGGAATCTCTGTCCTCTGCCCCTTTCTCTGTCTGAGATGTGAGCCATCAGGGGTCTGTTTAGACCCCTGATAGTTCACCAAAGGCCCCCCACCAAAGCTGTTAAAAGAATGTAAAAAAAAAAGGAGGCGGGGCCCTGTCAGGTTAGCTGTACGGGGCCTTGTGATTACTAACAGCATCCCCGACCAAGACAGGAGGCCAACGTTGAGAAAATTCAGAGGTATAGGCAGCAGAAGTCATATGCCGGACTTCCCTTTTACCCTCACAAGTTTCTATGGAGAAATTCAAGGTCTGTCAGCAATTATATTCACATGTATTTTCACTGACATAATTGTATATCACAGTTCATTTAGAATCACTTTTGCCTTACATCTGTGTTTAAAACATTCTGAGATTTTAGTTTCATCAGGACTTCATGAGGGTTCATGTTCTCCAGGATGTAGATCAGATCATCTTTGTAATATTCATATATACGCCTCAGAGATGGATCATCACATGCAGACAGCTGACGGCGGAAACTGATGATGTCCTCTGGAAGGATAATTCCCTCTGCATGGCTGATGCCCTTTAGACGGCTGATGCCCTTTAGACGACTGATGCCCTCTGGACGGCTGATGCCCTCTGGACGGCTGATGCCCTCTGGACGGCTGATGCCCTCTGGACGGCTGATACCCTTTAGACGGCTGATGCCCTTTAGACGACTGATGCCCTTTAGACGGCTGATGTTCTCTGGAGAGCTGATGTCCTCTGGAGAGCTGATGTCCTCTAGAGAGCTGATGTCCTCTGGAGAGCTGATGTCCTCTGTACGGCTGATGCCCCCTAGAAAATAAAGCAATATCTCTATCTGTGGCTCTTTGCTTTGTACTTCTATTATAATACTAAGGCACCGCTAATAAAAACATTGTTGTTTTTTTTTTTTTATTTGTCTTTTTGTTTTTCTTTATTGTGCCCCAGCAGAAGCCCAAGACTGAGAGTTTCGATTTGATTTACTAAAAGAGTGTAGCTGTTTAGCCATCAAGCATACAACGCTTCCCTCTGCGCAACAGGTGGTGGCTTCTCATGCGTCTCCTCACGGCGGCCATGTGTCTCCTCCCTCCTAGGCCAATAGGATCACTTTTCCTTTCCGCCAATAAGGAAACGGGTATAAAGAGCTGCTTCCTGATTGGCCGGGGAGGAGAATCAGTGTGACAATAGTGCTACTGTCATACAAGTTGGCTCAGGGCGCAGTGCTCTGGAATCGTGCAGCTCTAATTGGAATTAGAGCTGCACAATTCTGGCCAAAATAAGAATCACAATTTTTTTGCTTACAATAAAAAGATCACGATTCTCGCGATGTAAAATCTTTCACATTATACAAAAAAATGGGCTAACTTTACTGGTTAGTTTTTTTTTATTTTTTTAGTTCATTGCATTTGAAAGACCACTGCGCAAATACAGTGTGACATAAAATATATATATATATATAATGTTTGGGGTTCTAAGTAATTTTCTACCAAAAAAAAAATTATTTTCACTTGAAACCAACAAATGTCAGAAAAAGGTTTAGTGTTTAAGTGGTTAAACTTTTTTCACTTACACACACACTTAGTTCAACTGATAAAGAATGTTTTGATTCTTGGCAAACTGCCCATTTTTCTCTTCCTTTCTTTTGAAGCTCTGGCTTCAGAAGAGCAGAGAGAATTCTTTGCATAGAAAGAATTGTGAAACACTTTAACCACATGCCGACCGGGCCATAGCCGAAAGACGGCTGCAGCGCGGTCGCCTTATTCTGGGTGGGCGTCCATGGACATCCTCCCAGAATCCTGCTCTCGCGTGCCCCCTAGGGTACGCACCCGAGAACATCCGTGACCCGGCGGATCATGGTAAACGGCCGCTGACCGCGGGCGTTTACCATGTGATCGCTCCGTCAGATGACGGAGCGATCACATGTAAACAAACCAGCATCATGTCATGACGACGGTTCCTCTCTGCCCCTCTCTGTACCGATCGGCACCACAGTGCTGCTCTGTGACCATTGCAGTCACATCCAGCCATCCATCCATACTCTGATACCCTGCAATGCCCTGCAATACTCTGCAATACTCCGCAATACTCCGCAATACTCCGCAATATCCCGCAATACTACGCAATTTTTAACCACTTCCCACCCGCCAGCTGTCATATGACGTCCTTGACTTTGTACGGGGATATCTGAATGATGGGTGCAGCTACAGGCATCATTCAGATATCAGCTTTTTCAGCCGGCGATTCCCTACACTATAAGAATGATCATAGCGGCTGTTCCACTGCTTGATTGTTCCTACGGGAGGCGAGAGGGGACGTCCCCCCCGCTCCCGCCGCCCTCCGGTGCTTCTACCGACTCACCACTACAATAGAAGCCAGGATAGTTTTTTTTTTTTTATTTCAGGTTTCCCAGCCTAGAGGTGAGATGTGGGGACTTATTGACCCCATATCTCACTGTAAAGAGGACCTGTCATGCCATATTCCTATTACAAGGGATGTTTCACTTTTTTAACCAAATTTTCAGTCTTTTTTCTTTTATAGCGTAAAAAATAAAAAACCCAACGGTGATTAAATACCACCAAAAGAAAGCTCTATTTGTGTGAAAAAAAGGACAAAAATTTCATATGGGTACAGTGGTGTATGACTGAGTAATTGTCATTCAAGATGTGAGAGCACCGAAAGCTGCAAATTGGTCTGGTTAGGAAGGGGGTTTAAGTGCCCAGTGGTCAAGTGGTTAATAGAAAGAACTGTGAAACACTTTAGTAAAGATCACGATAACGATTCTTGAGGATTAATTGTGCAGCTCTAATTGGAATCCATGCATCCGGAGCCCCGCATGTAAATTAGGGGGCGGATGCATCGACAGGGGGGCGGCGCACCTAAAGGACAGGCCGCCACTGGTGAGCTCCCTCATTGGAGAGAAGTGGTAATGTAAGGGGTGGGATGGACCGTGGAAGACAGACCTACAGCTCTGCAATCAGAAAAGCTCATGTTCCCAGCAGATTGGAAAGCTCAGGCAGCATGTTTTACCTCTGCAGAGAGATCACTGCTTCCACACAGAGAGGAAAGGTCCTTCTCTACAGCATGTTAGTATTGGACAGGATTTTCTACTCAGACTGTGGCTGCTTTCTAAAGAAAACAAACTGTGAGACTTTTTACATCTTTTGCTTTAAAGCACCGTAATTTAGTTCATTTTAACTTTAACCACCTGCTGCCAAATTATGTACCTAGTACGTCATTTGACTTCAAGTGGATGTACCAGGATGATATACAGCTGCAGGCATCACCACAGTATAGTTTTTTTTAGAGCCAACGGTCAGCTCTCTTGTAATAGCAATCCAAGTCGCTTACTAGCCACTTGATTGCTATTACAAGCAGCGGGAAGGGAAGGGAGGTCCCCCCCCCCCCCCCGCCTTGTGTGGCTCTCCCATCCCACCAGGAGACCCGAACTACCAGCTGGCCAGAGACCCATACAAAGTCAAAATGGGCCTTGATCGGATCTCCGTTATAGTAACCCGGAAGCGATGACATCATTTCCGGTCTATCTGGCTGTCAACAGCGCCATTTTTTGAAAATTGAAAGTATTGAAAAAAGCAGATCTTGGCATTTTGAATGCTTTTTAAGTGCAAAGGAGGGATTTGGGGTCTTATAGATCCCAGATCCCTCCATAAATAGTACCTGTCACCTGCCTAAAGTGAAAGGCGATACTAGAAAAAAGTTAACCACTTCAATACCCGGCCACAGTAAAATGACGTCCTTGACTTTTAGCGGGGGGTATCTGAATGATGCCTGCAGCTAGAGGCATCATTCAGATATCATTCTTTGCAGCCGGCGATTCTGTGCACGATAAAGACGATCATAGCAGCAGTTCCGCCGCATGATTGCTCTTATAGGCGATGGGAGGGGATGTCCCCCCACCGCCGCCATCCGTTGCTTCTCCGGGCTCTCCCGTGCCATCAGAGGCCCGGAGAAAGAATCGGCCGGCGCCGGATGAGGACGATAGAGATTTCCGGTGACCAGATGGTCACCAGTCATCTCTATGACCGTCAGAGGCGGATCGTCGGACGTTATGACGTCACGCTCGGGTACCCGGAAATAAATGAGATCAGTGAATTTTTTTTTCCCAATCTCATGCTTTCCAGCCTGGAAGGGAGATGTGGGGTCTTACTGACCCCACATCTCTCCATAAAGAGGACCTGTCACATAGATTCCTATTACAAGGGATGTTTACATTCCTTGTAATAGGAATAAAAGTGATAAAAAAAAAAAAATGTAAAAAAAAAAGTGTAAAAATAAAAAAAAATTAAGTAAAATAAAAAAAAAATTTAAAACGCCCCCGTCTCCGGTAGCTCACGCTCAGAAGTGAACACACACGTAAGTCCCGCCCACATATGTAAACGCAGCTCAAACCACACATGTGAGGTATCGCCGCGTGCGTTAGAGCGTGTGCAACAATTCCAGCACTAGACCTCTTCTGTAACTCTAAACTGGTAACCTGTAAAAAAATGTAAAGCGTGGCCTATGGAGATTTTTAAGTAATGAAGTTTGCCGCCATTCCATTATTGTGCGCAATTTTAACGTTTGACATGTTAGGTATCTATTTACTCGGCATAACATCATCTTTCACATTATACAAAAAAATTGGGCTAACTTTACTGTATTGTTATTTTTTAATTCATGAAACCGTTATTTTCCAAAAAAAGTGTTTGAAAAATTATTGCGCAAATACCGTGTGAGATAAAAAGTTGCAATTTCCGCCATTTTATTCCCTAGGGTGTCTGCTAAAAAAACATATATAATGTTTGTGGGTTCTGAGTAATTTTCTAGCAAACAAATGATGATTCTTACACCAAGGAGAGAAGTGCCAGAATAGGCCCAGTATTGAAGTGGTTAAAGCAACAGTGTAAAAATAAAAAAAAATTATGATTAACCACTTGCCGCCTGCCCACCGTCAAATGACGGCGGGGCGGTGTGGCTCTCGTTCTGGAACGATGTCATATAACGGCTTCCTAGAATGACCGCACTCGCGCACCCAAGGGGACGCGCAGCCGCAGCGATCGCGACCGTGTTACTAGGACACGGCGCAACCCCGATCTCTGTAAAGAGCCGCGGCCGAGGCTCTTTAACCATGTGATCGACTGTGTCCAATCACAGCCGGTCACATGTAAACACGGAGATGCCGGTAATCAGCGCTCCTCACCTCACACTGACAGAGTGCGAGGAGAGGAGAGCCGATCAGCGGCATCTCCTCACAGAGGATATCTAGGTATGTAATCAGGGCACTGATCATCAGTGCCCTGATTACAAGTGCCCACCAGTGCCAGCAATCAGTGCCCACAAGTGCCAGCAATCAGTGCCCACAAATGCCACCCATCAGTGCCACCTATCAGTGTGGCATATTCGTGCCTCATCAGTGCCACCTAATCAGTGTCCATAAGTGCCACCTCATCAGTGCCAGTCAGTGCTCCCTCATCAGCGCCCACCAGTGAAAGAGAAAAATTACTTATTTACAAAATTTACTGACAGAAACTAAGAAAAACTGTTTTGTTTTTTTTAAATTTCACTTTTTATTTTTATTTTTTTTTAGGAAGTGATTAAATACAACCAAAAGAAAGCCCTCATTTGTGTAAAGAAAATGATAAAAATTTCTGTAGCATGACCGCGCAATTGTCATTTAAAGTGTGACAGCGCGGAAAGCTGAAAAATATCCTGGGCAGGAAGTGCCCTATATTGAAGTGGTAAAAAAATAAATGATTTAAAGTGCCTCTGTCCCCCTGTGCTGGCACGCAAAGGCGAATGTGTGCGTCGGTCCCACAGGCACGCAAACAGCGATCGTCCCACACATGAGGTAACGTCATATCATGGGCAGTAATTCTAGCACTAGACCTCCTCTGTAGATACAAAATGGTAAGGCTTTTAAAGCGGTTGTGAACCTTCCTGTTTTTTCACTTTAATGCATCCTATGCATTAAGGTGAAAAAACATCCGATAATTACGGGCCCCCCCATCCCCCCAGAACCCTCGAAAGTCCCGTGTCGAGAACGCGCTGGATCTCGGGCCAATCTGCTCGGCTCTTCATTGGATAGATTGATAGCAGCGCAGCCATCGGCTCGTGCTGCTGTCAATCAAATCCAATGACGCGGGTGCCGGGGCGGAGTCCGGCATTCGTGTCTGTGGACGTAAATTTAACCCCCTTGGGAAATCGCTTCCCAGAGGGGGTTATCTGATGCGGGGAGGAGCCAAAACAGCCGCCGAGGGACCCCAGAAGACGTAGATCGGGGCCACTATGTGCAAAACGAGCTGCACAGCGGAGGTAAGTATGACATGTTTGTTTTTTGTTTTTTCTAAATTCGAACCTTTAGTATCACTTTAACCACTTGACCACTGGGCACTTAAACCCCCTTAATAACCAGACCAATTTTCAGCTTTTGGTGCTCTCACATTTTGAATGACAATTACTCAGTCATGCAACACTGTATCTATATGAATTTTTTGTCCTTTTTTTCACACAAATAGAGCTTTCTTTTGGTGGTATTTAATCACCGCTGGGTTCTTTATTTTTTGCGCTATAAAAGAAAAAAGACCGAAAAATCTGTAAAAAAAAATACATTTTTCTTCGTTTCTGTTATAAAATTTTGAAAATTAGTAATTTTTCTTCATATATTTTGGCCAAAATTTATACCGCTACATATCTTTGGTAAAAATAACCCAAATTAGTGTATATTATTTGGTCTTTGTGAAAGTTATAGCGTCCACAAGCTATGGTACCAATATCTGAAAATTGATCACACCTGAAGTACTGACGGTCTATCTCATTTCTTGAGACCCTAACATGCCAGAAAAGTACAAATACCCCCCAAATGACCCCTTTTGGGAAAGAAGACATTCCAAGGTATTTAGAAAGATGCATGATGAGCTTTTTGAAGTTGTCATTTTTTCCCACAATTCTTTGCAAAATCAAGTTTTTTTTTTTTCTTGTTTTTTTTTTCACAAAATTGTCATATTAGCAGGTTATTTCTCACACACAGCATATGCATACCACAAATTACACCCCAAAACACATTCTGCTATTAGTCCCGAGTACGGTGATACCACATGTGTGAGACTTTTACACAGCGTGGCCACATACAGAGGCCCAACATGCAGGGGAGCACCTTCAGGCGTTCTTGAGCACCCAGGCCAATTCTGACATTTCTCTCCTACATGTAAAAATCATCATTTATTTGCTAGAAAATTACTTAGAACCCCAAAACATTATATATATTTTTTTAGCAAAGACCCTAGAGAATACAATAGCGGTCATTGCAGCTTTTTATCTCGCACGATATTTGCGCAGCAATTTTTCGAACGCGTTTTTTTTGGAAAAAAAACAGTTTTTTGCTTTAAAAAAAAACAAAACAGTAAGGTTAGCCCAATGTTTTTGCATAATATGAAAGATGAAGTTACGCCGAGTTAATAGATACCTAACATGTCACCTTTCAAAATTGCACACGCTCGTGGAATGGCGCCAAACTTCGCCACTTAAAAATCCCCATAGGCTACGCTTTAAAATTTTTTACTGGTTACAAATTTTGAGTTACAGAGATGGTCTAGGGCCAAAATTATTGCTCTCGCTCTACCGATCGCAGCGATACCTCACATGTGTGGTTTGAACACCGTTTTCATATGTGGGCGGGACTTACGTATGCGTTCGCTTCTGCATGCGAGCACACGGACAGGGGCGCTTTAAAAATTTTTTTTTTTTTTTTATTGTTCATTTTACTTTATTTTAGTTTGACACTTTTTTCCAAAAAAAAAAAATTTTTGATCACTTTTATTCCTATTACAAGGAATGTAAACATCCCTTGTAATAGGAATATGGCATGACAGGTCCTCTTTACAGTGAGATATGGGGTCAATAAGACCCCACATCTCACCTCCAGGCTGTTCCTGAAAAAAAAAAAAAAAAAAAAAAAAAAGATCCTGGCTTCGATCGTAGCGGTGAGGCGGTAGAAGCACCGGAGGGCGGCGGGAGGGGGGGGCGTCCCCTCTCGCCTCCCGTAAGAACGATCAAGCAGTGTAACAGCCGCTATGATCATTCTTATGGTGTAGGGAATCGCTGGCTGAAAAAGATGATATCTGAATGATGCCTGTAGCTGTACCCATCATTCAGATATCCCCACACAAAGTCAATGACGTTGTATGACGGAAGGCGGGAAGTGGTTAAAATGCTTTTTTTTAACACAAAGTTGTCCATTTATACAATATTTCTACCACATAGCATGTATATACCAAAAATGATCCCCCAAAATAGATTCCCCTGCTCCTCCTGAGTACGGGGATACCACATGTGTGAGACTTCCACAGCCTGGCCACATACAGAGACTGGGTATGGCTGAGCATGGCTGGGTATTGCAGAGTATCGCCGAGTATGGCTGGGTATGGCAGAGTATGGCTGGGTATGGCAGAGTATGGCTGGGTATCACCGAGTATTGCAGAGTATGGCTGGGTATCACCGAGTATTGCAGAGTATGGCTGGGTATTGCGGGGTATTGGAGTATGGCTGGGTATGGCAGAGTATTGCGGGTTATGGCACAGTATTGCAGATTTTTGCGGGGTATTGCAGAGCATGGCTGGGTATGGCAGAGTATGACTGGGTATCACTGAGTATTGCAGAGTATGGCTGGGTATTGCGGGATATTTCAGGGTATTCCAGGGTATGGCAGAGTATTGCGGGGTATTGCAGGGTATGGCAGAGTATTGCGGGGTATTCCAGGGTATGGCAGAGTATTGCGGGGTATTGCAGGGTATGGCAGAGTATTGCGGGGTATTTCAGGGTATTGCAGGGTATGGCAGAGTATTGCGGGGTATTTTGGGGTATGGCAGAGTATTGCGGGGTATTTTGGGGTATGGCAGAGTATTGCGGGGTATTTTGGGGTATGGCAGAGTATTGTGGGGTATTCCAGGGTATTGCGGGGTATTCCAGGGTATGGCAGAGTATTGCGGGGTATTCCAGGGTATGGCAGAGTATTGCGGGGTATTGCAGGGTATGGCAGAGTATTGCGGGGTATTGCAGGGTATGGCAGAGTATTGCGGGGTATTCCAGGGTATTGCAGAGTATTGCAGGGGTATTGCAGAGTATTGTGGGGTATTCCAGGGTATGGCAGAGTATTGCAGGGGTATTGCAGAGTATTGTGGGGTATTCCAGGGTATGGCAGAGTATTGCAGGGGTATTGCAGAGTATTGTGGGGCATTGCAGAGGGAATTGCAGAGTATTGCACAGCATTGCAGGGCATGCAGAGTAGTGAGGGATGGTTGAGCAGGGATGGATGGATGGCTGGATGTCTCTGTGCAGCGCTGTGGGCACTACAGATGCAGCCCACAACGCTGCAGCCATCCATCCATCCGCCTCTCCGGTCACTGTGTACCGATCGGTACACAGGAGGGGAGGAGAGGGGGAGGAGAGGAACCGGCGTCATCAGATGACGCCGGTTTGTTTACATGTGATCGCTCCGTCATTTGACGGAGAGATCACATGGTAAACGGCCGCGATCAGCGGCCATTTACCGGGATCTGTGATGCGCCGGGTCCTCTGGACCCGGCGGTCACGGATGCTCTCGAGTGCGCGCCCTAGGGGGCGCGCGAGAGCAGAATTCTGGGAGGACGTCCCTGGACGCCCTCCCAGAGTTAAACAACCGCCCTGTAGCCGTCATTTGACTATGGGCCGGTTGTTAAGTGGTTAAAGCATTTCATATGGATAGTAAAATTTACGTTATTTTGTGCCGCTGCGCAGGAATGTACAATTTTAAAGCTTGACATCTTTGGTATCTATTTACCCGGTATGACATCATCTTTCGTGTTTTTTTGCATTAAAATTTAAAAAAAAAACAATATTTTATTTCCCAAAAATGGCATTTGAAAAACTGCTGCGCATATACCATATGACATAGAAAAATTTATTCTCTATATGTTTGGGGATTCTAAGTAATTTTCTAGCAAAAAAAAAATAATTTTCACATTAATACAAAAGTTACCAGAAAATGCCTCGTCTTCTAGTGGTTAATGAGTAAGGGGTAGAAATCTATGGCCTAAGTTTTCAGAGCATTCCCATATCAGAGTGCTAATCCATTCCCATTATATAAACATGGAGTTCCACTTTAATCATTTGGACTGACCAAGTTATTACAACATTGCACTAATAACTCTTTTAAAACAAACAAAGGCATTCCCTTTATACTTTTGCAAAAAACATATCCCTCATAATGAACATTTGGCTAGGCATGCTTTTGTAAATTATGTTCTAGGTTATATAGATGTTATCTGCATAAAGATAATATAGGTAAAAGGCAATGATTTATTGCTGCTTACCAGATGATTTCCGATGTTTGGAACTTTTCCCTCCCATATTTTATTGGCAATCAGATCATCCAGAGTAGAAATCGGTTCTTCTTGTACACCCAGACACCTGACAAAATCATTATTGGTTTTATTAGTCTGCAATATTAACAAAGATCAATAAATGTGTATAGAATGATGAAAAAGAATCCGTCATCAAAAGAAGAGCCGTGTGACTGTTCTCCTAAGACACATACAGCACTTTGTACAACAACACATGTGTGACTATGGGGTGCAATCCCATACATTTTAGTGGCCCCCCCAACACCCACACAGACACAATAAAGCACCTGAACCCCAATGCATGGACTAAAGAACGGACACTGTACTGGGAAAAAATAAGTCAGGTGAGTTTTTTTTGGTCCATGAAAATTGAGGGCTCACTGAAAATTCATGCATTTGTGTATAGACCCCGAGGACTAGTTCACACCAGAATTTGCATTGAGCTGCCAAACGAGGGAACACACAAAAAGTTTGATGTCCATGAATGCACCCACATTTGAGAGATGCATGGGGGTGCCATATTTTTTTTTTTTCAAATAACAATTTTTATTAAACATAAAGACATACATATGCATAGAACAATAGTGTCGCTTATAATTAAGTGCAATTGGTATACAGTCTAGCCAATAGACATTGAGCTTCTGATGATAATCATCCAGATACAGTAGTGGTATAATACCTTCCATATCATCTAAGGCTTTTAACCAACAAATAACATCATTGGACTGAGTATGTATTAGCATTTTACAGAGAGAAGGAAGATAAAGGAGGAAAAAAGAAAAGAGGGATGGGAGGGGGAAGGGGAGATGGGGGGGGGGTCTAGCCGCAGACCTAGGGCGGGTCCTCTCGCCTGTGCCATTCCTCCCAGACCATGTCATGAGCCTCCATTCTGTTTTGTATCCTGGCTGTCATTTTCTCCATTAGCTCTATGTCCTTTATTCTGGTATAGAGGTCTGCTTGGGAGGGTGGAATCTGTTTCTTCCAATAGAGGGCTACCAGGCATCTCGCTGCTGTGAGAACATGACCTAGCAGTTTCCTGGAGTGTCGGGATATACGTAGCCCAGACACACCAAGAAGAAACAGTTTCGGGACTTTGGGGACCTGGACGCCCAGTAGGCGATTCAACGGTAATTGCGTTTCCGTCCAAAAGGGAGCTATTTTGGGACATGACCAGTAGATGTGATATAAGGTCCCCCTGTCCTTCATACACCGCCAACATCTATCCGAACTAGATGGGAAAATGGTGTGGAGGACATCAGGTGTCATATACCAGAAGAAAAGAACCTTGTAGGCATTCTCTTTGTACAGAGTGCATAATGAGCTTTTAGCCGCCCGGGACCAAATCGTCTTCCAGGTAGCTTCCGAGATCTCCTCCCCTAAGAACTTCTCCCAGCGGGTCATGTACGAATGTTTGCCATGGTCTGTAAAGTTATAAGAGTTCAGTATCCGATAAATATCGGATATTAGCCCGCATCTGGTCGAGCCTTCTAATATCAATCCCTCAAAGGGTGATGGGGCCGAGAACTGTAGATTCGGGGCAATTGATTGAGCGTAGTGCCTAATCTGCAAGTATCCATAGAACACTTGCCTTGGTAAATCAAATTTTTTCTGGAGTTCCGTGAAGGACAGCAATCTGCGCGTGCACGGGTGCACCAAATGACCAAAGTGGAACAGATTCCTCATCGCCCATGGATAAGACATCTGGTGAGTGAGGCCTGCAGGCAGCTTGGGGTTGTAGAGGAACGATGTGAGGAGTGAGCTTTCTGAGCGTAGCTTATAAAGCCGTGATAATTTACGCCAAAGTGTACTAATGTGGAGCATGGGGCCCAAAAGTTGAGTGGACTCCACCTTCACCTCCGCATTCCACAGCATGCTGTTTGGATGGACTGGGGCCATCCAAAGTTTTTCTATTTCTGTCCACTTATTATATGAGCGTTGGGTGAACCAAGAGGCCAGGGTTCGCAGTTGGGTGGCTTGGTAGTATTTAGTTAGGTCAGGGAATGATAATCCGCCGTCTGATCGCGCCGCTGTCATGACTGATTGTGAAATTCTATGTCTTTTGTAATTCCAAACAAATCGTGTTAAATCCGCTTGGAGTTTTTTCAGCTCCGCTAGGGGTATTGGGATGGGGAGTGTTTGGAATAGATACAGCAGCTTCGGCAGGATAACCATCTTAACAGAAGCTATCCTCCCTAGTAGGGAGATATGATGGGCCTTCCATTTTAGTAGAAGTTCCCTTATGGTTTTAAAGAGAGGAGGATAATTGGCTCGGTATAGGGTGGAATAAGAGGGAGTTAAGAGGGATCAAGGTCGGCGAGCTTGTCACCTGGGCATACGATTTCGTCTGGCTTGTTCTTTGCTCTGTGGACCTGGAGGCATTATGGCGGGTCTGTCGCTGCGGCTGAGGGGAGACCGGGGGGGGGGGCCGAACATTGGTTGGAGGGTGTCTCCGTCAAAGTTCATCTCTGAAATCTGTCCAATGTCCCCTGTATTCCCTGGCCCTGGCAGCGGGGGAAAATCACTGGGTTGCAGTGAAGGTGTGGGGGACGCCGTTCCTCCCAGGGACAAGGATGGGTCAGACATGGTGCGCAGCAGCTGCGGGAAGGCCTGTGAGCACTGCGTGTAGGGGTTGGTAGTGAGGCCTAGTAAGGGGTCCTGAGGCGGGCCCGGGATGCTTCCCTTGTGCTGGGAGTGGAGGGGGTGGACTCACCGCTGCCGATCCCCTGCTTCTCCGGTCCCCTGTCTCCCGATCCAGGTCCACTGTGCTCTGGAGTAGTGGAGGGGATGCCGAGCTCCGCTGCGGTGACTGCCTCGTGGAGGAGGCAGGAGCCGTCGGCGCCATCTTGTCCCGCTCGTCCTCGGACATAGAGGAAGGTTTAAAATACCCGTGGAGGGTTGTTGTGGAGCCGGGCGGAGGTTGGGATGATCCCGTGGGTTTGGATGATCTGGTTCTCCTGCTGCCTCCCATAAAATGTAGCTGAAAATCCCCCTTTCAGGCCTTAACGCTGCGGGCTGGTGGAGAGCTGAAGGTTCAGGCGTCCATGCAGGGCAACTTCCGGTCCCGCCCCTGGGGGGTGCCATATTAATAACACCTGCAGGTATCTAAAGAGAAGATTGTGTGCCCTGGTTCACACTTTGAAATCGCGCTACTTCAGCACAATTTCAAAGCCGCACATCAGTGTGATTTGCACTGCCAATTTCATTGCTGCTTGCGACTTCATTTAACAGAACTCTATGCAAGTGACAATGGAATCGGTAAAAGGGGGGGGGGGGGGCTCTGTTGTGGAAATTTTATGAAGATGTATTTTAATATGTATTGTCACAGTGTCTCCCAGTGTTCGTTCTCCTGCAACCCACTCTTAAGAGCTGACTGGGGCAGACTGACGCTGGTTGAGATCCGTTAGGTAGTGGAAAGCTTCCTGGGATTGGAGAGAGGCGTTTGCAGAGTGGGGGTATGTCCGCCAGCGAAAGGGCCCCTGTGCATTGCACAGACGATCGTCTGAGGGGATATGTTCGCTCTGCAAGGACATTATCGGTTATAGGCGGATGTACGCTCTTGTCTCTGCTGTGTCTGATCAGCACATGCCGAGATTCGCAGCGTGCACCTGCAGATAGCCTTCTATCCACAAGGAACGGTAGTATAAGGATTCCTATCAGCAGAATTGTAGTCATCGTTCATTGGTTATTGTATAGATTCACATCCTGTGTTACATCCTTATTTGGTCATGTCCTTATTTGGTCATTTCCTGTGTTGACGTCCACATCCTGTGTTACATCCTTATTTGGTCATGTCCTTATTTGGTCATTTCCTGTGTTGACGTCCACATCCTGTGTTACATTCTTATTTGGTCATTTCCTGTGAGGTCACAAACTGTGCAGGGGGCAACTGGCTGTTGGAAACAAACCCTCCAGATTGGGACTTCCTGTTTATGTGTAAATAAAAGCAAGTGCACTGCTCAGAAAGGAAGTCATGCTGACAGAGCTGAGAACATAAGCTATGGTGGTGATTAACCACTTGCCGCCCGCCCTATTACATATTGACGGCGGCAAAGTGGTTTGATAATCCTGATCGGACGTCATATGACGTGATCAGGATTATCCCGCTATTGCGCGCCCCCGGGGGCACGCACCACGGCGATCGGGGATGACACTTGTCCCTCGGACACAGCGCATCCCCGATCAGGGTAAACAGCCAATGAAATGGCTGTTTACCCATGTGATCGGCTGTGTCCAGCGCGCCGATCGGAGAAGGCGAGTGTCCCTCGGACACAGCGCATCTCCGATCAGGGTAAACAGCCAATGACATGGCTGTTTACCCATGTGATCGGCTGTGTCCAATCACAGCCGGTCACAAGTATAAACACTGTGGCGGTTTCCAGGGATCTCTCCTTCTCTCTCCTCACACACCGATCGTGTGAGGAGAGAGAAGGAGAGATCTGATCAGTGAGTAAAACATCATTTCTGTACATCTGTTCTATAGTCTGCACAACACAAACCCCCCCTCATCAATAAAGAGAACCTGTCACAGCCCGTCAGGATCTGTCACAGCCCGTCAGGATCTGTCACAGCCCGTCAGGATCTGTCACAGCCCGTCAGAACCTGTCACAGCCCGTCAGAACCTGTCACAGCCCGTCAGAACCTGTCACAGCCCGTCATCGGTACCGCCATCAGCACAGCCACCGCCATCAGCACCGCCACCGCCATCAGCACCGCCATCAGCACCGCCACCGCCATCAGCACCGCCATCAGCACCGCCACCGCCATCAGCACCTCCATCAGCACCATAGGATCTGACAGCCCATCTGTCACACAGGCCGCCATCAGTACCATTAATGGTACCGCTATTAGTACCGCCATCGGTAACATCTAAATCTGACAGCCCATCTGTCATAGCCCATCTGTCACACAGGCCCGCCATCACTACCATCGCACAATCCTGCCATAAGTACCGCCAAAAGTACCACCATCATGTCCCAAAGAGTTTATACACCTGAGGAGGCATATAACATCCTTGCCATGTCGGATGATGAGAGCAGCGGGGAGCTCTCATTATTCGATCCTGGTTCGGAATACGAGCCAGTGGAGGGTAGCGGATCGGATTCCGAGTCAGCGGAGGAAACCGCCCCTCCTTAAAAGAGTAAGGAGATCAGGACCGAGATCAGAAAACCTGCCTACCACCAGCAGCGCCAGACCCCAGGAAGAGGAGCCCAGTACCAGTACTGGAATTGCACATCCAGCCCAAAGAATCCGGGCCCAGTCCTACCTTCCCGATGCCCTGGCAAACCCCTTATGGTTGCCTGCCAACTCAGGATCTGCTACAATCCCCCCTTTCACTGCACAGCCAGGTGTGCAGCTGAACACTTCAAATTTTTCATATTTGGACTATTTCCATTTGTTTTTCCCAGAAGATTTGTTGCAGTACATGGTGGACCAAACAAATCTCTATGCGGAGCAATTTATTGCTACCAACCCCAGTTCGTCCTACGCCCGTATGTTCCATTGGCGACGTCTCACACTAGACAAATTCAAATTGTTCTTGGGCCTTACTTTTAATATGGGGCTTACAAAGAAAAACGAACTGCATGCCTACTGGTCCACCCACCTCATCCACAACATGCCCCTATATTCTTCTGTTATGTCCAGGACACGGTACGATATGATAACACGTTTCCTACATTTCAATGATAATTCGCAGTGCCCTCCCCAAGATCATCCCAACCACGACAAATTATATAAGCTTCGCCCCCTAATAAATTCTTTTACCAAACGATTTTCTGAAGTCTTTATCCCTGACCAAAAAATTTGTGTAGACGAATCCCTTATCCACTTTACTGGCCGGCTGAATATCAAAAAGTATATCCCAAGCAAAAGAGCAAGGTACGGAGTGAAATTGAACAAATTATGTGACCGAGCCACTGGTTACGTGTACTCATTTCGCATTTATGAGGGAAAAGACTCCCAGCTCCAGCCCCGTGAGTGCTCCACATACATAGCAACCAGTGGTAAAATTGTGTGGGACCTTGCATACCCCCTGTTCAAAAAAGGTTACCACTTATATGTAGATAATTACTACAGCAGCCTGCCCCTTTTCCGTCACCTGTATCGTGAAAAAACCCTGGCCTGCGGAACCTTCCGAAAAAATAGGAAGGGCTTCCCACAGAACCTACTTTCAAAACGGCTACAAAAGGGGGAAGTCGCATTCATGAGGAATGAGGAGGTGTTGGCCATGAAGTGGCGGGACAAGAAGGATGTTCACATGATGACTACCATTCACAATGACACCTTGGTGGAGGTTCAGAGAAGACGTGGCCCCATAGTAAAGCCTGAATGTGTCCATGACTACAATCTGTATATGGGGGGTTTGGATTTAAATGATCAGATGCTGCCACCATATTTGTCAACCCACAAGTCCAAATATTGGTATAAAAAAGTTGCATTTCATCTGTTTCATATGGCCATGTTCAATTCATTTGTCTGCTATCAGAAATCACCCGAAAACCAACCCATCACCTACCTCAAATACTTTGAAAACATTGTCACTGCCCTTATTTACCAGCAAGGACCCGACCCAGGAAGCATTCGCTCTGAGAGTGTAAGTCGACTTCATGAGCAACATTTTCCCTATAACATTCCCCCCCACAGAATCCGGAAGAAGATGCCAAAAGAGATGTCAATGTCGTGTATGCTCAAGTGGAGGAGCTAGAAGAGATACAAGTTTTTATTGTCCCGATTGTCCCTCCCAACCTGGCCTGTGTATCGGTGATTGCTCTAAAAATTATCACACATCCATCAGATATTAGTTCCCCTTATTAGTAACAGACTGCCATTTCCCCATTTCAATTACCTGTGTGCATCATTTGCCTGCCACCATGTTTCTACCTTCCATGTTAACTGACCCTGGCCTGTTTACCGACAATGTCTTTGCCTGCCGTTTTAACCACGTTTGACTTCCATGTGCACCGACCACAGCCTGTTTACCGACGATGCCTTTGCCTGCCATTTTAACCACGTTTGACTTCCATGTGCACCGACCTCAGCCTGTTTACCAACGATGCCTTTGCCTGCCGTTTTAACCACCTTTCTGACTTCCACGTGCACCGACCTCGGCCTGTTAAATCGACCATGTTTTTGCCTGCCACTTGGACTGATCTTTTGCCCTTCTACTTCAGTACACAGGGGTCTCACATATGTGAGGGGCTTCAGAATAGCGTTCTGAGTAGAGAAAATCAGTTTTTGGTTTTCTGTGTTCCCAGAACAGGGTCTGGTTGCCCGGAGGCTTCAAAGAGATTTGGGTGGGAGAAGTATCTACCCCTGTCCCCCTGGCCCTAAGCTTGATGGTCCTTCCTGCTGCCTGGACCAATACTTTGGCTGTGCTGACCATATCGCTGCCTGTAATGACCCAGGACTTTATGGACTGTTTATTTCTGCTGCCTGGACCAATACTTTGGCTGTGTTGACCATATCTCGGCCTGCTGCCTCTACTGACTATAGACAGTATTTTTTGCCTGGACATCTCTGCCTGCTACCTGGACCAATGCTTTGGCTGTGCTGACAGTATCTCTGCCTGAACTAACTATGGACAGTATTGCTGCCTGGACGATTGCTTTTGCTGTTGCTGACCACATCCCTGCCTGCTGCCTGGACCGATGCTCTCCTCTCTTGACCTCTAAACTACTAAAACCACAGGTAATCTTTTGTTATTTGGTATGTACATGTTATGTATTAGAAATATGAAGGGCCTTCAAAAATATGATCGGTAATCATGAAATTATATGTGTAATTTATGCTCCTAGAACGACTGGAGGTGCTATTTGGATGTTGGGCCTCTGTATGTGGCCAGGCTGTGTAAAAGTGTCACACATGTGGTATCGTTAAACTCAGGAGGAGTAGCAGAACGAATTTTGTGGTGTCATTTATGCTATGTACATGCTATGTGTTAAAAATATCTTATAAATCGACAACTTTGTGTAAAAAAAATGCGTTTTCATTTTTTTCCCACGTTTTCTGAAAACTTCTGGAAAAAAATGAACCTTTCAAAAGACTCATTATGCCTCATAGATTATACGTTGGGGTGTTTGCTTTCCAAAATGGGGTCATTTTGTGGGCGTTTCCATTGTCCTGGTGCTCCAGGGCCTTCAAAAGGGAGATAGGTCGTCATGAAATTATATGTGTAATTTTGCTCCTAGAATGCTTAGAGGTGTTACTTGGATGTTAGGCCTCTGTATGTGGCCAGGCTGTGTAAAAGTCTCACACATGTGGTATCGCCATACTCAGGAGGAGTAGCAGAATGTATTTTTGGGTGTAGTTGCAAGTATATGCATGCTGTGTTCAAGAAATAACCTGTCAATACAATAAGTTTGTGTAAAAAAAAAAAAGTCTTCATTTTCCCAAGAATTGTGGGAAAAAATTACAACTTCAAAAAACTCACCATGCCTCTTACTAAATACCTTGGAATGTCTACTTTCCAAAAAGGGGTCATTTGGGGGGTATTTGTACTTTCCTTGAATGTTAGTGTCTCAAGAAATGAGATAGGCCTTTAGTACATCAGGTGTGATCAGATGTGATCTATTTCCAGTGATTTGCACCCTAACTTGTAGACTCTATAACTTTTACACAGACTAAATAATATCCACTAATTTGGGTCATTTTTACCAAAGATATGTAGCCGTATAAATTTTGGCCCAAATTTATGAAGAAAAATTACTTATTTGCAAAATTTTACAATAGAAGCTAAAAAAAAGTGGGTTTTTTTTCAAAATTTTCGCTTTTTTTCGCTTATATCGCAAAAAAGAAAAAACCCAGCGGTGATTAAATACCACCAAAAGAAAGCTCTAATTGTGAGAAAAAAATGATAAAAATTTTGTTTGGATACAATGTAGCATGACAGAGTAATTGTCATTCAAAATGTGAGAGTACTGAAAGCTGAAAATTGGTCTGGGCGGGAAGGTGTTTAAGTGCCCTGTATTGAAGTGGTTAAGGATGAGCTGCGGCATGTTCGCATGCTGCTCGTGCTGAGCCCGCCAAGAAGTCGGCACGGCGCAGCGCTAATCACAAGCAGTGAGACATTTTCTGATGTGCAGCTGCAGTGATTAGGAAATGTCTCACTGCCTGTGATTAGCACTGCGCCGTGCCGACTTCCTGGCGGGATCGGCGCGAGCAGCATGCGAACACGCCGGAGCTCATCCTTAGTGATGATGTCTGTTTACTTGGGGATATACGGGAAATAGAATGATAGGTAAGGTACATTATATCATTGGACGAAATGTGTGCTTAGGAGCGCAGGAGATATGGTGTGCACATAGCGTACAGCCAAATTTCCCGGACAGCTCGCAAGCAGCGCATTAAGATGACCAAATACCAGGTCTGCTCTTTGCCGCCCGGACACATCCGCCGCAAATTTTTATTCCTGAGGGTACATGTACACCCCTCCACCCAGCTCCAACACCCAGCGACCCTGGCGCACCTTATTGGAAGGCGATCCAAGGCTACCCGGGCTTCCAGCACCAAGCAGAAGGGCTGCCATCCGGTTAGGGCCCACCCGCCCGACACCATTTTGGAGGTGCCAGCCTCGAGCCCTGGATCCCTTCTCTCTGTCCCCATCAGAGGACTCCATGCCTCCCCCGGATCACCGCATCAGATATCGCTGGGGCTTTCCCTTCAAACTCTCCTTCCCCTTTAAAGGCCGCAGTCATGTAGTGACCACCCCAGATGAAGTCCTCTCCTCGTTCCACTTGCTACCATCAGATGAAGTGCGACAAAGCCCGTCTGGCCCCAGTACTCCGAAGTCTCCTGCACCACTGCCAAGCCATCCCTGGGAGAAAGTGCAGGGACACAAACACTCTCTCCCCAGCACACCATCTGCAACTAGATCTCCTCACTCTGACCCCAGGTGAACGCTTTCCTCAGGAGTCACATAGTTACATAGTTAGCAAGGTTGAATAAAGACACCAGTCCATCCAGTTCAACCTAAGTGAGTGTGGGTGAGTGTCTACAAGTGTCCCTATCCCTGTACACTGTCTCATTAAGATGCTCATTTATTATATTATTATTTATTTAAGGTACCCATATAGCGCTATCAATTTACGCAGCGCTCCAAACATACATCGCACACTCACATCGGTCCCTACAATCCAAGGTCCCCAACTCACATTCATATACTAGGGCCAATTTTTGAACAGAAGCCAATTAACCTACCAGTATGTCTTTGGAGTGTGGGAGGAAACCGGAGTACCTGGAGGAAACCCACGCAGCCACAGGGAGAACATGCAAACTCCAGGCAGATAGTGTCATGGTTGGGATTTGAACCAGCGACCCTTTTTACTGCTAGGCGAGAGTGCTACCCACTACAATACTGTGCCACCCTAAGTCGTGAGTACTTTTATTACAGCCAGCTCAGGCCCTTTGTCGCTAGATCCCGAGCTTTACCCTGGCTTCCAGGATGTCACCCTTGTTGCACTTAGCTGCAAATTGCCTACCTCCCCATTCCTTGGCATCCAGGTCAGGGGTTCCCCTCCCCCCCAACCTCCATCCCCTTTCCCTTCTTCCCCTGCTCCCATCTAAACCGCTAGTCATCCATACATACATGGTAAGCAGAGGGGAAGAGGAGGGTCCTGCTGGGGAGGAAGCCTCACCAGGGCTGTATTGGAGCCAATGGAAGGGGGAGGTAGGAGAGAAGAGCTGAAGAGGTGTCTGGGCCACCCCTCTCTGGGGCTGTCAATCAGTGCGGGGGGGGGGGGGGCGACGGGATTCAAGGCTGCTGCTGCTGCAGGGAGAGGCACAGCTACCATGCCTCAACCCCTTCTGCAGCCAGCTATCACCATCATCAGAGGGAGCCAGCCCCTCATCCCTCAGCTACAGCCACTTGCCTTTATTTCCACCCCCTGTCCCATCCCCTCCACTCCCTTCCTCCTGGTTATCAGTGCCACAGTCATGGCAGCTCAGGTCATGTGCCAGTGTGCCAACCTATGATTGACAGCCCCTGACCCCTCCCTCCACCCTGCCCTTACCCCCACCTATGCAGGGCTCCACTGCGGGGTCGGGAGGTCCAAGCCCAGTGCTGATCCTCAGCCATGGTGGGCCGGGCGCTCTGCATCCTGTGTTGGAACTGCCTGCTGATTGACTTCTCCGCTGCTACCTTCCTCGCTGACACCAGCCCCGAGATAGAGAGAACGCTGACACCAGCCCCGAGATAGAGAAAACGCTGACACCAGCCCCGAGATAGAGAGAATGCCGAGACCAGCCCTGAGATAGAGAGAACGCCGACACCAGCCCCGAGATAGAGAGAATGCTGACACCAGCCCCGAGATAGAGAAAACGCTGACACCAGCCCCGAGATAGAGAGAATGCCGAGACCAGCCCTGAGATAGAGAGAACGCCGACACCAGCCCCGAGATAGAGAGAACGCTCACACCAGCCCCAAGATAGAGAGAGCGCTGACACCAGCCCCAAGATAGAGAGAGTGCTGACACCAGCCCTGAGATAGAGAGAACGCTGACTAGGGATGAGCTTCGTGTTCGAGTCGAACCCATGTTCAACTCGAACATCGTCTGTTCGCCCGTTCGCCAAATTGCGAACGATATGGGCCGTTCGCGCCAAATTCGTGTGGCGCGTCACGGCCCATAATTTACTGCGGCATCGCAGTGCATTGCTGGCTGATGATTGGCCAAGCATGAACTATAACCTGCATGCTTGGCTAATCACAGCATCGTCAGTAGAGAGAACTGTAATTGGCCAAAGCCAGGGTGGCTTTGGCCAATTATGGCTCAGGGGCTTTAGAACCCGCCCCACACTATATAAGGCCGCCTGCACGGCGGCCCTGTGTAGTGTGTGTTCCGGCGCTGAGATACAGAGACAGAGAGACAGTGTCATTTCATTTGAGTTAGCTAGATTAGGCAGGACAATCAGTGAGTTAGCTGCATTTACAGTGTATTGTGTATATATGCATCCCAGGTGTTGCATATATATATATACACACTGTATTCAGTTTAGCTAGATCCGTTCCTGTTATCTTCTTACTGACAGGCAGGCTTGTCTTGTTACAGTATCTACAGCTACCTGAAGAAAATTGCTGGTGTTCTTTTGATCCTATTAGTACTACAGTCAAGCAGCTAGACTATTTACAGTTAGTGCAGTGCGTCCTGCTCACAGTGTTCAGCTAAAACTACAAGTTAGTGCGGTGCGTCCTGCTCACAGTGTTCAGCTAAAACTACAAGTTAGTGGGGTGCGTCCAGCTCACAGTGTTCAGCTAAAACTTCAAGTTAGTGCGGTGCGTCCTGCTCACAGTGTTCATCTAAAGCTACAAGTTAGTGCAGTGCGTCCTGCTCACAGTGTTCAGCTAAAACTACAAGTGCAGTGCGTCCTGCTCACAGTGTTCAGCTAAAACTACAAGTTAGTGCGGTGCGTCCTGCTCACAGTGTTCAGCTAAAACTACAAGTTAGTGGGGTGCGTCCTGCTCACAGTGTTCAGCTAAAACTACAAGTTAGTGCGGTGCGTCCTGCTCACAGTGTTCAGCTAAAACTACAAGTTTGTGGGGTGCGTCCTGCTCACAGTGTTCAGCTAAAACTACAAGTTAGTGGGGTGCGTCCACCTCACAGTGTTCAGCTAAAACTACAAGTTAGTGGGGTGCGTCCACCTCACAGTGTTCAGCTAAAACTACAAGTTAGTGCGGTGCGTCCTGCTCAGTGTTCAGCTAAAACTACAAGTTAGTGGGGTGCGTCCTGCTCACAGTGTTCAGCTAAAACTACAAGTTAGTGCGATGCGTCCTGCTCACAGTGTTCAGCTAAAACTACAAGTTAGTGCAGTGCGTCCTGCTCACAGTGTTCAGCTAAAACTATAAGTTAGTGGGGTGCGTCCTGCTTACAGTGTTCAGCTAAAACTACAAGTTAGTGCGGTGCGTCCTGCTCACAGTGTTCATCTAAAGCTACAAGTTAGTGCAGTGCGTCCTTCTCACAGTGTTCAGCTAAAACTACAAGTGCAGTGCGTCCTGCTCACAATGTTCAGCTAAAACTACAAGTTAGTGCGGTGCGTCCTGCTCACAGTGTTCAGCTAAACCTACAAGTTATTTTTTTGCGAGCTCTGCACAGTGTTCAGCTAAAGCTACCTGTATAAGGTTGGTGGTGTTCTCATACTACAGGCAGGCAGTTGATTTTGCTAGCTGCAGTATCAGTACATATATATATATATATATATATATCCCAGCTTAGTGCAGCTACAGGCCATTAGTATGTCTGGAAGGCCAAGAAGGAGAGGCAGACAGTCACAAGCCAATAAGAGAGGGCAAGCAGGCTCTGTGTCTAGTGCTGGTCGTGGAGACGGTGCATCCTCATCAGCACGTGGCCATGGGACACGCTTGGCCTTTTTTTCGGCAGCTGGCCGTGTTGATCCGCAACATGCGGAAGACTTGGTCGAGTGGATGACCAAGCCGTCCTCATCCTCCTCATCCTCTCTCACCCATGCCCAGGGTACTTTGTCTGGCAAAGCAGCGGCCTCTTCCCTCGGCTCAATGTCATCAGTGACTCCTTCCCTAGCCCCACCATGTCCTCCTGAGGAGTCCCTCAAACTGTTTGACCACAGTGTTGGGTACATGCTCCAGGAGGATGCCCAGCGTTTGGAAGGCTCTAATGATGATACTGAGCTTGATGAAGGTAATAGTTACATAGTTAGTAAGGTTGAATAAAGACACCAGTCCATCCAGTTCAACCTGAGTGAGTGTGTGTCTACAACCCTGACCCTTGTTCCTAACCCTGTACATCACACACTCACATCAGTCCCTACCCTCAATCAAAGGTCCCCATTCATATACTAGGGCCAATTTTGGACAGAAGCCAATTAACCTACCAGCATGTCTTTGGAGTGTGGGAGGAAACCGGAGTACCCGGAGGAAACCCACGCAGGCACAGGGAGAACATGCAAACTCCAGGCAGGTAGTGTCGTGGTTGGGATTCGAACCAGCGACCCTTTTTACTGCTAGGCTTTTTACTGCTAATAATATGAGCACGGACAGAGGGGGTGCCCAAGAAGGACAGCAATCTGGCAGTCATGCTCCCCCTGCTGCAGCATACTGCCAGGTTTGCTCCAGTGATGAGGAGGGAGGGGATGATGAGGTCACTGACTCAACGTGGGTGTCTGATAGGAGAGAGGAGGAGGAGGCAGCACATCACCAACGAGGCAGGATGCCCTCCAGGGGCCAGCCTAAGGGCAGCACATTGACTGCATCACACCCCAAAGCTCCACATGTGCAGGGCGCTGCAGTCTCTGTGCGTTATTCAAAAAGTTCTTTGGTGTGGGCCTTTTTTGAGGCGAGTGCATCAGATCGCACCGCTGCGATTTGCAACATATGTCTCAAGCGTATCTCGCGTGGCCAAAACATCTCCCGCTTGGGTACCACATGCTTGACCAGACATATGTTGACTTGCCATGCAGTTCATTGGCAAGCGTATCTAAAAGACCCACACCAAAGAACAAAGAGGACCTCTCCTTGCTCCTCATCAGCTGAGATCTCCAACTCCACTATACCTTCAGTCCTCTCTGAGACCTGCACTGAGAGGAATGAAGGTGTAGAATTAGGTGTGTCACAGCCAAGTACTTGTGGGCAATCTGCTTTTGGTACACCGACGTCAGATTGTACCAGGCAAATTTCCCTGCCCCAGCTGCTGCACCGCCGAAAGAAGTTCGCTCCCAGCCATCCACATGCTCAGCGGTTGAATGCTAGCTTGGCAAAATTGCTAGGACTTCAACTGCTGCCTTTTCAGTTGGTAGACTCTGTCCCCTTCCGTGAGTTTGTGGAATGTGCAGTTCCTCAGTGGCAGGTACCCAAACGCCACTTTTTCTCACGGAAGGTGATTCCGGCTCTCTACCGGCATGTGGAAGGCAATGTCCATGCCTTGCTGGACAGGGCGGTCAGCGGTAAGGTGCATATTACCGCTAACTCATGGTCCAGCAGGCATGGACAGGGACGTTACCTAAGTTTCACGGCGCATTGGGTGACTCTGCTGGCAGCTGGGAAGGATGCAGGACAAGGTGCGGTAGTGTTGGAGGTTGTTCCGCCACCATGCCTCCAAAATGCTAATGATTGTGACACACCTCTCTCCTCCACCCCCTCCTCTTCTTCTTCCTCCATGGCCTCTTCCTGTGCTTTGTCCTCGGAACCAGCGGTGCTCCGTAGCCGTTCAAGGGGCTACGCAAGTACGCAGGCCAAAAGATGCCATGCGGTGCTTGAGCTGGTGTGCTTGGGGGACAGGAGCCACACTGGGGCAGAGGTTCTGTCAGCTCTGCAGGGGCAGGTTCAGAGGTGGTTGACGCCACGCCAACTTAAGGCAGGAATGGTGGTTTGCGACAATGGCACCAACCTCCTCTCTGCCCTCCGACAGGGACAAATGACCCATGTGCCCTGTTTGGCTCACTTCCTTAACTTGGTGGTGCAGCGGTTCTTGGGCAGGTATCCGGGCTTACAGGATGTCCTGAGGCGGGCCAGGAAAGTCTGTGTGCATTTCCACCGGTCATATAATGCCAGTGCTCGGCTGACGGACCTCCAAAAGGAGTTTAACCTGCCCAAGAACCGCCTAATCTGTGACATGCCCACCAGGTGGAACTCAACGTTGGCCATGCTGCAGCGGCTGCACACGCAGCAGAGGGCCATCAATGAGTACCTGTGCGACTATGGCACCAGGACAGGGTCAGGGGAGCTTGTTTTTTTTTCCCCACGCCAGTGGGCCATGATCAGGGATGCATGCACTGTCCTGTCACCATTTGAGGAGGCCACGAGGATGGTGAGCAGTGACAGTGCATGCATCAGTGACACTGTCCCCCTTGTCCACCTGTTGGAGCACACGCTGCGTGGAATAATGGACAGGGCACTTGAGGCAGAACAGAGGCAGGAAGAGGAGGACTTCCTTAGCTCTCAAGGCCCCTTTATCCAGACAGTTCCTGCGTGCCGCCGATCACACAGGAAGAGGATGAGGAGGAGGAGGAGGAAGATTGTGTCAGTATGTAGGTGGAGCCTGGCACTCAGCATCAGCAGCAGTCTTTAAGGGATCAGTCCCAAAAAACACATGGACTTGTACGTGGTTGGGAGGAGGTGGCTGCGGACCATGTCGTCCTTAGTGACTCCGGACCGAATGCCTCAGCAAACCTACGCTGCATGGCCTCCCTGATCCTGCAAAGCCTGCGTAAGGATCCTCGTATTCGTGGTATCAAGGAGAAGGACCAATACTGGCTGGCAACCCTCCTTGATCCACGTTACAAGGGTAAGGTTGCGGTCCTTATCTTGCCATCGCAGAGGGAGCAGAGGATGAAACATCTTTGGGAGGCCTTGCAGAAAAGTCTGTGCAACGCGTTCCCAGAGACTGGGAGGTTACAAACTCCTGTTTCTGGACAACGTGTTGCTCAGGTTTCGGTCAGTCAAAGAAGGAGCGGTGGAGAAGGTGGCCGTCTGACCGAAGAGTTCAGACAATTTTTTGGTCCGCAGCCCCAAGGTATGATCGGTTCCAGCAACCATCGCCAGCGTCTGTTTATGGTGCAGGAATACCTAGGGGCAAGATCTGACTTGGACACCTTTCCCACCGAAAATCCTCTGGGTTACTGGGTCTTGAGGATGGATCACTGGCCAGAGCTTGCACAGTATGCAATTGAGCTACTGGCCTGTTCTGCATCCAGCGTTCTTTCGGAACGCACATTCAGTGCTGCTGGAGGCTTTGTAACCGATCACAGGGTGCGTCTGTCCACCGACTCGGTCGATCGACTGACCTTCATAAAAATGAATCAGTCTTGGATCACCACCAGCTACCAAGCACCTGATGCTGATGTAACCGAATAATTTTTTTTGAAATCTCAGATCCCTTCAAAGACTGCCTATGCTGATGCTGAGTGACTATCCCTGAGTAATTATCCTCTTCCTCCTCAATGATCACGCTGATAGCTTGTAAGAACATTTTTGGTTCTGGGCACCACCACCAGTGCCTAAGGCCCAATTTTTCAGCCCCTGTTTAACAGGGGCGTGTAATTACAATTTTTGATGCAATACTTTGCAGCAGGGCTCGTTCCTGCGTTCCAACTAGAGTATCTGTGAGGGTTTGCAGTGTTGTGGCACCAGCACCAGTGCCTAAGGCCTAATTTTTCAGCCCCTGTTCAACAGGGGCATGTAATTACAATTCTTGATCTAATATTTCACAGCAGGGCCCATTTCTGCACCCACCAAGAGCGAGTGAGGACTTACAGTGTTGTGGCACCAGCACCACCACCACCACCACCAAAGGCCCAATTTTTCTGCCCTTGTTCAACAGGGGCATGTAATTACAATTCTTGATCTAATATTTCACAGCAGGGCCCATTTCTGCACCCAACAAGAGCGAGCGAGGACTTACAGTGTTGTGGCACCAGCACCACCACCACCAAAGGCCCAATTTTTCTGCCCTTGTTCAACAGGGGCATGTAATTACAATTCTTGATCTAATATTTCACAGCAGGGCCCATTTCTGCACCCACCAAGAGCGAGTGAGGACTTACAGTGTTGTGGCACCAGCACCACCACCACCAAAGGCCCAATTTTTCTGCCCTTGTTCAACAGGGGCATGTAATTACAATTTTTGATCTAATATTTCAAAGCAGGGCCCATTTCTGTGCCCACCAAGAGCGAGTGAGGACTTACAGTGTTGTGGCACCAGCACCACCACCAAAGGCCCAATTTTTCTGGCCCTGTTCAACAGGGGCATGTAATTACAATTCTTGATCTAATATTTCACAGCAGGGCCCTGTGAGGGCTTACAGTGTTGTGGCCACAACAACACCTAAGGCCCAAATTTCTGCTGAGTATATAGGGCAGGCCCCTACTTTCAAACATCTAACTTACAAACGACTCCTACTTGCAAACGGAAGGAGACAACAGGAAGTGAGATGAAATCTACCCCTAGGAAGGGAAATTCTCTCCTGTAAGAGTTAATATGGGAAAAACATTTCTCCTTTCCACTGATGCTTTCCAATCCTTGTTCCACAAAAAACCCCAAATTTTCAAAAAACATTTGTCATTGGGACAAAAAGTGAGGTCAAATCTTCTGAAGGGGAGGACAGACAGCAAAACAAATGTCACAGGGGTGATAACCCTTCCCTATGTTTTCCAAAAAGCTTAAAAAAGATTTTTTGGCTGGAGCTAAACACGTTAAAAATGTACCCGTTCAAAATTACAAACAGATTCTACTTAACAACAAACCTACAGTCCCTGTCTTGTTTGCACCGCCTGTATACTGCTGTTCAGAGTATATAGGGCCTGGTGGCCCCACACCTTTCCTTATTTAATTTGGGTGCGGGGTTCCCCTTAATATCCATACAAGACCCAAAAGGCCTGGTAATGGACTGGGGGGTAACCATGCCGTTTGTCTCACTGATTTTCATCCATATTGCCAGGACCCGACATTACATTAAACCCGCAAGCAGTTTTAAATGAGATTTATTTCTTTAAAAATGACATTTTGTGCAGGGACTGTTCTAAACACGGGAAACACGCGCCACTTTACAGGCATACTATAGACATCCCCAGGTACGATATTTAAAGGAATATTTCACTTTTTTTTTTTTTTTTTACTTTAAGCATCATTAAAATCACTGCTCCCGCAAAAACGGCAGTTTTTAAAAGTTTTTTTTGCATTGATACATGTCCCCTGGGGCAGGACCCGGGTCCCCAAACCCTTTTTAGGACAATACCATGCAAATTAGCCTTTAAAATGAGCACTTTTGATTTCGAACGTTCGAGTCCCATAGACGTCAATGGGGTTCTAACGTTCATGCGAATTTTCGGTCCGTTCGCAGGTTCTGGTGCGAACCGAACCAGGGGGTGTTCGGCTCATCCCTAACGCTGACACAAGCCCCAAGATAGAGAGAGCACAGAGATAGAGAGAGCACCGAGACCAGCCCCGAGGTAGAGAGAATGCTGACACCAGCCCCGAGATAGAGAGAGCACAGAGATAGAGAGAACGCTGACACCAGCCCCGAGATAGAGAGAACGCTGACACCAGCACTGACACCAGCCCCGAGATAGAGAGAATGCTGACACCAGCCCCGAGATAGAGAGAACGCCGACACCAGCCCCGAGATAGAGAGAATGCCAACACCAGCCCCGAGATAGAGAGAACACCGACACCAGCCCTGAGATAGAGAGAACGTCGACACCAGCCCCAAGATAGAGAGAACATCGACACCAGCCCCGATATAGAGAGAACGCCGACACCAGCCCCGAGATAGAGAGAACGCTGATGTCGGCGTTCTATAGAGAGAGCAAAGAGTTAGAGAGAACGCTGACATCAGCCCCGAGATAGAGAGAACGCTGATACCAGCCCCGAGATAGAGAGAGAACGCCGACACCAGCCCTGAGATAGAGAGAACACCGACACCAGCCGCGAGATAGAGAGAGCACAGAGATAGAGAGAACGCTGACATCAGCCCAGAGATAGAGAGAACGCTGACACCAACCCCGAGATAGAGAGCCCAGCATACTATAGACATCCCCAGGTACGATATTTAAAGGAATATTTCACTTTTTTTTTTTTTTTTTACTTTAAGCATCATTAAAATCACTGCTCCCGCAAAAACGGCAGTTTTTAAAAGTTTTTTTTGCATTGATACATGTCCCCTGGGGCAGGACCCGGGTCCCCAAACCCTTTTTAGGACAATACCATGCAAATTAGCCTTTAAAATGAGCACTTTTGATTTCGAACGTTCGAGTCCCATAGACGTCAATGGGGTTCTAACGTTCATGCGAATTTTCGGTCCGTTCGCAGGTTCTGGTGCGAACCGAACCAGGGGGTGTTCGGCTCATCCCTAACGCTGACACAAGCCCCAAGATAGAGAGAGCACAGAGATAGAGAGAGCACCGAGACCAGCCCCGAGGTAGAGAGAATGCTGACACCAGCCCCGAGATAGAGAGAGCACAGAGATAGAGAGAACGCTGACACCAGCCCCGAGATAGAGAGAACGCTGACACCAGCACTGACACCAGCCCCGAGATAGAGAGAATGCTGACACCAGCCCCGAGATAGAGAGAACGCCGACACCAGCCCCGAGATAGAGAGAATGCCAACACCAGCCCCAAGATAGAGAGAACACCGACACCAGCCCTGAGATAGAGAGAACGTCGACACCAGCCCCAAGATAGAGAGAACATCGACACCAGCCCCGATATAGAGAGAACGCCGACACCAGCCCCGAGATAGAGAGAACGCTGATGTCGGCGTTCTATAGAGAGAGCAAAGAGATAGAGAGAACGCTGACATCAGCCCCGAGATAGAGAGAACGCTGATACCAGCCCCGAGATAGAGAGAGAACGCCGACACCAGCCCTGAGATAGAGAGAACACCGACACCAGCCGCGAGATAGAGAGAGCACAGAGATAGAGAGAACGCTGACATCAGCCCAGAGATAGAGAGAACGCTGACACCAACCCCGAGATAGAGAGCCCAGAGATAGAGAGAGAACCCCGACACCAGCCCCGAGATAGAGAGAACGCCAACACCAGCCCCAAGATAGAGAGAACGCCGACACCAGCCCCAAGATAGAGAGAACGCCGACACCAGCCCCGAGATAGAGAGAACGCCGACACCAGCCCCGAGATAGAGAGCCCCGAGATAGAGAGAATGCCGACACCAGCCCCGAGATAGAGAGAATGCTGACACCAGCCCCCAGATAGAGAGAACGCTGACACCAGCACCGAGATAGAGAGCCCCGAGATAGAGAGAATACCGACACCAGCTCCAAGATAGAGAACCCCGAGATAGAGAGAATGCCGACACCAGCTCCAAGATAGAGAGAACGCCGACACCAGCCCCGAGATAGAGAGAACGCTGACACCAGAGCCGAGATAGAGAGAATGCTGACACCAGCCCGGAGATAGAGAGCCCCGAGATAGAGAGAATGCCGACACCAGCCCCGAGATAGAGAGAGCAGAGATAGAAAGAACGCTGACACCAGCCCCGAGATAGAGAGAATGCTGACACCAGCCCCGAGATAGAGAGCCCAGAGATAGAGAGAGAACGCCGACACCAGCCCCGAGATAGAGAGAAGGCCGACACCAGCCCCGAGATAGAGAGAACGCCGACACCAGCCCCGAGATAGAGAGAACGCTGACACCAGCCCCCAGATAGAGAGAACGCCAACTCCAGCACCGAGATAGAGAGAACGCCGACACCAGCCCCGAGATAGAGAACCCCGAGATAGAGAGAATGCCGACACCAGCCCAGAGATAGAGAGAATGCTGACACCAGCCCCAAGATAGAGAGAATGTCGACACCAGCCCAGAGATAGAGAGAACGCCGACACCAGCCCCGAGATAGAGAGAATGCCGACACCAGCCCCGAGATAGAGAGAACGCCGACACCAGCCCCGAGATAGAGAGAACGCTGACACCAGCCCCCAGATAGAGAGAACGCCAACTCCAGCACCGAGATAGAGAGAACGCCGACACCAGCCCCGAGATAGAGAACCCCGAGATAGAGAGAATGCCGACACCAGCCCAGAGATAGAGAGAACGCTGACACCAGCCCCAAGATAGAGAGAATGTCGACACCAGCCCAGAGATAGAGAGAACGCCGACACCAGCCCCGAGATAGAGAGAATGTCGACACCAGCCCCGAGATAGAGAGAATGTCGACACCAGCCCAGAGATAGAGAGAACGCCGACACCAGCCCCGAAATAGAGAGAACGCTGACACCATAACATTCACACAAACCAATCAATATACACTTATTGGGATTTTTTTTTTTACCAAAGACATGTAGCAGAATACATTTTGGCCCAAATTCGTGAAGAAATTAGATTGTTTTGATTGGACATGTTTTATAACAGAAAGTAAAAAAATAGTTTTTTTTTTGCAAAAAATTTTTTTTAAATTATATAAACGAAAAAAAGAACAAACAGTGGTGATCAAATAGCAAAAATGGCCCAGTCACGAAGGAGGTAAAATCTTCCGGAGCTGGCCATAGATGGATCAAATTTTGATCTGTGTATGGCTGACCCCATTTGCAGTGGCGGTTGGTGAAATTCTAGGATGGGGGGGTGCCAGACACCGCCCTATCCTTTTGACCCCTCCCACTTCTCATAAGCCCCACCCCTTATAGAATACACCCACTCTGTCTCCTGTATTCCACTTGCTTCCACCCATAGTGTCAGGAGTATACAGCCCCAGCATCACAGGACAGAGTATACAGCCCCAGCATCACAGGACAGAGTATACAGCCCCAGCATCACAGGACAGAGTATACAGCCCCAGCATCACAGGACAGAGTAATACAGCCCCAGAATCACAGGACAGAGTATACAGCCCCAGAATCACAGGACAGAGTATACAGCCCCAGCATCACAGGACAGAGTATACAGCCCCAGCATTATAGGATCAGCCTCACAGGTCAGGGTATATAGCTCAGCATTACAGATCAGGGAATACAATCCCCGGAGTCTCTATGATCGTTCGGAGACCGACCGGCCTATGCATTTTTTTATTTCATGCTTCCCAGCCTAGAGGAGAGATGTGGGGACCTTTAGACCCTGGATCTTTCCATAAAGTCAAGCAGAAAGAAAATTCCCCTAATGGTGGACTTTAAAGGCACATGTGGAAAAATATAAGGAAGATATATAGTATATAAACAATAATTTATTCATTTCAAAAACATCATAAAAGCATCAATAAACAATATAACAAACATTGGAAGGAATGCGATTCATACACTTGTACATATATGGGATATTGATACCAATGTACTTGCACCCGACGCGTTTCGGAGTTTAGCCTCCTTCTTCAGGGGTGGATGTAAGTTTAACAGAGGTTTCTAAATTAAAGACAATGTATTGACAGAAAAGTAATAAGTATGTGTACATATCAAACCATAAGGACATAAGTGCATGCTGTACTTTTCATTCTATTTACACTTACATTGGCACTGTGTAAGCTGACTTCGCATTCCAGAACAATTTAAAAACAAAGGCGCTGACGCTGTCTGCCTATCCAGCATATTCCCGATTGTGATAGGTAAGGGTTGATAAACGTATCCAAGATGTTAATACTTCATGCATAGCAAATGAAGATTTAACTAGGTATAGATATATGTGGATGATTTAGTTCCTCAAAAATTAGAGGAATGGCCCAGAGATGTGGGGCATAGAGAAATTTTAGACCTGAAATTCCACTGAGGCCGAATGCGGGTCCTGTAAAATGTAGAAATATAGAGGTATATAATGGCCAATCGTTGATCAAGACTTCAAATGAGTATAATTAAATACGGGAAAAATCCATTAATAGTAAAGGTACAACATACCTGATAGAACTACTGTGGAGGATTTAAAAGGACATGTAGAGGGTGACTGATGTAGGTTGGATGTATCTTGGATGGCTAAAATTAATAATGAAAGAGGGAGGGAGATATGGGAGTACCATTAAGTAGATGTATAGTCTATCCAACTGGATATTACTGACAGTTTGAGATATAAATGTATCTAAATATTTAGAGGGTTTATAAAATCCGAATACATCTAGATTGTCATTGGTTAAGTGGTAATGATTAAATGGTATTTAAATCAGTAGTGAGATAGATAAATAATATATAGTTTGATTGGCCAAAGAGGTCAGTAATCACAGCAATAGCAAATCAAAAAACTACAGGGTGGGGGGGGAGAAAACCAAAATTCAGCCATATAGTAATGCTCTCTGGCTAGAAAGGTGCAAATGTAGAGAGTAATACAGCATTAAGATTGAAGTGTATTGAGTAAGACATAAGTTATATAATGGAGTGTCACTTACTTTGTACCCAGGATAACTGGACATCAGCTCAGACCGACAGCGTCCTGCACACTGCAGCGCACGCTCGGTGTGAGCAGTGTCCAGGTATAAAAAGCCCTCCTCGCTAATCAGCTGTTGGTGTAATAGCCAACAGCTGACTGTCAGTGGCACAGGAGGGGCGGACACGCTGTGAATGGCCCCCCGGGTGTACGTGTTTCTATATAGGAAAAACAAAAACTGAGTTTTGGAAGAGAGCATATAGACATATACTGGGCATGAAAACCTGTGACCCTGATCTCTCACTCGGGAGACATACCACAATAGTGCACAACGGCAAATTTCCAAAGATTACATTTCTTATTTTAGACCGGGTACACCTGGGGTCAAGGGGAGGTGACTGGAACAAGACATTGTTATAGTTGGAATCCCGCTGGATATATAATTTAAGGCTGGGTTCACACTGCTGCGGTGGCAGACATCGTATGTGATTCGCAGCGCACTGCTGTTCACATCACATGCGATGTCTGTGCTGTGCGATATCAGCCATACAGATAGTATGGCTGATAACGCACCGCATTCGGTCCAAACTCGCACAGGACCCTTTTTTTTGTTCGGAACAGAATCGGATCGCATGGGTGTTCACACCTATGCGATCCGATACATGTCCGAATTGTCAGTTCGCAGTGCGATATGCGAGCTGAACTGGGGGTGTCATTAACATTGTATGACACTCCCCAGCAGTTCGCATATGGCAGTGTGAACTGCCGTGCGAGTTGGTGCGGTGCGGGAACCCGCAGTAAATTCGCTGCGTTCCCGCACCGCAGCAGTGTGAACCCAGCCTAAGAGCTACTCAACCCCCAGGCTTGAACAAAACCATCTGGTTCAAGCCTTTCCTTGAAGGTTTCTCTTCAGGTGGTAGGGAGCAGTAATTAAGACGACTATCCTTGTAAACCATGGGCTATCAATTCGCCCTTTGACTATATAAACATCTATCTGGCATTACTGCCCCTTTTTTATATGTTATCTAAATTTGTTCCTCCCTCTCTATGACATATAATCATGCCGCATATAACATACTTCAATTGCAGACTGTGTACATATATGCTTAGCGCAACTGCTTCCTCTCTATAGTCTATGCCCGAGAAACACAATTTCTGTATATAATCTAACTTTACTATCTGTCACCCCAGCCCATATAACACCTATTAGGTAGCTTAATTCCCACATGTACTTATATTTTCATCTTTTTTTGTCGTTTATAATCTTTTTTCATTGAATGTACAACCTCACCCTGTAGAATACTGTCAGTCAGCGGTGTTTCCCTTTTATTGTGATAAATTTACAATATTTTAAACTCTGTGCACGTTTTTCGTGCCTTTGTTTCACACTGCATTAAAATTTCAGTCTGTGACCTGAAGTTCGCCCGGCACACAAAGCCGCCTGAGTGGTTTCAGCTCATGGCGGCGCTGTGTGAGGCTACAGTGTTGTTTACACTGTCCTCCATCTTGCGACCCCGGTGGGCATGCGCAATCCGCCGGGGAAGCTAGACGTGTCGGCGGGTGGAGTAGGCATGGCCACGCCTCATCGCGGATGCTTGCGCATGCACGGGGGGGCCTTGCGGCGCTCGCTCCACCCGGGGGGCCATTCACAGTGTGTCCGCCCCTCCTCTGCCACTGACAGTCAGCTGTTGGCTATTACACCAACAGCTGATTGGCGAGGAGGGCTTTTTATACCTGGACACTGCTCACACCGAGCGTGCGCTGCAGTGTGCAGGACGCTGTCGGTCTGAGCTGATGTCCAGTTATCCTGGGTACAAAGTAAGTGACACTTATATAACTTATGTCTTACTCAATACACTTCAATCTTAATGCAGTATTACTCTCTACTTTTGCACCTTTCTAGCCAGAGGGCATTACTATATGGCTGAATTTTGGTTTTCTCCCCCCCCCCCCCCCCGTAGCTTTTTGATTTTCTATTGCTGTGATTACTGACCTTTTTGGCCAATCACACTATATATTATTTATCTATCTCTACTGATTTAAATACCATTTAATCATTACCACTTAACCAATGACAATCTAGATGTATCCGGATTTTATAAACCCTCTAAATATTTAGATACAACCTACATCAGTCACCCTCTACATGTCCCTTTGAATCCTCCACAGTAGTTCTATCAGGTATGTTGTACCTTTACTATTAAAGGATTTTTCCCGTGTTTAATTATACTCATTTGAAGTCTTTATCAACGATTGGCCATTATATACCTCTATATTTCTACATTTTACAGGACCTGCATTCGGCCTCAGTGGAATTTCAGGTCTAAAATTTCTCTATGCCCCACATCTCTGGGCCATTCCTCTAATTTTTGAGGAACTAAATCATCCACATATATCTATACCTAGTTAAATCTTCATTTGCTATGTATGAAGTATTAACATCTTGGATACGTTAATCAACCCTTACCTATCACAATCAGGAATACTCTGGATAGGCAGACAGTGTCAGCGCCTTTGTTTTAAAATTGTTCTGGAATGCGAAGTCAGCTTACACAGTGCCAATGTAAGTGTAAATAGAATGAAAAGTACAGCATGTACTTATGTCCTTATGGTTTGATATGTACACATACTTATTACTTTTCTGTCAATACATTGTCTTTAATTTAGAAACCTCTGTTAAACTTACATCCACCCCTGAAGAAGGAGGCTAAACAACTCCGAAACGCGTTGGCTGCAAGTACATCGGTATCAATATCCCATATATGTACAAGTGTATGAATCGCATTCCTTCCAATGTTTGTTATATTGTTTATTGATACTTTTATGATGTTTTTGAAATGAATAAATTATTGTTTATATACTATATATCTTCCTTATATTTTTCCACATGTGCCTTTAAAGTCCACCATTAGGGGAACTTTCTTTCTGCTTGACTGTTTAACTATAGGATGTGGCACAACTTTGCAGTCAATTGCCGACCTACAATCTTTGTTTCTGGATCTTTCCATAAAGAGGACCTTCCATGCACTATTCATATTACAAGGGATGTTTACTTAATTTTAAAGCACCCCTGTCCCCGCGTGCTTGCTCGCAGAGGTGAACGCACACGTAAGTCGCACATTAGTCGCGCCCACATATGTAAACGGCGTTAAAACCACACGTGAGGTATCGCCGCGATCATTAGAGCGAGAGCAATAATTCTAGCACCAGACCTCCTTTGTAACTCTAAACATGTAAAAAAAAAAAGTTAAAGCATTGCCAATGGAGATTTTCAAGTACCGAAGTTTGGTGCCATTCCACGAGTGTGCGCAATTTTGAAGCGTGACATGTTGGGTATCTGTTTACTTGGCATAACATCATCTTTTACATGATACAAAAAAATTGGGCTAACTTTACTGTTTTTTTTTTTTAAACAATGAAACAGTTTTTTTTCTTTTTGAAAAATTGCTCCGCAAATACCTTGCCAGATAAAGAGTTGCAATGACCGACATTTTATTCTCTATGGTCTCTGCTAAAAAAAAAATATATAATGTTTGGGGGTTCTGAGTAATATTCTAGCAAAAAAATTATGATTTTTTTTTTGTTCCCCCCCCCCCCTCACACACACTCTCCTGTTCTTCTGACCCTACTTGTCAGTATCTCATACCCTGCAAACAAATCTGTAATTTATCCCAACATGAAAGGCTACCTGCTTATCTGCACAAACCTTCCACAGACTGCAGCTCAGCTCACCTCTCTCTCTGCAGTGTCAGCATAGGCTGTGCTCCGGCTCTGGCTTCTCTCAGCAGGGCACTGGCAGGGCTGGGCAAGGATTCTTGACACCCTAGGCGAAACCTCATTTTTTCCGGCCCGCCTTGGCTCCACCCCTGACGCCACCCTTTTGCCATGTCCATGTATACCCCGCCTTTTTAATGAAGTGCCCATCAAATTAAGCCTACCAGCGCCCATCAATGAATGTTTGCTTCCATTCATTCGGGAGTTGGGACACAGACACAGTCCTCCGCTGACTATGTCACCTATGACACTATGTGCGGCTGCCTGCTCATGCTGAGACTTAGTTGTTTGCTGTAGAGAGAAGAGATTAGCAACACCAGTGGCCGGGCGCCCAAAGGCAGCAGGGCACCCTAGGTGGCTGCCTAGGGTTGCCACCTCATCCCTTTAAACCCGAACACATATTAATTACACAGGTTCTGTGGCTGATTAAGGTGGTAATTAAACTCATGTAGCGCTGGTAGATTTTATCTACCATTAATAAGTAAATTGTTAGGTAAATTTAGGTAAATTTGCCTCTGTTCCAGCTTGGCTGAGTTGCGTGTAGTTCCACACTAAGCCGATGGGTATCGTTGTCACCATCGGTTAGTGGTGGAAAAGCAACGCGTTGAAGCGCATGGGTGCTCTTCTTTTCCCGAGAACAATTTGGTAGAGGTGGTCCTCCGAGTTGCATTCTGGAAAGGGGGTACTTAAGGGACAGACGCCATGTTCTAGGGTTCGTTTTCAGCCACCTGCTGGCCTTCCTGGCTGACAGGTATGCATTAAGAAGTACCACCTCGTGGTCCTCTGATCGGGAGGCCTGCGTGGCTGCGGCGTGTGGGTGGGCCCAGAAGCTTGTCTGGGGCTTACCACAGCGGCCGAGGAATGGTCCTGGGCTGTCTATTCAGAGTGAAGTAGCCGGACAACTGAGAAGATCCCAGGGGAGGACCCGTCATGGAAGGATCATGCAAAGTGCTGGTATGGAGAGGGGCCTGGTGACTCAGTTGGAGGACGTATCCTGAAGCAATCTTTCTGCATAGTACTGCCGGGTTGGCTTAAAGGTTCAAGTGCTGTGTTAGATATTCATTGAAGATCATTGCAAGTCTGTGGCAGAGACTTTTGTTCGTGCTGTGTGCTGGCTGCTAGGAAAGTGAGAGAATCCTATCCAGACGGGCAAAGATTAAAATCCCACAAGGGGAGTATAATCAGCATTCAATTCTAAGTGATGTGCTAAAGAGAATCAAGGAGAGGTATTTGAACTTCCCTGCAGTTTTCCTTCTACCTCTTTCCTGCTATTTCCCCAAAACATCTTTTTTTTTGTTAATAAACAAGTTTATTTGTAATAGTAATAAAATACAGAAAAAAGACCATACATGTAGATAGCATACGAGCGTATTGTACACTTTGCATATTTCCTGAGTGGTTATGTAGTTTTACATACATGTACAAATCTTTTGTGAAAAAATAAACTAAGGAAAACTAAAAAATAAAAACTAATAACTCTGGCACTTTTTATAATGGCAATTGAGATTTGCTGATAAGACACAAACAGTCCCCGATTTTCCGTCCCATGGTATATTAACCTAGCTTTATAGAACCAGGACAGCTCCATGCATCAATCCCTCTGCACTACATCCACCTATGCATCACATGTGTTGGTATTGTTAAGCCAAGTGTTCCAAATCCTATCGTACTTAGCCGGACATCCTCTGTGTTTATATATAACCTTTTTGTAAGGTAGGGACAGATTTACCATTTTGACCCATTCCTGAAAAGTAGGAGGGGAGGCCCTCATCCAGTGTTTTGCCACCAGTTTTCTAGCGCAAAATAGTGTTTCATATAGAAAAGTAGCAGTGAACTTGTCTATGGTAACATCTGGGAGCAGCCCTAGTACACACAACCTTGGATCCACCTGAACCGGGGAACCCATTTCATCATGAAGAAATTTAATAATTTGATTCCAATAGGTTTGAATAACCGGGCAATCCCATATAAGGTGGAAAAAAGAGCTTGACAAACTCGTACATCTTGGACACTGAGTGTCTTGGGTTTGGGAGAATTTGGCTATTCTAGCTGGTGTGAGATAGGACTTATGGATTATGTATAACTGCGTCATACGCTCTGGAAGTCTGGGGGAGGCTTTTTTAACATTTTCTAAAACCTCGTCCCAATCATCATCTTCCACTGGGCCTATATCCTCTTCCCATCTAATTTTTGCTGTGTTGATTATGCCCGCGACCGAGCGCGCCCGCAGGGCTGAGTACAAGGTTGAGATCAGTTGCTATCTCCCATACTCGTCTATGTTGTTTCAATAGGGGTCCCCGGCCAGCTGTTCCCCTTCGACCTGAGCTACCCCTGAACAATACTTGTAAGGGGGTATGGGTATCCTTATTGGGTTTATTACAAACCAGAGTCTGGTACTTGGCGCTATCTGTGTTGTGAATGTGGTAGAAATGAGAAAGTTGTGCGGCTATATAGTACGAGTGGAAGTCGGGTAGGGCTGTTCCTCCTGATGTGGTGGGGTTTTTAAGGGTGTTCCATGCCAACTTGTGTCTACCCGAGCCCCAGATGAATGAGTTAATAAGCTTGTCAATTGTTTTAAAGACTTTGAGAGGGATCAGTATTGGTGAATTCCAGAAAACATATAGAAACTTTGGCATTATGATCATTTTAATAAGGTTGATCCTACCCATGATCCCCAATGGGAGCCGTGCCCATACCTGCATGTGTGACTTAAGGTAGGAAAAAAGTGGTTCTACATTGTTATCTAAAAATTCCATGGGGTCCCTAGTTATTTTAATTCCCAGGTATTGAATGCATGCCACCCTCTGCAGAGGAAGATTTGCCGATATTTTATTGGGCGGTGAAATATCTAGAGGAAGGATTTGTGACTTTGCCCAATTCATACGTAATCCCGAGTGTTTTCCGAAGTTTTCAATTGTGTTGAGGGCAGCCTGTAGTGATAAGCCAGAGTCTTCTAGATATAAGAGCATGTCGTCAGCGTATAAACTGACCTTTTCGGTCAGGTTTTCAATTCTAAGGCCCTGTATCTCTGGGTTATTCCTAAGGGATATGGCGAGTGGCTCCACTGCCAAGGCATACAGGAGCGGGGAAAGTGGGCAGCCCTGTCTAGTCCCTCTTTCAAGGGGGAATGGGTCCGATGTTCTCCCGTTCACCGACATCCTGGCTTCAGGCAAATAGTAAAGTAACTTAACCCACTTTATGAAGTTGGGTCCAAACCCAAACCCCCTCAGACACTCCCAAAGGTATCCCCATTCCACAGAATCGAACGCCTTGGCGGCGTCTAATGTCACCACTACCCTGCCACCTGTTTCCTCATGCACCGCCAAGACTTTCATATATAAACGGCGTAAATTCATAGCCGTGTTTTTCCCGGGCATGAAGCCCGTCTGATCCGGGTGTATTAGGGATAAAATGATTTGGTTTAGGCGCATCGCAAGTATTTTTGCCAAGATCTTAATATCGGCCTGAAGTAATGAGATTGGGCGGTAGGATTCGGGATACAGGGGGTCCTTACCCGGCTTGGGAAGCACTTTAATCACCGCTTGCCTAAGTGAGAGGGGAAGGGACTCAGACTCAAAAATATGATTGTACAACCTTAATAGCTCGGGCACCAGTACGTCCGAGTAGGCTGCGTAGAAATCCAACGGCAGGCCATCCATCCCGGGGGCCTTAGCAGGCGCCAGGGATGCCACCGCCGCCGAGACCTCGTCCACAGTAAGCGGGGCCTCAAGGGCCTCAAATTGTGATTCCGATATTTGGGGAAAGGGAATATCTTGCAGAAACACCCCAGTTTCCTCTGCGGTTACCTGCACCTTAGATGAATACAGGTCTGCATAGTATGCCCTAAAAGTGTCCGCCACCCCTCTGGGGTCCGTTAGCAGTGTATCGCCTGTGCCCTTCAGGGAGACAACCACCGGAGGCCTGGTGTCTTGTTTAGCCAGATACGCCAATAGTTTACCCGCCCTTTCACCTTGTTCAAAAACTTTTTGCTTCGTAAAAAATAGTTTTTGTTTGGCCTTTTCAAAATGCAGTTGATCTAACATTCGGGTATACAGTTTAAGTGCTGAGGCTTTGTCCGGTGTGGGGTCTGTGTTAAATTCATGTGTAATCTTGTCTAGCTTCTCGGTTGCCTCGTGGAGCACTGTGCTTGAGGTGGTTTTTAGTCTATTTATGCGGGCTGTCAGCAGGGTCCTAACGTGCAGTTTGAATGATTCCCAGACCGTGCCCACGGGTGCGGTGTGATTGTTAGTGTTAAAGAAATGGTGCCATTCTCCCGGTATGTCTGCCTGATCCTCCAAAGTCACCAGCCAAAAGGGATGGAGGCGCCACAGCCTAGGTCCCGACGGTGGGGATAGTGTTAGGGAGGCCCAACATGGGGCATGATCGGAAAGGGATCTTGTGTGGTAGCCTGAATCTGTCAATTGGGGGAGTAGAGTGTCTGAGATGAGTATCATGTCTATTCGTGACATGGAGGAGTGTGATGCAGAAAAGCAGGAAAATCACCCGGGTGTTGATGTCTCCACGTGTCTGTGAGAGAGAACTCCGTCAATGTGCGTCCTAGTCTGGTAGTGGTAGAGGGCTGAGTATCTCGATTTATCTGTAGTCTATCAGCGGATGAGTCCAGTACCATGTTGAAATCCCCAAGCCAAATAGTTGGCAATAAGGGGTGTTGTGTCATGTATAAAAGTCCTTCATTAATCAAGGTGGAAGTGTACGGTGGGGGTATGTAGAACGCCAGAATGAGATATTGTGTGCCTGATATGGTGCAGTGCAGGAAAATGAATCTGCCCTGGGGGTCAGTCTTTACTGATATACAGCTGAATGGGACGAACTTGGCTATTAGGATTGAGACCCCTCGTGAGTATGGGGTGTGGGTGGCATGATATGACCATCCTATCCAGGGGCGTTTCAATGCGCTCTGAAGATGTCCAGTGACATGCGTCTCAGTAAGGACCGTAATGTCGGCGCGAAACGATTTAAGGCAACCAAAAATCGCGGATTGTTTGATCCTATCTCTGATCCCTCTAACGTTCCAAGTTAGGAACTTTACGCTAGTCATGTTAGGGTTGTTTGTATTTATCGAGACGCATGTCAATGGGGTGCGCTCGGGCCATTAATGTCCGCCACTCAGAGGGTTCCCATCCATGTAATCGTATACTGTGCCGTTTAGGGTATCTATCAGTGCTTACTGTTGTGCCATCTATCCATAACCATAGAAGTAACAAATAACAATTCCCCTCCCCCCTCCCTGCCCTCCACCTCCCAAACTTGGTTGGGGCATGAATCCCAAAACCTGTGCGGTCGTGTGAGGACGACAGTCCACTTATATAGACAGACATACCACGCACGACCTTAACCTCCGTCCACTGGGGGCGTATCATCGCTTTATATAGCAGAGCACACGCCACCAGTGAGGGCGAACAAACGCTGGTGTAAAGTTGGCAATGCAAAAAACAAACGGCATTAATTAGCAGTAGTCGGTATATAGATATTTCCAGCTGACCACTCCGCCGCGATATATAGTAAACATATATGACATTTCTATAAAATGGTAACTTAAAGAAAAGAAAAAGTTTAACAGCTCAGAATACCACATAACATATATCCTCTCCTCCCCCTCGTCCAGAAACTGTTAGGGGCCTTTCTAGTAAGGGTGTTATTGTGTGGAAGTTCAGACTGCCAGTCTGGAGCATGTATCTGGAAGGAAAAAAGTTTTCGCTGGTGCATATCAAATACTTATAGAGTTGATGCGTTCTGGGTAAGTCCTTTTGGACGGGCAATCTCTAAGTCACTCATTTGCGTAGAATAAATCTTCCCATACACATAATGGACACAGGTGTGACATAAAGGCCCTTTGTAAGTTTCGTATAAGTGTCATTGTTCACGGGGAGAGTAAGGTAAAGAAGGCAACTTACAGACGCCGGACCCGTAGAGCCAAAAGCCTAGCTGATTGGGCGATTCCTTTCTGCCTCTCGGTGATCCAGCCAGGCCACTACTTGAGTCGGATCTTCGAAGAAGTGTGCGCGGTCTTCTCCCACCACCCGAAGGCGAGCTGGAAACAGCATTGCATACTTCAGGTTGTGGGCCCTTAGGCGTCGTTTAATTTCACCAAATCGAGCCCGCTGTTTTTGTACTTCTGCTGAGAAATCCGGGAAGGCCATCACGTGACCCGATTGGAATGGTATATTCCCCTTGGTTCTTGCCATGCGGAGAATGGCGTCCCGGTCCCTGAAGTTCAGTAGCTTTGCTATAAATGTGCGCAGCGGTGCGCCTTCAGGGGGACGACGAGCAGGCATACGGTGGGCACGCTCCACAACAAATGTAGTAGAAAAGGCCTCTCGGCCATATGTGCTGATGAGAAGTTTTTCCAAAAAGGTGGCTGGGTCAGGGCCCTCCGAGCCCTCCGGTAAACCGATGAATCGTACATTGGATCTGCGGGCTCGGTTCTCAAGCTCGTCATGTTTTTGAGCGAGTTGTTGGAGTTGACGCTGCATATCCTCTTGGCTGTGCTGTAGGGGGTGAATTATGTCCTCCGCTTGGCTTATTCTGGCCTCCGTTTCTGTGACCCGTTCCCGGATCTTAGTCATATCCTGGCGAATCAATGAAATGTCCACCTTTACTTCCTCTATTTTGGAGGTCAGTGTAGCTTGGCACACTGAGATCGCCTCAAGGACTCCGTTAGTGTCTGCTGCCTCGTGTTCAGCTTGCTGGGCTGCAGGAGATGTTGCCGAGGCGCCATCTTGTCCCCCCAGGTCCCGGTCTACACGGCGGTACCTATCTAGGGAGGAGGATGCCGCAGTGCTTTTCCTCGGTGGAGACATGTTAGACCAGGGGGTGGCCGGATTAGTTACCCTCGCTGTGGGTCGGTTTGCCGGTGAGAAATGTGCAGGAGATCGCTGTCAGGATATATCGCTGACGGAGCTCTGCTCAGACGCGTCCGCTCACATTGCCGTCCAGGCCACGCCCCCTCCCCAAAACATCTTTAATTAAAGCATTGAAAAGATACTCAAGTGTTGGTGTCTACATGATACATGCCAGAGTCCTGGGTGTAATCCTTGACTCTGACCTCTCCTTCAGCCCCCATATCCAATCTCTGGCTAAATCCTGCTGCCTTAACCTCCGCAACATCTCCAAAATTCGACCCTTTCTGACTAATGACACTACAAAACAACTTATTCACTCTTTGATTATTTCCCGCCTCGACTATTGCAACTCTCTCCTTAATGGCCTACCCTTAAGCAGGCTATCCCCCCTTCAGTCTATTATGAATGCTGCTGCTAGACTAATACACCTCACTAATCGATCCGTGACTGCTGCTCCTCTCTGCCAATCCCTTCACTGGCTTCCCCTACCCCACCGTGTAAAATTCAAAATGCTAACCATAACATACAAGGCCATTCACAACATCGCCCCCATCTACATCACCAACCTCATCTGCAGATATCGCCCAAATCGCCCCCTCCGCTCCTCCCAGGACCTCCTGCTCTCTAGCTCCCTTGTTACCTCCTCCCATGCTCGTCTTCAGGACTTCTCCAGAGCCTCTCCCATCCTCTGGAATTCCCTGCCCCAGTATGTCCGATCAGCCCCTACCCTGTCCACCTTTAGGAGATCCTTGAAAACTCATTTATTCAGGGAAGCCTATCCCACACCCACATAACTGTCCCTGAGCCACCCCCATCAAATCATTCTTTGCAGCTATTACCTTTTGTACCACCACCCCCTCCCTTTTAGAATGTAAGCTCTACGAGCAGGGCCATCCTGTACCTTTTGTATTGTACTGTAATTGTGTTGTCCCCCTTATACATTGTAAAGCGCTGAGTAAACTGTTGGCGCTATATAAATCTCGTATAATAATAATAATAATAATGATCCAGAGGTAAACTCAACGGAACCCTAGATCCGGTGCCGGTGAAACAAAGGTGGCGGAATTGAAGGTAACAACCCAAAATAAATCAGCAGCTCCACCGAGAGTAATTGCTACACTCACTTGGTGCCTTATCTGCATTAAATCAGCCTCAGAACCTGTGTAATTCATATGTGTCCTGGATTAAAGGGATGATGTAGCAACACTACGGCTGCCTAGTTTGCCTAGTGGTAGCACCGGTCCTGGGCACTGGAGATGGAGAGGCGGGGGGTTGGATCGGGGGGCTGGAGGGTACAGAGCGAGTGTGTAGGAGATCACTGGGGGGGAGATTGTAAGGATACTCAGAAGGGTGGTCAGTGCTGCTCTCCTAGTGGTGGGGAAACAGGAAGTGACTGTTTGCGATAAGCCCCGCCTACCATCCTCCAGACCCACCAATCAGGTGCAACAGGGTGGAATGGAATCATGAATGATTCTATGTAGAGTGGGACTGTAAACAGGACGCATGTCCAGCACCCTGTTTACACTCCAAACAACTCCCAATGAAGCTTTTCAGCTGCAATCACCTGATCACAGCAGTCAAGCTTCTAGTGGACAGCTCAGTGTCCGGTGACCGGACGTTCTTAAAAGGGACACTTTTTTTTTCCATGTGCAGCTTTGGGGGTAGGGTTGTCACCTTTTCTTCAAGTCAAACCCGAACACTTTAGCGGCGCAAAGCAATTTTTTAATATATATATATTTTGCAATTAAATAACATTTCTATTCGTATGAAGTTAATCACAAGAGTCCCCCTTTACATCAGAGTCCACAGAGTTCCCCTTTTACAACTGAATCCGCAGAGTTCCCTTTCACTGTAAGGGGGGACTCTGCAGACTCTGATGTAAAGGAGAACTCTGGGGACTCTGACATAAGGGATGCTCTGGGAATCCTGATTTAAGGGGGAGCACTGAGTACTCTAAAGTACGGAGAGGACTCTGATGTAAGGGGGAACACTGCGCTCTCTGGTGTAAAGGGGAACTCTGATGTAAAGGGTGCTCTGAGAACCCTGATTTACCTTAGTGTTCTCACTCAGAGACAGGAGAGAGAAGGGGGGAGACTTCAGTCACAGACAGGGATGGATGGTGAGCTCACTCACCCCTTGGCAGTCAGCACCTCTCATCCTGATGTATCTGAGGCTGCTGGACTTCAAATTTCCAGCCCCCCCACTTTCTTTTTCTGAGGCAAAGTGCCAGGGATTGGAGTGTGGGCAGACACAGAGGGGTAGGGGGGAGGAAGAGGAGTAGATCACGCCCTCTCTCCTCTCCCATCTGTATGTGGGGGGATTGTTAGTGGTGGCTTTGTGCAGTGTTATAGAGAGAGTAACAGACACTCTCAGCTTAGACAACTGCAGCCAGCAACCCTGCTGGGAGGCCACAGTCCAGTCTGAATAATGTATCCGGGTTTCAGGAAGTTTGAAACCTGGACACATGATTCCAAACTCGAACTGTTCAGGTGAACCCCGGACAGGTGGCAACCCTATTTGGGGGGGGGCACTGCCCATTTGACAGAAGTTGATTGTCAGATCATCATACGGACAAGCTGGAAAACTGTTCTCAGTCAGGAGAGTCCCTGCTGTCAGAATACAAGGTCCCCCTTCAGTGTGGCAGGGGATCCTTTCCCGTCACCCGCTGTCTGATTTTGAAAACAGGGTGGCTGTGCGGAGCTCCGCCCCCCACACAGCTGTGTCATTCATTCATAGGAATCTGTGAATGAAAAAAGGGATAACTCTCATCCTCCACCGCGACAGACAGACTTGTAGTTTGAATGAGGTGAGGGCGTGCTGCTCAGCACTCTCATAGTTCATTCACACAGCTCTGATAATGACAGCCATACAGAGGTACAGGCAGTGTGTGCGGGAGACTGATCTGCTCATCATGGGTGCAATGCTTTCTATTCTCCTAATAAAAAATATAATAAATGCACTTTTTTCTACCTGCAGAAAGATGTGCATTTCTATTTATTTTTTTAAATGAAAGGTGAATGTGAATGTATATAACCGCTTCCTGGCCGCCTCGCGCAGATATACTGCGGCAGAAGGGCATGTACAGGCAGAATCACGTACTTGTATGTTGCCCTTTAAGAGGCGGCTTGCCAGCACGCTCCCACTGGAGACCCTAATGTAAACAAGCATTTCCCCCGTTCTGTCTAATGACAGGACACTGATCACAGCTCCCTGTGATCGGGAGCGGTGATCAGTGTCGTGTCACACACAGCCCCTCCCCCCCACAGTTAGAATCACTCCCTAGGACACACTTAACCCCTACAGCGCCACCTAGTGCCACCCATTTACTGCCAGTCACATTTACACAGTAATCAATTTTTAATTGCACTGATCACTGTATAGATGTGAATGTTCCCAAAATCACACCAAAAAAGTGTCCGAAATATCTGCCGTGATGTCGCAGTCACGATAGAAATCGCTGATCGCCGCCATTACTAGTAAAAAAAAATTATTAATAAAAATGCCATAAAACTATTCCCTATTTTGTAGACGCTATAACTTTTGTGTAAACCAATCAAACGCTTATTGCGATTTTTTTACCAAAAATATGTAGAAGAATACATATCGGCCTAAACTGAGGGAAAAAAATGTTTTTTTTATATATTTTTGGGGGATATTTATTACAGTATAGCAAAAAGTAAAAAATATTGCATTTTTTTTTTCAAAATTGCTGCTCTTTGTTTATAGCACAGAAAATAAAAATTGCAGAGGTGATCAAATACCACCAAAGCTCTATTTGTAGGGAAAAAAGGACATCAATTTTGTTTGGGAGCCACGACGCACGACCGCGCAATTGTCAGTTAAAGCGATGCAGTGCCGAATTGCAAAAAGTTCTCTGGTCCCCCCTCCTGAACCGTACCAGGCCGCATACCCTCAACATGGGGGGGTGAGTGCTTTGGGGGGAGGGGGGCCCCCCGGCCCCCCCACCCCAAAGCACCTTGTCCCCATGTTGATAAAGACATGGGCCTCTTCCCGACTTCCCTGGCCGTTGGTTGTCGGGGTCTGCGGGCGGAGGGCTTATCGGAATCCGGGAGCCCCCTTTAATAAGGGGGGCCCCCAGATCCCAGCCCCCAACCCTATGTGAATGAGTATGGGGTACATGGTACCCCTACCCATTCACCTAGGAAGAAGTGTCAATAAAAAAAAACCACACTACACAGGTTTTAAGAGTAATCTATTAGGCAGCTCCGGGGGTCTTCTTCCGACTTCGGGGGTCTTCTTCCGACTTCTGCTCTCTCCGGCTTCTTCTCCCGGTGTTCGACCTCTTCTTCCAGTGCTCCGCCTCTTCTCCCGGGCCCCTCCGCTATCTTCTTCCAGATCTTTTGCTAGCGGGGGCCCGGTCTGCTGCGCTGTCTTGTTCCCTCTTCTCTTCTTCCGATGTTGACACGACGCTCTCTCCTGCTGGAATACTGTGTGCGAGCTGCGCAGCCATTTATATAGGCAGTGACCCCGCCCCCTTGTGGCGTCACAGTCCCAGCATGCGTAGGGACTCTGGGGTCACGCCCACTTATGACGCCAGAGTCCCTGCGCATTCTGGGACTGTGACGCCACAAGGGGGCGTGGTCACGCCTATATAAATGGCTGTGCAGCTCGCACACAGCATTGGCGCGGCGTTCCCCCTCAGGATTCATACCAGACAGCTGTCAGCACTGCCTGTCGCTCATCGCGAAAGGAAAAGAACATTTCCTTTCCTGATCAACGAGCCAGCGCGACATGCACAGTACCCTGTCGCCGAGAACCAGCATGATGGGATTGCGCTGGAAACACAATCTCGCGGTCAGGTACTGTAAAGAAACTGCAAAGCAGATCCATTGTCACCCCAACACCCCCATCATTTTTATAGGAGACACCAGATCAGAAAAACAACTTCACACAATGAAAGTTTTCATTTTATCATTGTTACCCCCAAATGTAACCCGAGTGATTCCAACATCTTATACCATACAGATCTCTATTATATAATATATGATGAATCCATCCTGCCTCATATAATTCTATAATACAGGGTGATATTTTCCTTACCTTCCCGGTCAGACTGACGTATGAAGTGAAGCTCTGGCAGCTCTGAACATGGAAAGAAATTTTGGGTGGATTCCTACTGACACAAACTTCCCTGTGAAGGTTTCACTTTTAAAAGGAAACAACATTGGGTGCGGTGTTTTGTCAGATTTGGCGACCCGTCAGATTTTGAAACGAAAGTGACGTTCTGTCTCCCATCTTGCTGCACCCCGCACTCCTCCATAGTAAGGAATACACTGAGAAGGGGGAAAGCATACATCTAGTTACACCCACCGAAGTTTTGCATTTTACAATTATTTTTAAAAGTAAAGTGAGTTTATATCGTGAAATACGGGACTTAGAACTCCATCTCACTGGTTAGATGTGGAATATTAAAAGCAGCGGCAAGCCTGCTCATCTCACAGGTTTGCAAATCTGACTCACTTTACTGTTAAAAATAAGTGTAGAATGCAAAACTCCAGTGGGTGTAACAAGATGTATGCTTTTCCCCTTCTCAGTGTATTCCTTACTATGGAGGAGAGCGGGGTGTAGCAAGATGGTGGCGACGGAACGTCACTTCCATTACACATTCTGACGGGTCGCCTAATCTGACGCGGAACTATAGGGGTCGCTGCAGTCGCACTTGAGACTAGGTGTAGCGTCACATATGGCGATCCATCACATTTGGATGCTACTGGGGCATTTCTCATCAGAACACCTGGTCTTGCCCCCCACACACACACACAGCGGCAGAATGACAGGGCCTATGTAGCGTCACATATGGCGACCCATCACATTTGGCTTCCCGCTGGACTGCGCATGCGCGCCGCCGCCATATGCGTTCCAACACTGTTGTAAGACACCAGTTTGCCACAGGGCCGCTCGCCACGCTTCGGGCACGGCCTCGCTTTGCTCGGCATAATTATAATGTAACTCTGTGTCCACTTGGATGGTGGGGCTTGAACCTGGACTCAGGGGTGTGGCCACAAAATTCTGTGCAAGCGCAGATCGCCACAGCGTTGGAATGCATATGGCGCCGTCGCGCATTCGCAGTCCAGCAGGTAGCCAAATGTGATGGGTCGCCATATGTGAAGCTACATAGGCCCTGTCCTTCTGCCGCTGTGTGGAGCGGGGCCAAGACTAGGTGTTCTGACGAGAAATACCCCTGTAGCGTCACATATGGCGACCCATCACATTTGGCTATTTGCTGGACTGCACATGCGCGACGATGCCATATGCGTTCCAAACTGTTGTAAGACACCACTCCACAGGGCCCCTCGCGGGCTCACTTCGCTTGCCATGCTTCGAGCACAGCCTCGCTTCGCTCGGCATAATTATATTCTGACTCTATGTCCACTTGGATGGTGGGGCTTGAACCTGGACTCAGGGGTGTGGCCAAAAAATTCTGCGCAAGCGCAGATCGCCACAGTGTTGGAACGCAAATGGCAGCATCACGCATGCGCAGTCCAGCGGGTAGCCGAATGTGATGGGTCGCCATATGTGTCGCTACACCCGCTGTCGAATAATGCCCGCCCTGTACTGCGCAGAGTTGCACGAGCATCGGGAGCGTGTGGCACAATGTCGTTTTTTGTGCACAGGCGCCGTAAACAGATGATCCTGAATTACGATGTTCAGACACTTTCGGCGGCTCCGCGCCTGCGCAGTACAGGGTGGGCATTATTCGACAGGGGGCATTTCTCCCCCTGCACCTCTGGCTGCCCGTTTAGAATGCAGTAGGGGAAGGTGGGAGGCTGTGATCGGCAGCTCTATGGTCCATCCACAGGCAGGGGGATCTCTCTGGGGCTTGCAGTTCTTCTCCTGAGTGTATACAGTGGAGAGGGGAGGGGCCTCTGATCCGGACAGGTATTAGTTTCACTTTCAGTGAGTCGCTCTGCTTCTACATTGTTGCTGATACCTTCCCGGATCAGAGGCCCCTCCCCTCTCCACTGTACACACTCGGGAAAAGAACTGCAAGGCCCAGGAAGGGCTCTCTGGGGATCCTGATGTAAGGAGGGGCTCTCTGGGGACCCTGATGTAAGGGGGGGGCTCTCTGGGGACCCTGATGTAAGGGGGTCTCTCTGGGGACCCTGATGTAAGAGGGGGCTCTCTGGGGACCCTGATGTAAGGGGGGGCTCTCTGGGGACCCTGATGTAGGGGAGGCTCTCTGGGGACCCTGATGTAAGGGGGAGGCTCTCTGGGGACCATGATTTAAGTGGGGGGGCTCTCTGGGGACCCTGATGTAAGAGGAGGCTCTCTGGGGACCCTGATGTAAGGGGAGTTCTCTGGGGACCCTGATGTAAGGGGGGCTTTCTGGGGACCCTGATGTAAGGAGAGGCTCTCTGGGGACCCTGATGTAAGGGGGGGCTCTCTGGGGACCCTGATGTAAGGGGGGGCTCTCTGGGGACCCTGATGTAAGGGGGGGGCTCTCTGGGGACCCTGATGTAAGGGGGGCTCTCTGGGGACCCTGATGTAAGGGGGGGGGCTCTCTGGGGACCCTGATGTAAGGGGGGCTCTCTGGGGACCCTGATGTAAGGGGGGGCTCTCTGGGGACCCTGATGTAAGTGGGGGATCTATGGGGACCCTGATCCGCACTCAGATATGTAAAAATAGATATAAATATTATATACAGTATAGATATATATTATACACACACATACACGTATATTATATACATGTGTATGCCCGCCCAAGTGTATGACTTTCTTTACTCTTCTGCTAAGGGCTCTAGCCCAAGATCTTTTGTAGACCTAGCAACAAACCTGGTGGTATGGTTTCTTGCACCGGGGCCCTGAAGATTCTAGTTACGCCTACATTCCACTTCTATGTAGCGCTACCTGGGAAATCCCACCCCTGTTTTTAAGCGGATTTTACTTGACAAGAAAGTTTCAATGTCCACCAAGGTTTTATTATAGACGGCAGGGTAAACAAGGGGTTAAAGTATTTGAGAACACACTAGAATAAAGGTCATGTTTATACAGGTAATCGTATCTCATTAGTGTCATCACATTTACCTTTAAAAAAAAATATAAGGTCATGTGGTCGCTCAGCTTTTTGCTTAGTACTCGGTCCAACTATCATGTTTTGCTTTGTTTTTTTGCATGCTAGTCCCTAGAAGAGTGCTACTATAGATATGAAGATTCTTCTACAATCAAATACAACTTCCCATGTACATATCCACAAACCAGCGTGGAATCAGAAGTGATGTAATGTATGTGCACATTACATGTAATAAGCACACTCAGAGCATTATATAAAGAGGAAGTGATGAATTGAGGGTAGAATGGACTGTCGTGGTACCATACAAAGGATTAACATACACAAAGTATGTCTAAAAATTCATTTTTATTCCAACAACATATAAAAACATATATATTAAAAAAGGGAACACAACAATTGTGTCCTATACATATAGCTCTATGAATCCACAGATGAAGTGACACTGGAAAATTATTATTATACAAGATTTATATAGCGCCAACAGTTTACGCAGCGCTTTACAATGTATAAGGGGGGCAACACAATTACAGTACAGTACAATACAGAAGGGACAAGAGGGCCCGGCTCATAGAACTTACATTCTAAAGGGAGGGGGGTGGTGGTACAAAAGGTAATAGCTGCAGAGAATGATTTGATGGGGGGGTGGCTCGGGGACAGTTGTTAGGTGGGTGTGGGATAGGCTTCCCTGAATAAATGAGTTTTAAGGGATCTCCTAAAGGTGGACAGGGTAGGGGCTGATCGGTTATACTGGGGCAGGGAGTTCCAGAGGATGGGAGAGGCTCGGGAGAAGTCCTGAAGGCGAGCATGGGAGGAGGTAACAAGGGAGCCAGAGAGCAGGAGGTCCTGGGAGGAGCGGAGGGGACGATTTGGGTGATATCTGCAGATAAGGTTGGTGATGTAGATGGGGGCGATGTTGTGAATGGCCTTGTATGTTATGGTTAGCATTTTGAATTTTACACGGTGGGGCCAGTGAAGGGATTGGCAGAGAGGAGCAGCAGTCACGGATCGATTAGTGAGGTGTATTAGTCTAGCAGCAGCATTCATAATAGACTGAAGAGGGATAGCCTGCTTAAGGGTAGGCCATTAAGGAGAGAGTTGCAGTAGTCAAGGCGGAAAATAATCAAGGAGTGAAGAAGTTGCTTTGTGGTGTTATTAGTCAGGAAGGGTCGAATTCTGGAGATGTCACGGAGGTTAAGGCGGCAGGATTTAGCCAGTGATTGGATATGGGGGCTGAAGGAGAGGTCAGAGTCAAGGATTACACCCAGCACCCTGGCATGTGTGGAGGGACCAATGGTTGTGTTGTTGATATTAATGGTGAAGTCACAGGAGGGGGACCGTGAAGGAAGAAATATAACAAGCTCAGTTTTAGAAAGATTAAGTTTGAGGAAGTGGTGTGACATCCATACTGATATGTCATTCAGTAAGTTTGATATCCGTGAGGAGATAGAGGGGGTGAGTTGAGGAGTGGAGAGATAGATCTGTGTGTCATCGGCATAGAGGTGGTATTGGAAGCCATGGGAGGTTGTCAAATGGCCCAGGGAAGAGGTATAGAGTGAGAAAAGGAGAGGCCCAAGGACGGAGCCTTGGGGTACCCCAACAGAAAGAGGAAGGTGGAGCGGAGGAGATGGAGTTGTAAGTGACACTGAAAGTGTGCTGAGATAGGTAGGAGGAGAACCAGGATAATTCAGAATCACGATGGCCAAGGGAGTGTAATTTGCTGAGGAGGAGCAGGTGGTCAACTGTGTCAAAGGCAGCAGAGAGGTCTAAAAGTATGAGTATGGAGTAGTGCCCATTGGTTTTTAGCAGTTAGTAGGTCATTGTTGAGTTTTAGTAGGGCAGTTTCAGTAGAATGTTGTGGGCGGAAGCCAGACTGTAGGGGGTCGAGAAGGTTGTTGTCCGTGAGGTAGCGACTCATTTGGTCATGAACAAGGCGTTCGATGAGCTTAGAGAAAAGGACCATTGTCAACAAGGTAAATACCATCCGTGCGTAGGACGCTCAACATGTTTCATGGATAAACCACCGCTTCTTCAGTTTATTATATGTACAGTGCCTTGAAAAAAGTATTCATCCCCCTTGAAATTTTCCATATTTTGTCATATTACAACCAAAAATGTAAATGTAATTTATTGGGATTTTAGCGAGGAGAGCTGCCCTATATCTCTGCAACTGAAATTATATATATATATATATATATATATATATATATATATATATATATATATATATATATACACATATATATATATATACACATAGCAATGGCAGATTAGGAATAAGAGATCTTCTTTTTGGACTCTCACGTAAAAACTTGATGATGGCTTTCACTGTGCCAATAGAATTCCGTATATCAGGAACAGCATTCAGGTCATTAACAACCGAATTGAGTTTATGTGCAGCACAGTGAGCAAAAGCAGCTTTAGGATATTTTCTCTTTTTTATGGCTTGAACGCCACCTTTTTTTCCTGCCATTGTAGAGCATCCATCATATCCTTGGCCATAGAGTTTTTCTAAGTTTAATCCAAATTTAGAACATGTTTCCATACTCATATTTGCAATTGAGATGGCATCCATTTCTTTTAAGGTTGCAAATCCAAGGAATTCTTCTCTGATGACAGCTACGGTGCTGCTTGTGTCTACAAAACGTACTCCAAGTGACATCTGTTCTTTTCCAGAAATGTCAGCACTTTCATCAGCAATTATTGAAAACCCATTTGACATGTTGACTAAGGATACCAGATCTTCTCGTAATGTTTCTTCACATAATCTAATCAACTCATTTTCAACACGAACTGATGTATAACGTGCATTAACTGTTGCATTTTCAAGATGGTTCTTTAGGATCAGGATTAGGATCTCCTGCTTCAATGAGAAATTGGTACAGACTTTGAAAATTTCCAGTTATACTTTGTTTCCCACGTAAAGCAATGTCATGTGTTCCACAAAATAAGATAGTAGACAAAAGTTTCTTCAACTTGCCTTTTCACAGCGCTGTCTATTTGGCAAACAATACTTCTTTCAGGTTTCTTCCTGATCTCCAAAAATGTGTGCATTTCTATGCCAAGTCGTTGAAACATGGTTCCGTGCACCTTCATGGAAATCTTTATATTTCGTGAAAGGCCTAGTTATGAATGCTCCTTGTATCCCACGATGAACTGGCTGTGGAAAAACTGTACAATATTAGCAAATTGCACCTTTCAGTTGTGGAGAGTAGCTAAGCCAAGGTGAATATTGATTAATCCACACCTGACGGAAAAAGCGTGGTCCGGTTGAATCTTTCTTGAAGTCATAATTTTCTGGTGGATTATATGTATTTATTAGCAGATTGTATTTAAGATCATCCGTTAGTTTTGTGGATGAATTAAAATACAATCCAATGTCATTTACAGGAGCATCAACATGGCTACATTCTGTTGGAGGTGGAACTGGACCTGCAGAACTGCTTGTACTGGATTCTGCCTCTTGTTCGCCATGTCTAGATTCTTGTGTTGCTCCCTTATCAGATTCTACATCATTCAATTTGCGTTTTGAAAAAAATTTGCGGATATCCATTTCTAAAAATAAATGGGGATCATTAAGTACTCTACTCATCACCTAGCTACATCACTAGATTGCACCCAAAAGACTTGCCACAGCACCAGCACTATAGATATAACCCCAGGGCACCAGATATAGATTCACTGCACAAGATAAAGATCCAGAGCACTAGAAAAAGAGCACCACCAGCTATAAAACCACAGCACAAGATATAAACCCACAGCTCAAGATATAAACTCAGAATGCAGGGTTCAGGAGTGCGTTGCTCTCAGAATGCAGGGATCAGGGCTGCATTGCACTCAGAATGCAGAGAACAGGAGTGCATTGTGCTCAGAATTCAGGAATCAGGACTGCATTGCGCTCAGAATGCAAGGATCAGGAGTGCATTGCGCTCAGAATGCAGGGATCAGGAGTGCATTGCGCTAAGAATGCAGGAATCAGGACTGCATTGCGCTCAGAATGCAAGGATCAGGAGTGCATTGCGCTCAGAATGCAGGGATCAGGAGTGCATTGCGCTCAGAATGCAGGGATCAGGACTGCATTGCGCTCAAAATGCAGAAAACAGGAGTGCATTGGGCTCAGAATGCAGGAATCAGGAGTGCATTGGGCTCAGAATGCAGGAATCAGGAGTGCATTGGGCTCAGAATGCAGGAATCAGGAGTGCATTGCGCTCAGAATGCAGGAATCAGGAGTGCATTGCGCTCAGAATGCAGGAATCAGGAGTGCATTGCGCTCAGAATGCAGGAATCAGGAGTGCATTGCGCTCAGAATGCAGGAATCAGGAGTGCATTGCGCTCAGAATGCAGGAATCAGGAGTGCATTGCGCTCAGAATGCAGGAATCAGGAGTGCATTGCGCTCAGAATGCAGGAATCAGGAGTGCATTGCGCTCAGAATGCAGGAATCAGGAGTGCATTGCGCTCAGAATGCAGGAATCAGGAGTGCATTGCGCTCAGAATGCAGGAATCAGGAGTGCATTGCGCTCAGAATGCAGGAATCAGGAGTGCATTGCGCTCAGAATGCAGGAATCAGGAGTGCATTGCGCTCAGAATGCAGGGATCAGGAGTGCATTGCGCTCAGAATGCAGGGATCAGGAGTGCATTGCGCTCAGAATGCAGGGATCAGGAGTGCATTGCGCTCAGAATGCAGGGATCAGGAGTGCATTGCGCTCAGAATGCAGGGATCAGGAGTGCGTTGCGCTCAGAATGCAGGGATCAGGAGTGCGTTGCACTCAGAATGCAGGGTTTAGGGGTGTGATATGCTCAGAATGCAGAGTTTAGGGGTGGGTTGCGCTCAAGAATGCAGGGATTGGGGGGGGGGGGTGATATGAAGGGTGCTACAGGACACTGCTATGGGGGTGACCCTGTCCATAAGAGTGTCCTCTGCCCCGTTCACATCAGCTCCCCCCCACACACACACACACAGTGGTGTCTTCTGTCCCTCCTTTACCCTATAGCAGTAACCTCCCCCCCTTCCACAGCAGAGACTGGGAGGCAGCACAGTTATGGACAGAGGGCGGGAGCTGGCAGAGTGACTTTTCATATTAGCAAGCTGGTGATTGGTTACTTAGAACCACCCTGTGTGCTAGCAACCAATCACCAGCGGTTTAACATAAAAAGTTTGTTTCGCCAGCTCCTCTTCCCACCCTCCGTCCTGAGCTGTGCTTCCTCCCGGTCTCCGCTGTTCACTGATGACAGTGGTGGAGGAGGATAGAGGCGGGAGGGCGAGAGAGACTGTGACATAGATGGCATGGTGGAGCCACCCACGGAGAAACCCGTTGGACAGGTGGACTAAGATCGTCAGGTTGCCGACCCCGTTATAGTGAGTACTGAAACATTTTCAGTCTTGTGGAGGAAACCTGGAGAATGGGCTGTAATAACAATTCAGACTTTTTAAAAACCACAAAAAAATGTCAAGTATAGGCTGTCAAAATATGGTCATAACAGATCATCATGTATTGCTATACATTGCAAATTTGCAACATAAAAAGATGTACATTCTCTAGGCTATATTTATATGGACTGGTACGCCTGGCCTGAGCAACTTCCAATACAATGTGGAGCTGAATGATCTCTTATATAACACATATATCTTTCAAGTCTAGAGAATGTTCATCTTTTTATATTGCAATACATCTGTTATGGCAGTGGCGGCTGGTGCTCAAAGTTTTTGGGGGGCGCAAAAAATGTTGAAAAAAAATCAATTGCAGCCACTGTGCCTATCAAATGCAGCCACTGTGCCAAACGCTGCCAGTGTGCCCATCAAACGCTGCCAGTGTGCCCATCAAACGCTGCCAGTGTGCCCATCATATGCTGCCAGTGTGCCCATCATATGCTGCCAGTGTGCCCATCATATGCTGCCAGTGTGCCCATCATGATTGGCGGAGAGGCGGTTTAGTGTTGGGAAAGTTTATAGTCATTCGCTTTTCTAACACAGCTGAGTGACCTGCGAGCGCCCAGCATAGCGCTTGTAGGTCACCATTTTTGACACCTATTAGAGCCTATGGCTCTAATCAGGTGCTTAAAAACACCCCCGCCACTGTAATTCAGGCGTCCTGCGCCTGAAAAGGGGCCGGGCGCCTGAGTAGGGGGTGACAGCGGCAGCCATAGATAGATTCATGCAATGCATGAATCTATCTATAAGTGATAGAGGGGTGGCAGGAGAGAGGGGGCGGAGCTCCCGTACGCCCTTAACCAGTTGCCGACCGCCGCACGACGATGTACGTCGGCAGAATGGCACGGGCAGGCAAAAGGACTTACAGGTACGTCCTTGCCTGTCCGCGGGTGGGGGGTCCGATCAGACCCCCCCCCGGTGCCTGCGGCGGTCGGATTCAGGTCAGGGACGATCAAAGGTGAGGGGGAGGCCACTCATTCGTGGCTGCCCCCTCGCGATCGCTCCTGGCCAACGACGGGCTTCCTCGGCTTCTGTGAATGTAAACAGAAGCGGAGAAAGTGATGTCACTCTCCTCGAGCCGGTCTTTTCGTTCCGTCGCCGAGGAGAGTAGACATCCAAGTAAGTTTGCACCAACACTACACTAACAGTAGAACACGCAGGCACACTTGTCACCCCCCTGTCACACCCCGATCACCCCCCTGTACCCCCTGTCACACTGACACCAATAGCAGTTTTTTCTTTTCTGATTATTGCATTGGTGTCAGTTTGTGACAGTTATAAGTGTTAGGGCAGTTAGGTTAGCCCCCTTTAGGTCTGGGGTACCCCCCTTTAGGTCTAGGGTACATAACTCCCCCTAATAAAGTTTTAACCCCGTGATCACCCCCCGTCGCCAGTGTCACTAAGCGATCGTTTTTCTGATCGCTGTATTAGTGACACAGGTGACGCTAGTTAGGGAGGTAAGTATATAGATTCGCCGTCAGTGTTTTATAGCGACAGGGACCCCTATATACTACCTACTAAAGGTTTTAACCCCTTGATTGCCCCCTAGTTAACCCTTTCACCAGTGATCACCATATAATTGTTACGGGTGACGCTGGTTAGTTGGTTTATTATAGTTTATTATAGTTTATTATAGTTTTAGGGCACCCGCCGTTTATTACCTTATAAAGGTTTAACCCCCTAATTGCCCGGCGGTGATATAAGTTACATTTTTAGGGTCAGATAAGGTCTGCGTCGCCCCAGGCAGCGTCAGGTTAGCGCCAGTAACACTAACACCCACGCACGCAGCATACACCTCCCTTAGTGCTATAGTATCTGAACGGATCAAAATCTGATCCGATCTATACTCCCCAGCAGTTTAGGGTTCCCATAAACGCAGTGTTAGCGGGATCAGCCCAGATACCTGCTAGCACCTGCGGTTTGCCCCTCGGCCCAGCCCAGCCCAGCCCACCCAAGTGCAGTATCGATCGATAACTGTCACAAAACACTAAACACACATAACTGCAGCATTCGCAGAGTCAGGCCTGATCCCTGCGATCGCTAACAGTTTTTGTTGGTAGCGTTTTGAATCAGTCGCTGACAGTCAGGAGCTTTTTTGCCTGTGAGTCTCACTAGTGTACCACTAAATTTAGAGCCCAAAATGGCAAATCGAAGGTACACTAGTGAAGAGGCCTACAGGATTCTGAGCATGACAGATAGTGAAGAGGAAGTCACTCATCTGTCAAGTTCAGGCTCAGAATACGATCCTGTAGAGGACAGCGGCTCCATGACAGATAGCTCTGATGACGGAGTTGTGGTCCCTGCTAGGGTCAGGCGTACCAGACCCCAATCTTCTTCTGTCCTTGAAGTGCAAGAACCGCAGGGCTCTCGTATGGAGCAGAGAAGTACTAGTGTCGCTATTCCTTCTGGTGAACTGGCAAGCACCGGTGGCCTAGTACACCCCGGTCGTATATCCAGCACTGCAGTATCACGTGGTGACGTGGCGAGTCCCATAAGTGCAGTTCAAGCTGGTGAGGTGGCAAGCACTAGTAGTGTCCTGCTGCCTGAAAATAGGCCGGGCGCCTGAGTAGGGGGTGGCAGTGGCAGCCATAGATAGATTCATGCAATGCATGAATCTATCTATAAGTGATAGAGGGGTGGCAGGAGAGAGGGGGCGGAGCTCCCGTACGCCCTTAACCAGTTGCCGACCGCCGCACGACGATGTACGTCGGCAGAATGGCACGGGCAGGCAAAAGGACTTACAGGTACATCCTTGCCTGTCCGCGGGTGGGGGGTCCGATCGGACCCCCCCCCCCCGGTGCCTGCGGCGGTCGGATTCAGGTCAGGGACGATCAAAGGTGAGGGGGAGGCCACTCATTCATGGCTGCCCCCTCGTGATCGCTCCTGGCCAACGACGGGCTTCCTCGGCTTCTGTGAATGCTGGTATGTAATATTTTTTATAGTTTACTGTGTTTTAACCATTTTTTTTGTTTTCAGGTACGCAATTCAGCTGCAGCGCGGATTTATTTATCTTGACAGCAACAGCGTTTGCTCCCACGATACATAAAGCCATGACTCCAGCGCTGTCGGAGGTGATTTCACCACCACAGTTACATACTTCAGCATATATGCCGAAGCGTGGGGGCAGCAGTGGGTGGAGGAGCGATTTGCTCCTGCCTTTTGTGGGAGGATGCCCCCATGCTTCGGCATATATATATTTTAGGTAGGCACAGGTTGCGTTAGTTTTATTTTTTACTATGTTTTTTTTTTGTATTTGCTTTGCAGGTATGGTAAGTATTACTGTTATACTGTAATGTTACTTTGTTTTTTGTTAACCATCATTTGCTTAGCAGGTACGCCATTCAGTTGCAGCGCGGATTTATTTATCTTGACAGCAACAGCGTTTGCTCCCACAATACATAAAGCCGTGACTCCAGCGCTGTCGGGGGTGATTTTACCACCATAGTTACATACTTCAGCATATATGCCGAAGCGTGGGGGCAGCAGTGGGTGGAGGAGCGATTTGCTCCTGCCTTTTGGGGTGGATGCCCCCATGCTTCGGCATATATAAACGGTGCATGTATGCCCATCATTAGAAGTGGGTGGATGAAGGGAGGTATTCTAATGGTGGGCATACCCACCGATCAATCTCTTTTTTTCGTTCAGCCCACAGGCTGCATGAAAAAAAAGTTTACAATATATGCCCAACAAGGACCAGCAACGTACTGGTATGTTGCTGGACTTTGAGTGGTTATACCAGAATGATGCCTGCAGGTTTAGGTATCATCTTGGTTTTATTCTTTTCAGCCAGCGGTCGGCTTTCATGTAAAAGCAATCCTAGCGGCTAATTAGCCTCTAGACTGCTTTTACAAGCAGTGGGAGGGAATGCCCACCCCCCACCGTCTTCCACGTTTTTCTCTGGCTCTCCTGTCCCAACAGGGAACCTGAGAATGCAGCTGGGGATTCAGCCAGCTGACCATAGAGCTGATCAGAGACCAGAATGGCTCCAAACATCTCTATGGCTCAAGAAATCGGAAGCTACGAGCATTTCATGACTTAGATTTTGCCGGATGTAAACAGCGCCATTGGGAAATTGGGAAAGCATTTTATCACACCAATCTTGGTGTGGTCAGATGCTTTGAGGGCAGAGGAGAGATCTAGGGTCTAATAGACCCCAATTTTTTCAAAAAAAGAGTACCTGTCACTACCTATTGCTATCATAGGGGATATTTACATTCCCTGAGATAACAATAAAAATGATTAAAAAAAATAAAAATGAAAGGAACAGTTTAAAAATAAGATAAAAAAAGAAAAAAAATAATAAAGAAAAAAAAAAAAGCACCCCTGTCCCCCCTGCTCTTGCGCAAAGGCGAACGCAAGCGTCGGTCTGGCGTCAAATGTAAACAGCAATTGCACCATTCATGTGAGGTATCACCACGAAGGTCAGATTGAGGGCATTAATTTTAGCAGTAGACCTCCTCTGTAAATCTAAAGTGGTAACCTATAAAGGCTTTTAAAGGCTTTTAAAAATGTATTTAGTTTGTCGCCACTGCAAGTTTGTGCGCAATTTTAAAGCATGTCATGTTTGGTATCCATGTACTCGGCCTAAGATCATCTTTTTTATTTCATCAAACATTTGGGCAATATAGTGTGTTTTAGTGCATTAAAATTTTAAAAAGTGTGTTTTTTCCCAAAAAAATGCATTTGAAAAATCGCTGCGCAAATACTGTGTGAAAAAAAAAATGAAACACCCACCATTTTAATCTGTAGGGCATTGGCTTTAAAAAATATATATAATGTTTGGGGGTTCAAAGTAATTTTCTTGCAAAAAAAAATAATTTTTTCATGTAAACAAAAAGTGTCAGAAAGGGCTTTGTCTTCAAGTGGTTAGAAGAGTGGGTGATGTGCGACATAAGCTTCTAAATGTTGTGCATAAAATGCCAGGACAGTTCAAACCCCCCCCCCCAAATGACCCCATTTTGGAAAGTAGACACCCCAAGCTATTTGCTGAGAGGCATGTCGAGTACATGGAATAATTTATATTGTGACACAAGTTGCGGGAAAAAGACAAATTTTTATTTTTTTATTTTTTTTTGCACAAAGTTGTCACTAAATGATATATTGCTCAAACATGCCATGGGAATATGTGAAATTACACCCCAAAATACATTCTGTTGCTTTTCCTGAGTATGGGGATACCACACGTTTAGGACTTTTTGGGAGCCTAGCCGCGTACGGGACCCCGAAAACCAAGCACCGCCTTCAGGCTTTCTAAGAGCGTAAATTTTCGATTTCACTCTTCACTGCCTATCACAGTTTCGGAGGCCATGGAATGCCCAGATGGCAACCCCCCCCCCCAAATGACCCCATTTTGGAAAATAGACACCCCAAACTATTTGCTGAGAGGTATAGTGAGTATTTTTCAGACCTCACTTTTTGTCACAAACTTTTGAAAATTGAAAAAAGAAAAAAAAATACATTTTTCTTGTCTTTCTTCATTTTCAAAAACAAATGAGAGCTGCAAAATACTCACCATGCCTCTCAGCAAATAGCTTGGGGTGTCTACTTTCCAAAATGGGGTCATTTTGGGGGGTTTTGTGCTATCTTGGCATTTTATGGCCTTCGAAACTGTGATAGGTAGTGAGGAGTAAAATCAAAAATTTACACCCTTAGAAATCCTGAAGGCGGTGATTGGATTTCGGGGCCCCGCATGAAGCTAGGCTCCCAAAAAGTCCCACACATGTGGTATCCCTGTACTCAGGAGAAGCAGCTAAATGTATTTTGGGGTGTAATTCCACATATGCCCATGGCATGTTTGAGCAATATATCATTTAGTGACAACTTTGTGCAAAAAAAAAAAAAAAAAATTGTCACTTTCCCGCAACTTGTGTCAAAATATAAAATATTCCATGGACTCAACATGCCTCAGCAAATAGCCTGGGGTTTATACAAAATGTGTGGTGTAGTCCCTCGCGCTATATTGAGTAAACGGACTGAGTCAATATCAACGTAACTGACTAAAATGACGGATGATAAAAAAATAGTGGATGATAAAAATTAGTGAAAACGTGTAAATAGTGATGATGTCTCTATGGACTGCAGCAAAATCAAAAGTGTTCACTTACACTCAACAAAATAATGATAATAAAGTGATTTCGCGCTTCAAATCTATCACATCAAAGCATGATTATATATACAATTGTATAAGTAAAGTGTATTCTACAGGTGTAAATCAACAGTGCAACATAGCATAAAGTGCTCAATGTTAATAAGTGATCATCAAAAGTGCTGATGTGCATCAATAAATCAAAAGTTTATATTGTGCTTCATCCACTGGGACCATATAATGGAGGAAGAAGGTGATGGTGATATCTTTAAATTGAAGTGATCCGGTGAAACCGGACTCTCTGGACTCTCACCTTAAATAAGATAAATTTGGGCATCAAGACAGGTTCTTTATTGGATGTAGTGTGATGTCATTCAGGTAGGGCTTCTCTGGTAGTGTAATGGTTCTCCCGAAATGAAGCACCAGAGGGCGTGGCAGAGAGCAGACGAAACCGGAAGTCAGTAAGGAGGCGCCTCAGACGCCGCTCCTCAGCTTGTCTTTGCTTTTATGCTGTTTTTAACTATTAGAGATGTAAGAGACCACTTTTAATTTTCAATAAATAGTACCTTTACTTAACATACTACACCATTGGAGGCCTCTCTCTCTCCCTTCCCTGTTTATTCCACCGGACTGGTGGAGCCCAGGTGGGCAACCCCCTTCCTTCCTCTATCTGATAGGTGCTTCATTTCGGGAGAACCATTACACCACCAGAGAAGCCCTACCTGAATGACATCACACTACATCCAATAAAGAACCTGTCTTGATGCCCAAATTTATCTTATTTAAGGTGAGAGTCCAGAGAGTCCGGTTTCACCGGATCACTTCAATTTAAAGATATCACCTTCTTCCTCCATTATATGGTCCCAGTGGATGAAGCACAATATAAACTTTTGATTTATTGATGCACATCAGCACTTTTGATGATCACTTATTAACATTGAGCACTTTATACTATGTTGCACTGTTGATTTACACCTGTAGAATACACTTTACTTATACAATTGTATATATAATCATGCTTTGATGTGATAGATTTGAAGCGCGAAATCACTTTATTATCATTAGCCTGGGGTTTATACTTTCCAAAATGGGGTCATTTGGGGGGGGGGGGGGTTTGTGCCATCTTGGCATTTTATGGCCTTCAAAACTGTGATAGGTAGTGAGGAGTGAAATCAAAACTTTACGCCCTTAGAAATCCTGAAGGCAACACAACACCACCCCAGATATCTCCCCCACGCTCCTTTGGGAGGCACACAAACCAGTAATTAGAGGCACATGTATCTCAGTCGCATCCCACCTCAAGAAAGTCAGAATCCGCAAACAACAACAGCTTGAGTCAGACTATCACCAGAGTTTCCTCCAGTTTCAATCTTCCCCTACTGAGGCTCATAAACGAATTCTAGACAAAATTAAATTAGAACTTGACATTCTACTAGCTGAAACGGCTGATAAGACTATATGTAGATCCAACCATGCAATCTACACTAAAGCCAACAAACCAGATACCTTTCTGGCCTTGCGTCTTCGCAGACCGGATCGTGTTCGTGTTCCCATCAGACTTAGATTGTCTAAAGATAGTGTTACTAGTAACCCGATCAAGGTGCTCTCGGAGTTCCGTAGACAATTGTCGAAGCTTTATGAGGCAGGGGCTGCTTTTCCCACACGTCAAGCAGAAAAGCTATTCCACAATCTGCCAATCCCTACGCTGTCCAATGATAGTCGCGAGTCTATGGAGAGCACGATCACGGTTGAGGAAGTTTTAGCAACCATTAAGACACTTAAACCGCATAAACGTCCGGGCCCGGACGGCCTTCCCAGTCTCTACTATAAAAAATTTGCAGCTGAACTCGCTCCTCTCCTCACTAAGGCATTCAACGCTTTACTCAAACAACATTCCTTTGGTCGTGACACATTGACAGCACTTATTTCCATGATCCCAAAGCCAAACACAGATAACACAGTGTGGTCTAACTTTAGGCCAATTTCCTTGCTAAACGTGGATATAAGGATCCTGACCAAAATTTTAGCCCTTCGCCTTAACCCGATTATTGGCAGTCTAATACATAAGGACCAAGTTGGTTTTATACCCAAACGGCAAGCCAGTGATAACGTTAGACGTGTAATCCTCCTGCAACATTTAGCCCGATCGCGTAAAATACCGATGCACCTCCTCTCCCTAGACATAAGGAAAGCATTTGATACAGTTTCCTGGCCCTATCTCCTTTATATCCTCCAACGCTGGGGCTTCGGCCCACATTTCCTTGGTTGGATCAATGCATTATATAACCATCCACAAGCATATGTACAATACTCAGGATTCCGTTCAAATCCCTTCCCCATCTCTCGTGGAACCAGACAGGGTTGCCCCCTATACCCCCTATTATTTGCCCTAGTAATAGAACCCTTGGCAGCCCTGATCAGAGCAAACCCTGACGTTCGTGGTCTGGAGATAGCTTCTAACACGCATAAGTTATGCCTTTTCGCAGATGATGCATTATTATTCATCACGTCACCACATACAACCTTACCAAACCTCATGCGCATCTTAGATAAGTTTGCTCTGGTCTCCGGGTTAGAAGTCAACCAAGCGAAATCCAAGGCTCTCAATGTGTCACTACCACGAACCGATCTTGAGTTACTTCGTCAAAACTACCCTTACAATTGGTCTACAACATCCATATCCTACCTGGGGATTAAACTGACTAGTGACCCACTAAATTTATTCCATTCCAATTACCTCCCAATGTTAACCCAACTCTCTTCATTACTTAATTCCTGGCAGCCTCTATGTGTCTCCTGGCTGGGACGAGTGGCAGTTGTGAAAATGTCCTTGTTACCGAAATTGCTATATCTATATAGGGTACTCCCGATAGCGATCCCCCCTTATTATCATAGGATCATACAAAACCGAGTATTTAAATACATTTGGGGCCCCACTAAACCTAGAGTGGCCAGACCAGTATTACTCCGCCATATGGAGTAATAATGGAGGTCTTGGTATACCCAACTTCTTACATTATTATCACGCAGCCCGACTGGCCCAGGCTATTCTATATCACTCTAAGAATGAAACTCCATTATGGGTCAGCCTCGAGGCCATAGATCTCCACCCAATTACAGTTACCAATTTACAGTGGCTCCCCCCAGCTGCACGTGGCACAAAAACCAACCCAATAACACATTGCACCCTCAAACTTTGGGATAGATTACGAACCCCCTTCAAGTTGATCTCACCACACTCCCCACTCTTATCATTTATGGGCCATCCGCTGTTCTACCCAGCATACTCTGAGCCAGCCCTGTTCCAAACCTGGGCCCAAGCGGGTCTGACTCACATTTGTGACCTACTCAGTGGTAACTCTATAAAATCTTTTCCAGTTGTACAAGCGCAAGCGCACCTTTCACCTAAAGAGTGCTTTCGTTACCTCCAAATTGCTCATTTTGTTAAAACAAATTTAAAATCCAGTTCTGGGCTGGATACTCTGACTGAGTTTGAAAATATGTGCGACTCGGACCCGCACGCCCCAGGTATCATCTCTCGCCTCTACACTCACCTCACGACACCATCCACAAATCTCCCCACCTATGCGAGACAATGGTCTAAAGATTTAAACATAGATCTCGAGGCAAAAGACTGGTCCAGTATATGGACTAATACGAAAAATTCATCCCAAAATGTTGTTGCTTCAGAAGCAAACTACAAGGTGCTCATGCGATGGTACCTGGTCCCATCCAGAATTGCCAAATTTCTACCTGAGTATCCCCCAACTTGCTTCAGGGGTTGTAAAGATAAAGGAACACACACCCACATCTGGTGGACATGTCCATTAGTGCAAAGTTTCTGGGCAGCAACATTCCAGATGGCTTCCACTCTCCACCAGGTCACGTTAGAACCTAACCCAACCATAGCCCTACTCAACCTTATACCCCAAGACTACACCAGAGCTCAACGCTGTCTCCTTCTCCACCTATTTACAGCTGCTAAGCAAACGATAGCCAAAGCCTGGAAGACACCTGCACTTAGCATAATTGAAATGCAAAATAGAATTACCCAGGCAATGATTCACAGCAAAATTGAAGCAACAATACTAGATAAAGTCCTACAGCACTTCAGAGTTTGGCAACCATGGATAGAGCACTTCTTGCCCCCAGACATTGACGTGAGCCTACTAGAACCCTGAAAAAGTCTTGGTGGCCATTTCTGACTATGGAAATCATACCGGTGCTCGCGCGTCCCGACCGCCCCTCTACCTCTTCTCAGCTTTCCCTTACTTTTTCCTTTCTCCTTCCCTTCTCTCTATTCTCCTCACACTCTTTCCTCTTTCCCCCTTAATTATCCCTGGTAATATGGGTAGTATACTCTGTCTTATTTTTTCTTTTTTTCCCGTTGAGTTGGTCTCGGTTGTTTACCAAGACCGACCCCATGTCTATAATCACTAGTGATATATTATGTCTAAACCAAGGACCACGGTCCTTCTTAATGCTAGTATACTCAGTTTTACTGGATCTTGAGATATTTGACAGAGTGTAAATTGTTTGCAAGCTTTAACCCTTATTATGTCATCATTATCCTAACCTGTTAAGATGTACACTGCTTTATATCTCAATGATACCCTGTATCGTAAAGCTTGTAACTAATGCTTGTTATTTACCAATAAAATATTTGAACAGAAATCCTGAAGGCGGTGATTGGTTTTCGGGGCCCCGTACACGGCTAGGCTCCCAAAAAGTCCCACACATGTGGTATCCCCATACTCAGGAGAATCATCAGAATGTATTTTGGGGTGCAATTCCACATATGCCCATGGGCTCTGTGAGCAATATATCATTTAGTGACAACTTTGAGCAAAAAAATAAAAGTTTGTCATTTTCCTGCAACTTGTGGCAAAATATAAAATATTCCATGGACTCAACATGCCTCTCAGCAAATAGCTTGGGGTGTCTACTTTGCAAAATGGGGTCATTTGGGGGGGTTTTGTGCCATCTTGGCATTTTATGGCCTTCAAAACTGTGATAGGTAGTGAGGAGTGAAATCAAAAATTTACGCCCTTAGAAATTCTGAAGGCGGTGCTTGGTTTTCGGGGCCCCGTACGCGGCTAGGCTCCCAAAAAGTTCTAAACATGTGGTATCCCTGTACTCAGGAGAAGCAGCAAAATGTATTTTGGGGTGTAATTCCACATATGCCCATGGCATGTTTGAGCAATATATCATTTAGTAATAACTTTGTGCAAAAAAAAAAAAGAAAAATTGTCACTTTCCCGCAACTTGTGTCAAAAAATAAAATATTCCATGGACTCAACATGCCTCTCAGCAAATAGCTTGGGTGTCTATTTTCCAAAATGGGGTCATTTGGGGGGGGGGAGGGGTTGCCATCTGGGCATTTTATGGCCTTCAAAACTGTGATAGGTAGTGAGGAGTGAAATCAAAAATTTACACCCTTAGAAATCCTGAAGGCGGTGCTTGGTTTTCGGGGCCCCGTACACGGCAAGGCTCCAAAAAAGTCCCACACATGTGGTATCCCCGTACTCAGGAGAAGCAGCTGAATGTATTTTGGGGTGCAATTCCACATATGCCCATGGCCTGTGTGAGCAATATATAATTTAGTGACAACTTTGTGCAAAAAACTTGTGGGCTCAACATGCCTCTCAGCAATTTCCTTAGGGTGTCTACTTTCCAAAATGGGGTCATTTGGGGGGGGTTTGTACTGCCCTGCTATTTTAGCACCTCAAGAAATGACATAGGAAGTCATAAACTAAAAGCTGTGTAAATTCCAGAAAATGTACCCTAGTTTGTAGACGCTATAACTTTTGCGCAAACCAATAAATATACACTTATTGACATTTTTTTTTACCAAAGACATGTGGCCGAATACATTTTGGCCTAAATGTATGACTAAAATTGAGTTTATTGGATTTTTTTTATAACAAAAAGTAGAAAATATCATTTTTTTCAAAATTTTCGGTCTTTTTCCGTTTATAGCGCAAAAAATAAAAACCGCAGAGGTGATCAAATACCATCAAAAGAAAGCTCTATTTGTGGGAAGAAAAGGACGCAAATTTCGTTTGGGTACAGCATTGCATGACCGCGCAATCAGCAGTTAAAGCAACGCAGTGCCAAATTGTAAAAAGTGCTCTGGTCAGGAAGGGGGTAAATCCTTCCGGGGCTGAAGTGGTTAATGCACAGGCCGCCATTGTGTTCTGGTCATATTTTGATCTTGATGAAAACAGCTATACAGACTGTATAATACAGTCTGTATAGCTGTTTCCATCCAGATCAAAATATGGCCACAACAGTTCCAGTTGTATTGCAATACAAAAAAATTGTACACAGTGGTATCGTTGTACAGGCACTGCTGTTACCTGTGGTTCTTCAGCGATAGTCCCAGGACAGGCACTGGCAACCAGGCAGTGTATTCTCTGTCGTCTCGGCCACTGCACGCCACGTAGCTATGACCTGTGGGAGGAGCCTGCGCCGCGCCGGCCGGATCGGCACAACATATTTACACAGGCTGAGGCAGCAGCCAATCACGGAACAGCCAGGTCAGTGTCACATTAAGCAGAGCAGAGGCCCGAGTGGCAGAGGGCAGAGCCAATCTGATGCTCGGGCCGGGGGTGAGGAGGGAGGGGCAGATGCATCCATGTGTAGTCGGAAAAGACAGTTGCAGCCCCAGCCCCCAGGCCAGTAGCAGGCTTTGAAAAAAAACACCACAGCTGCCGCGGCGGCCGTTGCACCACAGGGGGAAAGTCAAGTGTCTTCACTCGATTGACCCCCCCTTGCCCTATGGTGCGGATGCCCATGGGCAGGCCTCTCATATAAGCTGGGGTCACATGTTTCCAGGGAGGAGTGGTGGAGTACAGGGAGACAGCATGGAGTAGCTGGAGTGGCCTGGGCGTCCCCCTGCAGAGAGGGGAGCGCACCATGTGCAGAGGAGGGATGGGGGAGCCATCAGGAGAGAAGCTAAAGATACAGATTTTCATCTCTGCGGAGTGCATCAGGTTGCTATGACCGGGGAACATACAGCTTGAGTGTAAAGAGGATGGGGAGTAAGAAGTAGAAGTAAAGCGGCAGTAGTAGATCAGCATGTGGGATTTCTGTGGCCGGGGAACACTGGACTTTGATATAAAGGAGCAGGTCAGTGTAATGGAGTGGAGAAGCAAAAAAACTGGTCAGAGCAATGGAATGGGATGCTGTGTGGCCGGGGAACACTGCATTATTGAGAATGGACTGGCTGAAAGTAGTGGTCCACTTATTGCCGTGTGTCAGGTCAATGAGTAGAGATGCCGTGTCATCTCGGGCCTGGTCAGCACATCGGTAATAACTTCCAAAGACTGAGTGCCTGTCATGGAAACTGTGTGCGCCTTTTGGTTCTTTGGGTCAAAGAGACATTATCATTCTAGTCTACATGTAGGGATTATTCAGAGTGATCCCTCTTCTTCCATTGGAAGTGAAGTTAGTAACTCAGTAATTATGCAGTAAAGGGATTTGCACAAGTAAAGAAGTTAATGCAGGGAAACATAAAATACAAGGCCAAGGCCACAAGTAATCTTAAGAATCTCCGTATCAGGGGCATCTCATATTTCCCTTCAGTTCTATCCAAGTTTATCTGACAAATATAAACAATAAAACGGAGAAAGTTAACTGTGTTACTGTCCATAAAAAAATGGTGCTTGGGAGGTTGGCAGCAGGGTGATTGGCGGATTGCTGTAACCAAATCAGCAGCCCTACGGGGGGTACCGCTATATATATATATAATGAAAATTTAAATTGCTTGAAATTAGTCTATATATTATTCTATCTCAAGATTTTTTATCATTCTCTTATTAGACTGTGGGCTGTGTGTCCCCTGGTGTGGGGCTCCCATACCTGTCGAGGCGGATATGTATTCAGTTGGTTTATGCATATGATCGTGTCCTGGGTAAGGCGGCTGGCACGGGACACCACCATACATTCTTTATGGTTACATTATATTCAATTTGTATAGAGATGTTATGTTATAGATGTTATTCATTTCCTCTCTTTTTTTACTATTTACTTATATAATATTAACATTGTTTGCTCTATGATACTATATGTAATAAGCTCCCGAAGAAGCGGTGGTTTATCCGTGAAACATGTTGAGCGTCCTACGCACAGATGGTATTTGCTGTGTTGTTGTTGTGGATTCATAGAGCTATATGTATAGGACACAATTGTTGTGTTCCCTTTATATATATATATTCACTTGTGGAGGAGAACCGCACTCTGCTTACGATTTAGTGCCAGCAATCAGGTCTTCCCACCGACCTTGTATATAGAAAAAGAGTCCAAGAGGTTGCTGCACTTAAAAATTTCTTTGCTTTATTTCTCAAATTGTTCAGTAGGGATTTACAAAGCAAGTATAATCCAAAAACACAGGCACGAAATGCCTACACAGTTTCAGACACAGGTAGATTCAGATATGGATGGATGGATGGATGACGTCTCGGGCTAGTCAGCTTACGCCCTTCCTAAGATCCATTGAAGCACATCTGAGGGTTTCAATCCAATCATTCATTTAAATACAGGTTAAGTGAAGTACTTCACATATGGAATCAATATGGCTAATTAGTTCAAATCGCATACCATTTAACATCTATATATGCATATATTTATCTATAACATGCCATTAAAACAAGGATAAGCAACAGGTGTCGAATCTCTCATTCTCTTCATTCTCATTATAGAATATTTGAAATACCTATAAAAACGCAGGGAAATGTTGCATTCATGAGTAAATACAAAAACAAAAAGAAAAAACAAAAAAGATATCCCCATCATGAAGTTATTTTATCTGGCTACTTTCACACTGGAGCGGTGCGCTAGCAGGACGGGAAAAAAAGTCCCGCTAGCAGCATCTTCGGAGTGGTGAGGGAGCGGAGTATATACCGCTCCTGCCCATTGAAATTAATGGGAGGGCGCGGCTATACCGCCGGCAAAGCGCCTCTGCAGAGGCGCTTTGCAGTGGTTTTTAACCCTTTCTCGGCCGCTAGCAGGGGGTAATACCGCCCCGCTAGTGGCCGAATACCAATGGTAAAGCGCCGCTTACAATAGCAGCGCTTTACTGCCGATGCCGCCCCTGCTCCAGTGTGAAGGGAGCCTTAGTAATTACCACATCTGTTTCATCTGAGGGAAATCCTGAAAACATGACCTGTTGGGGCGCCTTGAGGACTGGAGTTGAGAAACATTGACTTAACCACTCAAAGACTGATGCCGCGTACACACGATCGCACATTCCGACAACAAAATCCATGTTTTTTTTCCAACGGATGTTGGCTCAAACTTGTCTTGCATACACACGGTCACACAAATCTTGTCGGAAATTCCGATCGCCGAGAACGCGGTGACGTACAACACGTACGATGAGCCGAGAAAAATGTGCGGCTCTTCTGCTTGATTCCTGAGCATGCGTGGAACTTTGTGCGTCGGAATTGTGTACACACGATCGGAATTTCCGACAACGGATTTTGTTGTCGGAAAATTTGAGATCCAGATCTCAAATTTTGTGTGGCAGAAATTCTGGTGGAAAATGTCCGATGGAGCCGTCACACGATCGGAATTTCCGACAACAAGCTCCGATCGCACATTTGCCCTCGGAAAGTCCGACCGTGTGTACGTGGCATTAGTCTTTTTCTGACATTTGTTGCTTACAAGCTAAAATCCGTATTTTTTTGCTAGAAAATTACTTAGAACCCTCAAACGTTATATATACTTTTTTGGCAGACACCCTAGAAAATAAAATGGCGGTTGTTACAATATTTTATGTCACACCGTATTTGTGCAGCGGTCTTTCAAACTCAATTTTTTGGGAAAAAATTCATTTTCATGAATTAAAAAAAAAAAACAGTAAAGTTAGCCCAATTCTTTTGTATAATGTGAAAGGTGATGTTATTCTAAGTAAATAGATACATAACATGTTACACTTTAAAATTGCGCACACTCATGGAATGACGACAACCTACGGTACTTAAAAATCTCAATAGGCGACGATTTAAATTTTTTAATGGTTACCAGTTTAGAGTTACAGAGGAGGTCTAGGGTGAGAATTATTGCTCTCGCTGTAACAATTGCGGCGATACCTCACATGTGTGGTGGTTTAAACATTGTTTACATATGCAAGCACGACCAACGTATGCATTCGCTACTGCCAGCACAGAGGGATGGGACGCTTTACTTATTTTTTTTTTTTCACACTGTCCCTTTATTTTTTTTGATCACTTTTATTGCTGTCACAGGGGATGCAAACATCCCTTGTGACAGCAATAGTCATGTGTCAGTTAATTTTTTGGAGGAATCTCGTGTCTATAAGATCCCAAATCTCTCCTTTGCACTTAAAAGCATTCAAAATGCCAAGTTGCGCCTTTAAGGTTCCAGTAAACAGGAAGTGATGTTATGACCTCGCTTCTGGGTGACTATAGCCGAAAACCCGATCAAAGCCAATGCCGGCTGCTCGCTTGGGCCTCCCGGTGGGAGGAGGAGGAGGGGCGTCCCCTTCCGCTGCTTGTGATAACAATAGAGTGGCTGCTTAGCTGCATCGGTTGTTTTTATAAGTGAGTCGATCATCTGCTCTAAAAATAACGATACTGGAGTGATGCCTGCAGCTGCATATCACCCAAGTACAACCACTTGAAGTAGAAGGACGTACAGGTACCTGATTTTGCAGCAAGTGGTTAACCACTTCAGCCCCACACCATTTGGCTGGCCAAAGACCAGAGCACTTTTTGCGATTCGGCACTGCGTCGCTTTAACTGACAATTGCGCAGTTGTGTGACGTGGCTCCCAAACAAAATTGACGTCCTTTTTTTCCCACAAATAGAGATTTCTTTTGGTGGTATTTGATCACCTCTGCGTTTTTTATTTTTTGCGCTATAAACAAAAATAGAGCGACAACTTTGAAAAAAAACACATTATTTTTTACTTTTTGCTATAATAAATATCCCCAAAAAATATATATAAAAAAATATTTTTTTCCTCAGTTTAGGCCGATACGTATTCTTCTACATATTTTTGGTAAATAAAAAAAAAATAAAAAAAATCGCAATAAGCGTGTATTGATTGGTTTGCGCAAAAGTTATAGCGTCTACAAAATAGGGGATAGTTTTTTGGCATTCTTATTAGTAATTTTTTTTTTTTTACTAGTAATGGCGGCGATCAGCGATTTTTAATCGGGACTGCGACATTATGGCGGACACGTCGGACAATTTTGACACATTTTTGGGACAAATGTCATTTTTACAGCGATCAGTGCTATAAAATTGCACCGATTACTGTAAAAATGACACTGGCAGTAAAGGGGTTAACCACTAGCTGGCTAGGAAGGGGTTAAGTGCGTCCTGGGGAGTGATTCTAACTGTTAGGGGGCGTGGCTACGACTGACACGTCACTGATCACAGCTCCCGATCACAGGGAGCTATGATCAGTGACACTGTCACTAGGCAGAATGGGGAGATGCTTGTATACATTAGCATCTCCCCGTTCTTCAGCTCCGTGAAACGATCGCGGGCGATCGGGACCCGCGATCCTACTCACGGAGCTTGCAGCAGGGTCGCGTGCTGCGACCACACAGCGGCAGATTCAAAGGTACGCCCATTTGCCCAGCCGTGCCATTCTGCCGACGTAAATGTACAGGAACTACTTTCAAAATCAGTGCGACTCCGATGGAGTCAGAGCCAAAACCAATTTGACCGCTTCCATTGCGGACAATAGGGTGCGGCTTGTCATGCAATGTGACACTATCAAATTGCATGACAAGTCGCACCCGTATGACTGGGGCTTAAAGAGGGAGTCCACCTGAAAAAAAATATTAAAAGCCAGCAGCTACAAATACTGCAGCTGCTGACTTTTAATAAACGGACACTTACCTGTCCTGGAGTCCTGCGATGTCGGCAGCCGATGCCGAGCAATAGCTCTGCTGCTGCCGCAGCCATTGTCGGTGAGGGAATAAGGAAGTGAAGCGTCGCGGCTTCCCTTTCCGGTCCCCTACTGTGCATGCGTGAGTCGCACTGCGCATCCCAAGTGGTCCTCACTATCTCCTGGGACCTGTGTGTTTTCTAGGAGACAGCAGGGGGGTGCGGGAGGGGGCGTGACTCCCACGGGAGTCTATTCCCGGAAGTGGGTGCAGATACCTGTCTAATACAGGTATCTGCAGCCCCCCTCCCCCTGAAAGGTGTCAATTGTGGCACTGGAGAGGGGGAGGAATTAGATGAGCGGAAGTTCCACTTTTGGGTGGAACTCCGCTTTAAGGACAAAGAAGGCTTTCTTTTCGTGAAGATTGTCCTGCAACAATGTTTTTTTTTTTTTACGCAGTCCTTAGACCAGAGGTCTCAAACTGGTGGCCCTCCAGCTGTTGCCAAACTACAAGTCCCATCATGCCTCTGCCTTTGGGAGTCATGCTTGTAACGGTCAGCCTTGCAATGCCTCATGGGACTTATAGTTTCGCAACAGCTGGAGGGCCACCAGTTTGAGACCCCTGCCTTAGACAATCAAATGTAACAAAACTAAACAAAACTCACTTTTCTTTTTTTTTTTGAGCAGTGTTAGTTTAAAAATAAATAGTGTTACTGCAGATAAGAAGTGTGCATTTTATTCTGTAATTTGTCCTGTTTAAAATTGACACTAAAATTATAATTTTGTTACAAAGCATTGCAAAGTTATTTAAAAATGAATTAAAATGTTTTTTGTTTTTTTTTTTAAATGTTGTGCTTTAAGTGTGAAACGTGTAATTAGATGTTAAAGGTGAAAAAATACTAACAAACAAAATAAACAAAAAAGTTTAAATATTAACAGTTAATAAAATAGAAATGGAAAAAAAAAAATCAGCAGGAAAATAATAATTGAATGGAGAAGGAGAATAAGGAGTTAATTAGGGCTGATTTGAGTAAACTATGTGTTAATATGGAATTAAACATTTTAATGTCAGGTTGCTTTAAGGCCACTTTCACGTTAAGCTGTCCATTTTTCAGGCAGATCCGAGCGGGCCATCCATTGACGAATGTCAGCTGAGATGTGTCCGCTGATACGCTAAAAACAGACGTATGGCCAGGGCTTTTTTTCTGGCGGAATGTACCGCAACGCCGTTCTGCCACCTTTTGCCAGAGGATTTATTTCCCTCCTCTCCTAATTTTATAGCCTGTGCCGTGCCCTGCCGCACACGGAGGGATCAAACACAGGGCGACCTCCGCCAGAACACTCCCCCCGTATCCTGTGTAGCTCTGGCTCCTCCTCCTATGTAGCCTGCTGCGTGCTGCCACTGCCCCGAGGGATCGAATGGCTGCAGCATGTGAGAGCGGAAGGCGGCGTGATCTGTACTCTGCGGAAGGGTTTGGAGCTGCGTGTCACGCCATCGGATTGTGGATAGGTAGGTAGGCAGGCGGGCCTCCTCCTCACTAGCCTCCCTCATGTCATGTAAACTGGACTGGTCTGTTTCTGTTGTGACTGTGATCAAAATGCTGCTAATGGGGTTGTGCTGTGGACTGCGCTGGGTAGTCTCCTGACTGGTCTGTGAACTGGGCTGGGTGATCTGTGGGCTGAGCTGGGTAGTCTGTGGGCTGAGCTGGGTAGTCTGTGGGCTGAGCTGGGTAGTCTGTAGGGCTGTGTGGTCTCCTGACTGCTGCGTGGTCTCCTGACTGGGCTGCGTGGTCTCCTGACTGGGCTGCGTGGTCTCCTGACTGGGCTGCGTGGTCTCCTGACTGGGCTGGGTCTGGGTGGTCTCCTGACTGGGCTGGGCAGTCTGTGGACTGGGCTGAGCGGCCTGTGGACTGGGCTGAGCAGCCTGTGGACTGGGCTGAGCGGCCTGTGGACTGGGCTGAGCGGCCTGTGGACTGGGCTGAGCGGCCTGTGGACTGGGCGTTCTGTGGGCTGGGCAGTCTGTGGCCTGTGGACTGGGCGGTCTGTGTACTGGGCGTTCTGTGGGCTGGGCTGGGTAGTCTGTGGGCTGGGCTGCGTGGTCTCCTGACTGGGCCGCGTGGTCTCCTGACTGGGCCGCGTGGTCTCCTGACTGGGCCGCGTGGTCTCCTGACTGGGCCGCGTGGTCTCCTGACTGGGCCGCGTGGTCTCCTGACTGGGCCGCGTGGTCTCCTGACTGGGCCGCGTGGTCTCCTGACTGGGCCGCGTGGTCTCCTGACTGGGTCTGGGTGGTCTCCTGACTGGACTGGGTCTGGGTGGTCTCCTGACTGGACTGGGTCTGGGTGGTCTCCTGACTGGACTGGGTCTGGGTGGTCTCCTGACTGGACTGGGTCTGGGTGGTCTCCTGACTGGACTGGGTCTGGGTGGTCTCCTGACTGGACTGGGTCTGGGTGTTCTCCTGACTGGACTGGGTCTGGGTGGTCTCCTGACTGGACTGGGTCTGGGTGGTCTCCTGACTGGGCCGCGTGGTCTCCTGAATGGACTGGGTCTTGGTGGTCTCCTGACTGGACTGGGTCTGGGTGGTCTCCTGACTGGACTGGGTCTGGGTGGTCTCCTGACTGGACTGGGTCTGGTTGGTCTCCTGACTGGACTGGGTCTGGGTGGTCTCCTGACTGGACTGGGTCTGGGTGGTCTCCTGACTGGACTGGGTCTGGGTGGTCTCCTGACTGGACTGGGTCTGGGTGGTCTCCTGACTGGACTGGGTGGTCTCCTGACTGGACTGGGTCTGGGTGGTCTCCTGACTGGACTGGGTCTGGGTGGTCTCCTGACTGGACTGGGTGGTCTGTAGACTGGGCTGGAAGTTCAACATGGCACCTCATGGCAAAGAACTCTCTGAGGATCTGAAAAAAATAATTGTTGCTCTACATAAAGAAGATTGCCAAGACCCTGAAACTGAGCTGCAGCATGGTAAGACCATACAGCGATATAACAGGACAGGATCCACTCAGAACAGGCCTTATACTCACTATGGCACTTAAGGGGTTAATCCTCTGCATTGTGTAAAAAGGCTGTTTGATCCTGTAGGCACAGATCTTCCCCTCCTGCATTTTCTATCTTGGGAAGCCCAGCTAAGTTGCTAACACAGGCAGTAGCCAACCTGCACATGCTCAGTTATATCTTTTATGCTGGAGAGAACATTTACTTGTTCTCAGAGATAGCCAGGTTACATGATATTGACATCACACATGTGGGCGTGTATACAGGCTGTAGTGGAAATCTCCTCCTACCTAAACTCTCAGCACTGGAGAAACTGTGCAGTTTCTCACTGGCAGTAGTATACAGATCATCCAAAAAGGTATATAGTGTCAGTATTGTAATGTAAAACGATTATTTATAAGCTGTAGGCACTGTGGGGGGGGGGGGGGGGGCAGATTAACTATTTTCATATAACTGGGTTTAGTAACACTTTAAATCCAAAGAATGAAATTGCAACGAATGGCATGCCAGGGACTGGGGAGGAATGAGCTAGATGTTGCTGGATGTCCTCCAGTCTATCTGACTTACTGCAGCTTCTAATGCACATGGTGAGAAGCTCACAGTGTGCGGTGAAATCGGAGGAAGACATTTGCAGTGCAGGAGAGGAGACAGTACAACAGTGCAGTTAAAGAGGCTAAACAAGGCAATAATATATAATAGATTTCATATAAACCAGCACACTGACCTATGTTCACACTGCCTTTCCTTCTTTTGGATCCCTTTTCAGGCTGCTTCTGTGCAGTTGACATCCCTGCTCCTGCGCCGCCATTTTGAAATGTACCGCATGTCATCCTGTGCATTCTCTAGATGGAACACATAAAGTCATGTACCTCATCTAGTGCCGTATGACATTATACTCATCTGTTTCAAAAAAAAAAAAAAAAAAAAGAAGTTTTTTGGTTAACAGCAAATGACTCTAATGCCGTATGGCGCATGCGTGGGATGAAGATATGATGTAATGTTCTTCATCTCACACATGTTCAGTGTCAGAATACTGCAAGATCTCACCGCTCAGTACAGGGTCTCCCTGAATGCACTGGTGACATCGTCTTCCCTCAGTGTATATGATTTAGTCTGTAGGAAAGTTAGAGAGTCCACAAACTATGGAAAAAGAAAAAAAAAGTTTGTTTTTTTTTCAATCTTTTAAATATTTAATTTTTTTTTTTTTACATACAGTTATATGACAACGCTGTACTGCACTGATGACAGTATGAAAAACAAAATGTAAAAATTGTAAACATGTCGGGGGGTTTTGTGACCCGGTTATCATGATAAATAATGGCGGCACGGTGGTGTAGTGGGTAGCACTCTCACCATGACACTACCTGCCTGGAGTTTGCATGTTCTCCTGTTCTCCCTGTGCCTGCGTGGGTTTCCTCCTACAGTCCAAAGACATGCTGGTAGGTTAATTGGATCCTGTCTAAATTGTCCCTAGTGTGTATGAATGTGAGTTAGGGACCTTAGATTGTAAGCTCCTTGAGGGTAGGGACTGATGTGAATGTAAAATGTATATGTAAAGCGCTGCATAAATTGATGGAGCTATACAAGTACCTGAAATAAATAAAATAATAAATAAATAATACTGTGATGTTCTTTAAACAGAGTTTGGCTCCCTCTGGTGTTCTTTTCTTTGCATTTATGTTATTAAGACTTTTTGTATTATTTGTAACAAAATTAAAACTGGGGGGGGTTGTACTGTCCTGGTATTTTCAGACCTCTAAAAATGAGAAAAGGTTTCAATACTTTAAGATTGATCGATTTGATCGATAGACACAGCCATTAATGTCTAAACCGCTGGCAACAAAATTGTGTCTTGTCTACAGTCAAGCATGGTGGTGGGAGTGTCATGGTCTGGGGCGGCATGAGTGCTGCCGGCACTGGGGGGCTACAGATCATTGAGGGAACCATGAATGCCAACATGTACTGTGACATACTGAAGCAGAGCATGATCCCCTCCCTTCAGAGACTGGGCCGCAGGGCAGTATTCCAACATGATAACCACCCCAAACACACCTCCAAGACCACCACTGCCTTGCTAAAGAAGCTGAGGGTAAAGGTGATGGACTGGCCAAGCATGTCTCCAGACCTAAACCCTATTGATCGTCTGTGGGACATCCTCAAACGGAAGGTGGAGGAGCGCAAGGTCTCTAACATCCACCAGCTCCGTGATGTCATCATGGAGGAGGGGAAGAGGACTCCAGTGACAACCTGTGAGGCTCTGGTGAACTCCATGCCCAAGAGGGTTAAGGCAGTGCTGGAAAATAATGGTGGCCACACAAAATATTGACACTTTGGGCCCAATTTGGACATTTTCACTTAGGGGTGTACTCACTTTTGTTGCCAGCGGTTTAGACATTAACCACTTGACGACCGCCTCACGCCGATGTACGTCGGCAAAGTGGCACGGACAGGCAAAATCACGTACAGGGTACGTGATTTGCCTTCCGCGGGTGGGGGGTCCGATCGGACCCCCCCCCGGTGCCCGAGGCGGTCGTCTTTTGTCCAGCGGCGATCGGTGATGAGGGGGAGATCATCCGTTCGTGGCCCCCCCCTCGCGATCGCCGCCGGCCAATGAGAATCTTCCTTTGCTGCTGTATGCTAAACAGCAGCAAAGGAAATTATGTCATCTCCCCTCGGGTCGGTAATTTCCGTTCCGGCCCGAGGAGAGAAGACATCAATGTGAGTGCACAAACACACACACACACAGTAGAACATGCCAGGCACACAAAACACCCCGATCCCCCCCCCGATCGCCCCCCGATCCCCCCCCCAATCACCCCCCCCCCCCCCCCCTGTCACAAACTGACACCAGCAGTTTTTTTTTTTTTTCTGATTACTGCATGGTGTCAGTTTGTGACAGTTACAGTGTTGGGACAGTTACTGTTACCCCCCTTTAGGTCTAGGGTACCCCCTAACCCCCCCTAATAAAGTTTTAACCCCTTGATCACCCCCTGTCACCAGTGTCACTAAGCGATCATTTTTCTGATCGCTGTATTAGTGTCGCTGGTGACGCTAGTTAGGGACGTAAATATTTAGGTTCGCCGTCAGCGTTTTATAGCGTCAGGGACCCCCATATACTACCTAATAAATGTTTTAACCCCTTGATTGCCCCCTAGTTAACCCTTTCACCACTGATCACCGTATAACCGTTACGGTTGACGCTGGTTAGTTCGTTTATTTTTTATAGTGTCAGGGCACCCGCCGTTTATTACCGAATAAAGGTTTAGCCCCCCGATCGCCCGGCGGTGATATGCGTCGCCCCAGGCAGCGTCAGATTAGCGCCAGTACCGCTAACACCCACGCACGCAGCATGCGCCTCCCTTAGTGGTATAGTATCTGATCGCATCAATATCTGATCCGATCAGATACTATACTAGCGTCCCCAGCAGTTTAGGGTTCCCAAAAACGCAGTGTTAGCGGGATCAGCCCAGATACCTGCTAGCACCTGCGTTTTGCCCCTCCGCCCGGCCCAGCCCAGTCCAGCCCACCCAAGTGCAGTATCGATCGATCACTGTCACTTACAAAACACTAAACGCATAACTGCAGCGTTCGCAGAGTCAGGCCTGATCCCTGCGATCGCTAACAGTTTTTTTGGTAGCATTTTGGTGAACTGGCAAGCACCAGCCCCAAGCGTCAGGTTAGCGCCAGTACCGCTAACACCCACGCACGCAGCATACGCCTCCCTTAGTGGTATAGTATCTGAACGGATCAATATCTGATCCGATCAGATCTATACTAGCGTCCCCAGCAGTTTAGGGTTCCCAAAAACGCAGTGTTAGCGGAATCAGCCCAGATACCTGCTAGCACCTGCGTTTTGCGCCTCCGCCCGGCCCAGCCCACCCAAGTGCAGTATCGATCGATCACTGACACTTACAAAACACTAAACGCATAACTGCAGCGTTCGCAGAGTCAGGCCTGATCCCTGCGATCGCTAACAGTTTTTTTTGTAGCGTTTTGGTGAACTGGCAAGCACCAGCCCCAGGCAGCGTCAGATTAGCGCCAGTACCGCTAACACCCACGCACGCACCGTACACCTCCCTTAGTGGTATAGTATCTGAACGGATCAATATCTGATCCGATCAGATCTATACTAGCGTCCCCAGCAGTTTAGGGTTCCCAAAAACGCAGTGTTAGCGGGATCAGCCCAGATACCTGCTAGCACCTGCGTTTTGCCCCTCCGCCCGGCCCGGCCCACCCAAGTGCAGTATCGATCGATCACTGTCACTTACAAAACACTAAACGCATAACTGCAGCGTTCGCAGAGTCAGGCCTGATCCCTGCGATCGCTAACAGTTTTTTGGTAGCGTTTTGGTGAACTGGCAAGCGCCAGCGGCCTAGTACACCCCGGTCGTAGTCAAACCAGCACTGCAGTAACACTTGGTGACGTGGCGAGTCCCATAAGTGCAGTTCAAGCTGGTGAGGTGGCAAGCACAAGTAGTGTCCCGCTGCCACCAAAAAGACAAACACAGGCCCGTCGTGCCTATAGTGCCCTTCCTGCTGCAATCGCCAATCCTAATTGCGAACCCACCGCTTCTGCAGCGCCCGTACTTCCCCCATTCACATCCCCAACCAAATGCAGTCGGCTGCATGAGAGGCATTTTTATGTCCTCCCGAGTACCCCTACCCAACGAACCCCCCAAAAAAGATGTCGTGTCTGCAGCAAGCGCGGATATAGGCGTGACGCCCACTATTATTGTCCCTCCTGTCCTGACAATCCTGGTCTTTGCATTGGTGAATGTTTTGAACGCTACCATTCACTAGTTGAGTATTAGCGTAGGGTACAGCATTGCACAGACTAGGGCACACTTTCACAGGGTCTCCCAAGATGCCATCGCATTTTGAGAGACCCGAACCTGGAACCGATTACCGTTATAAAAGTTAGTTACAAAAAAAGTGTAAAAAAAAAAAAAATATGAAATAAAAAAAAATAGTTGTTGTTTTATTGTTCTCTCTCTCTCTATTCTCTCTCTCTATTGTTCTGGTCTTTTTTACTGTATTCTATTCTGCAATGTTTTATTGTTATTGTTATTATGTTTTATCATGTTTGTTTTTCAGGTGTGTAATTATTTACACTTTACTGTGCTTTATTGTTAACCATTGTTAACCATTTTTTTGTCTTCAGGTACGCCATTCACAACTTTGAGTGGTTATACCAGAATGATGCCTGCAGGTTTAGGTATCATCTTGGTATCATTCTTTTCAGCCAGCGGTCGGCTTTCATGTAAAAGCAATCCTAGCGGCTAATTAGCCTCTAGACTGCTTTTACAAGCCGTGGGAGGGAATGCCCCCCCCCCCACCGTCTTCCGTGTTTTTCTCTGGCTCTCCTGTCTCAACAGGGAACCTGAGAATGCAGCCGGTGATTCAGCCAGCTGACCATAGAGCCGATCAGAGACCAGAGTGGCTCCAAACATCTCTATGGCCTAAGAAACCGGAAGCTACGAGTATTTCATGACTTAGATTTCGCCGGATGTAAATAGCGCCATTGGGAAATTGGGGAAGCATTTTATCACACCGATCTTGGTGTGGTCAGATGCTTTGAGGGCAGAGGAGAGATCTAGGGTCTAATAGACCACAATTTTTTCAAAAAAGAGTACCTGTCACTACCTATTGCTATCATAGGGGATATTTACATTCCCCGAGATAACAATAAAAATGATTAAAAAAAAAAATATGAAAGGAACAGTTTAAAAGTAAGATTAAAAAAGCAAAAAAATAATAAAGAAAAAAAAAACAAAAAAAAAAAACACCCCTGTCGCCCCCTGCTCTCGCGCTAAGGCGAACGCAAGCGGCGGTCTGTCGTCAAACGTAAACAGCAATTGCACCATGCATGTGAGGTATCACCGCGAAGGCCAGATCGAGTGCAGTAATTTTAGCAGTAGACCTCCTCTGTAAATCTAAAGTGGTAACCTGTAAAGGCTTTTGAAGGCTTTTAAACATGTATTTATTTTGTTGCCACTGCACGTTTGTGCGCAATTTTAAAGCATGTCATGTTTGGTATCCATGTACTCGGCCTAAGATCATCTTTTTTATTTCATCAAACATTTGGGCAATATAGCGTGTTTTAGTGCATTAAAATTAAAAAAAGTGTGTTTTTTCCCCAAAAAATGCGTTTGAAAAATCGCTGCGCAATTACTGTGTGAAAAAAAAAAATGAAACACCCACCATTTTAATCTGTAGGGCATTTGCTTTAAAAAAATATATAATGTTTGGGGGTTCAAAGTAATTTTTTTGCAAAAAAAAAAAACTTTTTCATGTAAACAATAAGTGTCAGAAAGGGCTTTGTCTTCAAGTGGTTAGAAGAGTGGGTGATGTGTGACATAAGCTTCTAAATGTTGTGCATAAAATGCCAGGACAGTTCAAAACCCCCCCAAATGACCCCATTTTGGAAAGTAGACACCCCAAGCTATTTGCTGAGAGGCATGTCGAGTCCATGGAATATTTTATATTGCGACACAAGTTGCGGGAAAGAGACAAATTTTTTTTTTTTTTTTTTTTGCACAAAGTTGTCACTAAATGATATATTGCTCAAACATGCCATGGGAATATGTGAAATTACACCCCAAAATACATTCTGCTGCTTCTCCTGAGTACGGGGATACCACATGCGTGAGACTTTTTGGGAGCCTAGCCGCGTACGGGACCCCGAAAACCAAGCACCGCCTTCAGGCTTTCTAAGGGCGTGAATTTTTGATTTCACTCTTCACTGCCTATCACAGTTTCGGAGGCCATGGAATGCCCAGGTGGCACAAAACCCCCCCAAATGACCCCATTTTGGAAAGTAGACACCCCAAGCTATTTGCTGAGAGGTATAGTGAGTATTTTGCAGACCTCACTTTTTGTCACAAAGTTTTGAAAATTGAAAAAAGAAAAAAAAAATGTTTTTTCTTGTCTTTCTTCATTTTCAAAAACAAATGAGAGCTGCAAAATACTCACCATGCCTCTCAGCAAATAGCTTGGGGTGTCTACTTTCCAAAATGGGGTCATTTGGGGGGGTTTTGTGCCACCTGGGCATTCCATGGCCTCCGAAACTGTGATAGGCAGTAAAGAGTGAAATCAAAAATTTTCACCCTTAGAAATCCTGAAGGCAGTGATTGGTTTTCGGGGTCCAGTACGCGGCTAGGCTCCCAAAAAGTCCCACACATGTGGTATCCCCATACTCAGGAGAAGCAGCTAAATGTATTTTGGGGTGCAATTCCACATATGCCCATGGCCTGTGTGAGCAATATATCATTTAGTGACAACTTTATGAAAAAAAAAAAAAAAAAAAAAAAGTGTCACTTTCCCGCAACTTGTGTCAAAATATAAAATATTCCATGGACTCAATATGCCTCTCAGCAAATAGCTTGGGGTGTCTACTTTCCAAAATGGGGTCATTTTGGGGGGTTTTGTGCCATCTTGGCATTCCATGGCCTCCGAAACTGTGATAGGCAGTGAAGAGTGAAAGCAAAAATTTACACCCTTAGAAATCCTGAAGGCGGTGATTGGTTTTCGGGGCCCCGTACGCGGCTAGGCTCCCAAAAAGTCCCACACATGTGGTATCCCCATACTCAGGAGAAGCAGCTAAATGTATTTTGGGGTGCAATTCCACATAGGCCCATGGCCTGTGTGAGCAATATATCATTTAGTGACCACTTTTTGTAAATATTTTTTTTTTTGTCATTTTTCAATCACTTGGGACAAAAAAAATAAATATTCAATGGGTTCAACATGCCTCTCAGCAATTTCCTTGGGGTGTCTACTTTCCAAAATGGGGTCATTTGGGGGGGGTTTGTACTGCCCTGCCATTTTAGCACCTCAAGAAATGACATAGGCAGTCATAAACTAAAAGCTGTGTAAATTCCAGAAAATGTACCCTAGTTTGTAGACGCTATAACTTTTGCGCAAACCAATAAATATACGCTTATTGACATTTTTTTTACCAAAGACATGTGGCCGAATACATTTTGGCCTAAATGTATGACTAAAATTTAGTTTATTGGATTTTTTTTATAACAAAAAGTAGAAAATATCATTTTTTTTCAAAATTTTCGGTCTTTTTCCGTTTATAGCGCAAAAAATAAAAACCGCAGAGGTGATCAAATACCATCAAAAGAAAGCTCTATTTGTGGGAAGAAAAGGACGCAAATTTCGTTTGGGTACAGCATTGCATGACCGCGCAATTAGCAGTTAAAGCGACGCAGTGCCAAATTGGAAAAAGACCTCTGGTCCTTAGGCAGCATAATGGTCCGGGGCTCAAGTGGTTAATGGCTGTGTGTTGAGTTATTTTGAGGGGACAGCAAATTTACACTGTTATACAAGCTGTACACTCACTACTTTACATTGTAGCAAAGTGTCATTTCTTCAGTGTTGTCACATGAAAAGATAGAAGAAAAGATTCACAACAATGTGACTGAGGGGTGTACTTACTTTTGTGAGATACTGTATCTGAAAATCGATCAACCTTAAAGTATGGACACCCATTCTCATTTTTAGAGGTCTGAAAATACCAGGACAGTACAAATCCCCCCCCCCCCCCCCACACACAGTTTTTTGAAGTTATAATTTTTGGGAAAATGTAGAAATTAACCACTTGAGCCCCGGACCATTATGCTGCCTAAGGACCAGAGGTCTTTTTCCAATTTGGCACTGCGTCGCTTTAACTGCTAATTGCGCGGTCATGCAATGCTGTACCCAAACGAAATTTGCGTCCTTTTCTTCCCACAAATAGAGCTTTCTTTTGATGGTATTTGATCACCTCTGCGGTTTTTATTTTTTGCGCTATAAACGGAAAAAGACCGAAAATTTTGAAAAAAAATGATATTTTCTACTTTTTGTTATAAAAAAAATCCAATAAACTAAATTTTAGTCATACATTTAGGCCAAAATGTATTCGGCCACATGTCTTTGGTAAAAAAAATGTCAATAAGCGTATATTTATTGGTTTGCGCAAAAGTTATAGCGTCTACAAACTAGGGTACATTTTCTGGAATTTACACAGCTTTTAGTTTATGACTGCCTATGTCATTTCTTGAGGTGCTAAAATGGCAGGGCAGTACAAACCCCCACAAATGACCCCATTTTGGAAAGTAGACACCCCAAGGAAATTGCTGAGAGGCATGTTGAACCCATTGAATATTTATTTTTTTTGTCCCAAGTGATTGAAAAATGACAAAAAAAAAAAAAAAAAAAAAATATTTACAAAAAGTTGTCACTAAATGATATATTGCTCACACAGGCCATGGGCATATGTGGAATTGCACCCCAAAATACATTTAGCTGCTTCTCCTGAGTATGGGGATACCACATGTGTGGGACTTTTTGGGAGCCTAGCCACGTACGGGGCCCCGAAAACCAATCACCGCCTTCAGGATTTCTAAGGGTGTAAATTTTTGCTTTCACTCTTCACTGCCTATCACAGTTTCGGAGGCCATGGAATGCCCAGGTGGCACAAAACCCCCCAAAATGACCCCATTTTGGAAAGTAGACACCCCAAGCTATTTGCTGAGAGGCATATTGAGTCCATGGAATATTTTATATTTTGACACAAGTTGCAGGAAAGTGACACTTTTTTTTTTTTTTTTTTTCATAAAGTTGTCACTAAATGATATATTGCTCACACAGGCCATGGGTATATGTGGAATTGCACCCCAAAATACATTTAGCTGCTTCTCCTGAGTATGGGGATACCACATGTGTGGGACTTTTTGGGAGCCTAGCCGCGTACGGGACCCCGAAAACCAATCACTGCCTTCAGGATTTCTAAGGGTGAAAATTTTTGATTTCACTCTTTACTGCCTATCACAGTTTCGGAGGCCATGGAATGCCCAGGTGGCACAAAACCCCCCCAAATGACCCCATTTTGGAAAGTAGACACCCCAAGCTATTTGCTGAAAGGCATGGTGAGTATTTTGCAGCTCTCATTTGTTTTTGAAAATGAAAAAAGACAAGAAAAAACATTTTTTTTTTCTTTTTTCAATTTTTAAAACTTTGTGACAAAAAGTGAGGTCTGCAAAATACTCACAGCAAATAGCTTGGGGTGTCTACTTTCCAAAATGGGGTCATTTGGGGGGGTTTTGTGCCACCTGGGCATTCCATGGTCTCCGAAACTGTGATAAGCAGTCAAGAGAGAAATCAAAAATTCACGCCCTTAGAAAGCCTGAAGGCGGTGCTTGGTTTTCGGGGTCCCGTACGCGGCTAGGCTCCCAAAAAGTCTCACACATGTGGTATCCCCGTACTCAGGAGAAGCAGCAGAATGTATTTTGGGGTGTAATTTCACATATTTCCATGGCATGTTTGAGCAATATATCATTTAGTGACAACTTTGTGCGGTGGCAACAAAATAAATACATGTTTAAAAGCCTTCAAAAGCCTTTACAGGTTACCACTTTAGATTTACAGAGGAGGTCTACTGGAAAAATTACTGCCCTCGATCTGACCTTCGCGGCGATACCTCACATGCATGGTGCAATTGCTGTTTACGTTTGACGACAGACCGCCGCTTGCGTTCGCCTTAGCGCGAGAGCAGAGGGCGACAGGGGTGTTTTTTTTTGTTTGTTTTTTTTTCTTTATTATTTTTTTGCTTTTTTAATCTTACTTTTAAACTGTTCCTTTCATATTTTTTTTTTTAATCATTTTTATTGTTATCTCGGGGAATGTAAATATCCCCTATGATAGCAATAGGTAGTGACAGGTACTCTTTTTTGAAAAAATTGTGGTCTATTAGACCCTAGATCTCTCCTCTGCCCTCAAAGCATCTGACCACACCAAGATCGGTGTGATAAAATGCTTCCCCAATTTCCCAATGGCGCTATTTACATCCGGCGAAATCTAAGTCATGAAATACTCGTAGCTTCCGGTTTCTTAGGCCATAGAGATGTTTGGAGCCACTCTGGTCTCTGATCAGCTCTATGGTCAGCTGGCTGAATCACCGGCTGCATTCTCAGGTTCCCTGTTGAGACAGGAGAGCCAGAGAAAAACACGGAAGACGGTGGGGGGGGGGGCATTCCCTCCCACGGCTTGTAAAAGCAGTCTAGAGGCTAATTAGCCGCTAGGATTGCTTTTACATGAAAGCCGACCGCTGGCTGAAAAGAATGATACCAAGATGATACCTAAACCTGCAGGCATCATTCTGGTATAACCACTCAAAGTCGTGAATGGCGTACCTGAAGACAAAAAAATGGTTAACAATAAAGCACAGTAAACAGTAAAGTGTAAATAATTACACACCTGAAAAACAAACATGATAAAACATAATAACAATAACAATAACAATAAAACATTGCAGAATAGAATACAGTAAAAAAGAGCAGAACAATAGAGAGAGAGAATAGAGAGAGAGAGAACAATAAAACAACAACTATTTTTTTTTATTTCATATTTTTTTTTTTTTTTTTACACTTTTTTTGTAACTAACTTTTATAACGGTAACCGGTTCCAGGTTCGGGTCTCTCAAAATGCGATGGCATCTTGGGAGACCCTGTGAAAGTGTGCCTAGTCTGTGCAATGCTGTACCCTACGCTAATAGTCAACTAGTGCATGGTAGCGTTCAAAACATTCACCAATGCAAAGACCAGGATTGTCAGGACAGGAGGGACAATAATGGCGGGTGTCACGCCTATATCCGCGCTTGCTGCAGACACGATATCTTTTTTGGGGGGGTTCGTTGGGTAGGGGTACTCGGGAGGACATAAAAATGCCTCTCATGCAGCCGACTGCATTTGGTTGGGGATGTGAATGGGGGAAGTACGGGCGCTGCAGAAGCGGTGGGTTCCCAATTAGGATTGGCGAATGCAGCAGGAAGGGCATTATGGGCACGACGGGCCTGTGTTTGTCTTTTTGGTGGCAGCGGGACACTACTTGTGCTTGCCATCTCGCCAGCTTGAACTGCACTTATGGGACTCGCCACGTGTTACTGCAGTGCTGGTTTGACTACGACCGGGGTGTACTAGGCCGCTGGCGCTTGCCAGTTCACCAAAACGCTACCAAAAAACTGTTAGCGATCGCAGGGATCAGGCCTGACTCTGCGAACGCTGCAGTTATGCGTTTTAGTCTTTTGTAAGTGACAGTGATCGATCGATACTGCACTTGGGTGGGCTGGGCCGGGCGGAGGGGCAAAACGCAGGTGCTAGCAGGTATCTGGGCTGATCCCGCTAACACTGCGTTTTTGGGAACCCTAAACTGCTGGGGACGCTAGTATAGATCTGATCGGATCAGATATTGATCCGTTCAGATACTATACCACTAAGGGAGGTGTACGGTGCGTGCGTGGGTGTTAGCGGTACTGGCGCTAACCTGACGCCTGGGGCTGGTGCTTGCCAGTTCACCAAAATGCTACCAAAAAAACTGTTAGCAATCGCAGGGATCAGGCCTGATTCTACGAACGCTGCAGTTATGCGTTTTAGTGTTTTGTAAGTGACAGTGATCGATCGATACTGCACTTGGGTGGGCTGGGCTGGGCCGGGCGGAGGGGCAAAACGCAGGTGCTAGCGGGTATCTGGGCTGATCACGCTAACACTGCGTTTTTGGGAACCCTAAACTGCTGGGGACGCTAGTATAGATCTGATCGGATCAGATATTGATCCGATCAGATACTATACCACTAAGGGAGGCGCATGCTGCGTGCGTGGGTGTTAGCGGTACTGGCGCTAATCTGACGCTGCCTGGGGCGACGCATATCACCGCCGGGCGATCGGGGGGCTAAACCTTTATTCGGTAATAAACGGCGGGTGCCCTGACACTATAAAAAATAAACGAACTAACCAGCGTCAACCGTAACGGTTATACGGTGATCAGTGGTGAAAGGGTTAACTAGGGGGCAATCAAGGGGTTAAAACATTTATTAGGTAGTATATGGGGGTCCCTGACGCTATAAAACGCTGACGGCGAACCTAAATATTTACGTCCCTAACTAGCGTCACCAGCGACACTAATACAGCGTTCAGAAAAATGATCGCTTAGCGACACTGGTGACGGGGGGTGATCAAGGGGTTAAAACTTTATTAGGGGGGGTTAGGGGGGTACCCTAGACCTAAAGGGGGGTAATACACACTGTCCCAACACAGTAACTGTCACAAACTGACACAGCAGTAATCAGAAAAAAAAAAAAAAAACTGCTGGTGTCAGTTTGTGACAGGGGGGGGGGGGTGATTGGGGGGGGATCGGGGGGCGATCGGGGGGGGGGGGATCGGGGTGTTTTGTATGCCTGGCATGTTCTACTGTGTGTGTGTGTGTTGGTGCACTCACTCACATGTCGTCTCTCCTCGGGCCGGAACGGAAAATACCGACCCGAGGTGAGATGACATCACTTCCTTTGCTGCTGTTTAGCATACAGCAGCAAAGGAGTGTTCCCATTGGCCGGCGGCGATCGCGAGGGGGGGGGCCACGAACGGATGGCCTCCCCCTCGTCTCTGATCGCCGGGGGACAGAACGGGACCGCCTCGGGTGGCGGGGGGGGTCCGATCGGACCCCCCACCCGCGGGAGGCAAATCACGTACATGTACGTGATTTTGCCTGCCCGTGCCGCCTTGCCGACGTACATCGGCGTGAGGCGGTCCTTAAGTGGTTAAAAAAAACTAAATGTTTTCACAATTTTTACATTTTGTTTTACATCCTGTCACCAGTGCAGTACAGCGTTGTCATATAACTGGTGTGACGGTGATCAGGGACTGGTGACAGCATGATAAAATAAAATGAAATAAAAATTTCAATCGTCTAAATCTTTTTTTTTTTTATTACATTTTTTTTCCTCTTTTTTTTATCCCATAGTTTGTGGACTCTCTAACTTTCCTACAGACTAAATAATATACACTGATTTGGGTTATTTCCACCAAAGAAATGTAGCGGAATACATCTAAAATTCTAAATTCAAAATTTTATAGCAGAAACGAAGAAAAACTTTTTTTTTTCTTTTTTTTTGGAAAAACTTTTGTTTTTTGTTTTTTTATTTCACAAACAATAAAAACCCAAGTGGTGATAAAATACCACAAAAAGAAAGATCTAGTTGTGTAAAAAAAAAAAATGATAAAAATGTCATATGAGTACAGTGTTACATGACCACACAATTGTCATTCAAAGTGTGACGGTGCTGAAAAATGGCCTGGGCAGGAAGGGGGTGAAAATGCCCAGTAGGCAATTGCTTAAAGGATAAGTTCACCTTTGTATTAATTTCCATACATGCAAATAATGTTATGAAAAAAAAATGCATTGATGAATTTAAACCATTTTAGCCTGGAATACATTGCAATCATGGTTACTGTACCACGGGTGCAATGCTGAGGCTTCTAGGCTGATGTCTGTACCTGAAATATGAACTTTCAGGTTAGAAGAGTTCACAAGGGACGGCTGGACTATAAATGAGATGACGTCATCGCGCTACTACGTCCAGCTGTCCTTGTGAAGCAGAAATCTGCAGCTGAAAGTGTTCAAGAAGAACCCGCTCAGGAACGCTCACAGCCCCTTCAGAAAACCTCTCTGACTCGCTGCACACGAGCAAAGCTGGCCGCTACCATTGAGGGCACCTCACATATATTAGCTATTCAATCTGCGGCTGCCCACCTTTCTAACAAGTGCCCTCACTTACCCCCCCTACAAGTCTGTTTGGGGGGGGGGGAGATCTGTTTTTCAAGGTTTCAGGTTTCTTAAAGTGTTACTAAACCCAGGAGCCGGCATTCACTATATCTGGTCTCACACAGAAATGTAATTATTTTAGTAAATATAAACTGCTAAATTCCTTTTCTCATCAGCAGTATATATGGCAGTCTTGTGACTTCTATCAGTGTCTGGTGAAAGCTTGTAGGAGGAGTTTTCATTCTCCTCTGTCTGTCCTATGAGGCTGCAGGACCCCTGACTCTCTGTCTGGACAGTGCTGATTGGCCCTGTGCTGATTACATGTACCCTCCCCCCCCAAAAAAACTGAGCATGTGCAGAGTGCCCCCAAGGCTCTGTCTTATCGGCAGATGGTTTGGCGATGTTGGAAGAAGGGGAGGATCAGAGAAGACAGGATCAAACATCCTTTTTACACAATGCGGAGGATTAACTCCTTAGGTTCCAGTGAGTATAACAAGAATGCTTTACTACATATACAGATTTTCCTGTTGTGGGTTTAGTAACACTTTAACCACCTCCGGACCGGATCACGTCGTTATACGTCAGCACTCTGAAGAGGGATATTATTGTTATGGCAGCAGATAGCTACCATAACCCCGGTATCCTCTTCTTCAGATAAAAGTGGTCTCTACGGCGGATTCGCTGCGATATCACTTTTATCGGTAGCGCCCCCCTCCCGTCGCACTCCAGTGCCCTCCGCCGCTTACCGGAGCCGCCAGGCAGCGGCGGAGGCGATCGGATCCTTCTTCCTTCTTGACATGGAGCTGAGTGAGGGGAAGATGAGGTCCCCAACTGTCTCCATACCATTGCAGGGCAGAAGCGACGTCAAAACGTGTCACTTCCGCCCATAGCTCTTAATTCGACATATTTATTTATTTTTTGAATTTTTTAAATTACATTTTTTATTGCATTTTACTGTAAATATGAAATCTGAGATCTCTTTGACCCCCCAGATCTCATATTTAGGAGGTCCTGTCATGCTTTATTTCTATTACAAGGGATATTTATATTCCATGTAATAGGAATAAAAGTGACATTTTTTTATTTTTTTTAAAGAACAGTATAAAAATAAAAAAAAAAAATAAAAAAAAAATGTTTTAACCACTTGGCATCCGCGCTATGGCTGATTGACGGCTACAGCGCGGACCTGAATTGCCGGGAGGCCGTCATATGACGTAATCCCCTTTGCACGCTCCCGGCGCTCGCTGTGATCACTGAGTCACTCAGACTCGGGTGATCACAGATCCGAGTAAGACCCCTTTCACACGATCGGACCGTTCAGGTCCGCCTGTCAGTTTTGACGGCGGACCTGAACGGGCGCTCCATGTTAGTCTATTGAGCATCGGATGTCAGCGGAGACATGTCCGCTGACATCCGACCCCGTCCGATCCGCTAAAAGCAGACGGATGGCTCTACGTCCAGGTCCGTTGCTGGCGGATCGGATCGGGTGAGATCTGATGAAAACGGACACGCTGTCCGTTTTCATCCGATCCCTCCATAAGCGGCAGCGGCGCCTGACAAGCCCCTCCCCGCTCAGTGAGCAGAGAGGGACCTGTCATCCGCCGGCTCAGCGGAGATCAACGGATAGATCTCCGGCTGAGCCGGCGGACCGAGGCGGGCTCCGTAGAAACGGAGTCCGCCTCGTGTGAAAGGGGCCTAAGGGACCGGCCCCGGCCACTTACCACGTGATCAGCTGTCTGCCAATGACAGCTGATCACGTGATGTAAACAAAAGCTCGGTAATCATTTTTTTTTCCCCCACGCTGACAGCATGAGAAGAAAAAAAAGCTGATCACCGACCTTTGTGTAAGATACATCGGTCCCGAGTGGAAGAGGCACATCCTCCTCATCAGTGCCCTCTGCCAGTGCCCACAGTGACCACCACTGCAAAACAGTGCCACCTATCATTGCTTATGAGTGCCACCTATCAATGCCCACCAGTGGTGTCAATCAGTGCCACCTAGCAGTGCTGCCTATCCGTCTCACCTACCAGTGCTGATCAGTGCCCATCACTGCCACCTATCAGTGCCCATCACTGCCACCTATCAGTGCCACCTATCAGTGCCCATCACTGCCACCTATCAGTGCCCATCACTGCCACCTATCAGTGCCCATCACTGCCACCTATCAGTGCCCATCACTGCCACCTATTAGTGCCAATTCTCAGTGCCCACCAGTACCACCCATCAGTGTACATCAATGAAGGAGAAAAATTACCCATTTGCAAAATTTTATAACAAAATATAAAACGGTTTTGTATTTTTTTTTTTCCAAATTCGATCTTTTTAAAAAAATTTTAACAAAAAATAAAAACCGCGGAAGTGATCAAATACCACCAAAAGAAAGCTCTATTTGTGGGAAAAAAAATGATAAAAATTTCATTTGGGTACATTTGTTGTATGACCGGCAATTGTCATTCAAAGAGTGAGAGCGCTAAAAGCTGAAAGTTGGTCTGGGCAGGAGGGGGGTTTAAAGCGCCCCGTCCCGACGAGCTCGCGCGCAGAAGCAAACACATACGTGACTAGCGCCCGCATATGAAAACGGTGTTTAAACCACACATGTGAGGTATCGCCGCGATCGGTAGAGTGAGAGCAATAATTCTAGCCCTAGACCTCCACTGTAACGCAAAACATGCAACCTGTAGAATTTTTTAAACGTCTCCTATGGAGATTTTTAAGGGTAAAAGTTTGTCGCCATTCCACGAGCGGGGCGCAATTTTTAAGCGTGACATGTTGGGTATCAATTTACTTGACGTAACATCATCTTGAACAATATAAAAAAAATTGGGCTAACTTTACTGTTGTCTTATTTTTTTTATTCAAAAAAGTGTATTTTTTCCAAAAAAAAAGCGGGCTTGTAAAACCGATGCGCAAATACGGTGTGACAGAAATTATTGCAACGACCACCATTTTATTCTCTAGGGCGTTAGATAAAAAAAAACAATATATAATATATAATGTCTGGGGGTTCTAAGTAATTTTCTAGCAAAAAAAAAAAAAAAAGAAGATTTTAACTTGTAAACACCAAATCTCAGAAAGAGGCTCGGTCCTCGGTGTTCCAGCCGCAATTTTTTTTTTAAAGTCAGCAGCTACAAATGTTTCCTACTGCGCATGCGCGAGTCGCGTGGCGCTTTGTGAATGGCCCTGTTGTTTTCTGGGACACACATGTCCCAGAAGACAACGGGGCCGCTCGCCAAAGAGGAGGAAGCGCCGCGAAATAGGAAGAGGCAGATTAGGAAGACTGCCTAGCAACAGGGGTTTCTGGTAAGTAAAAATTTTTTATTTTTTTTTCAAATTTTTTTTATATATTTTTTGAGAATGTCAATAACAAGTCACTTGACAGAAACAGAAGGGAACAGGGATGTCGGCAACTGGTAACTTAATTTTATATAAATGACAGAGAACTATTACATTGTTCCAAATGATGGTCTACGAGTTTTTCTGCCAAGGGAACTGGAGTTTGTTTTAAAGGGGTTGTAAACCTTTGTGGTTTTTTCACCTGAATGCATTCTTTGCGTTGAGAGGAAAAAGTTCTTGCAGTGCAGCAGCCCCCCCAGAGACCCCGTTTTATTTACCTGAACCCTCTCTTTCTCACGCCGGGGACAAGGACACCAGCTCCAGCCGGTGTCTCAAGTCCTGGTTAACTAGATTGATAGCAGTGCAGCCATTGGCTCGAGCTGCTGTCAATCAAATCCAATGACCCGGGGGCGGGGCCAAGTTCCGCTGTCTGTGTCAATAGACGCAGCAGCAGGACACGGGTGCCCTGAAGGAGAGCGCTTCTCCAACAGGGCACACGAGAAGAGGAGGAGCCAGGAGTGCCGCTGAGGGACCCCAGAAGAGGAGGATCGCGGCCACTCTGTGCAAAACAAACTGCACAGTGGAGGTAAGTATGACATTTAAAAATGGAGGGTTTACAACACCTTTAAGCCCAGTGTGCATGGAGCCTTACAATATAAAGGAGCTCTGTGATTTGTTTACATTGAAGTTATCAGTTGCTGACATTCCGGCTCCCTCTGTTTCTTTCATGTGACTTGATAAGTGCAGAAAGGGAAAAAAAGCTGCGCTATTAAATGGAAAGTCCATACAATTGCTCGTGGATAAATGGTGATCAATTCAATCTAGTATCGAACACCAGGGTGGATCGAAATAAATCAAACGTGCCACCACCTTAAGAAAAGCCTGCTTACCAGGTGGCAGGCAAAATCGGGCAATTGGCTTGAACCCGGCCAGGGCCTTTGCTTGTGAGGAAGATCAGCTGATGGACTGGAGGTTGGATGGTTAGACGAATGGATAGATGCTCAAACCACTCCTGACACCACACGACCTTACACAGACCCCGAGACCCAGCCATAAACAGAAGGAAGAAAGCCATCCATAGCGTAATACTGTCACAGCTAATGATTTATTAAATAAATATTGCACTTACATGTAGAGATAAAAACTTTGCATATAAAAAGCAGAGCCGGCCGGCTGCAAACGATATCCCGTCCTCCTAACGCAGGAGCGTGTTGACGTCACCACGCTCCTGTGTGTGATCTTCCTCACAAGCAAAGGCCCTGGCCGGGTTTAAGCCAATTGCCCGATTTTGCCTGCCAGCTGGTAAGCGGGCTTTTTTTAAGGTGGTAGCAAGTTTGATTTATTTCGATCCACCCTGGTGTTCGATACTAGATTGAATTGATCAACATTTATCCACGAGCAATTGTATGGACTTTCCATTTAATAGCACAGCTTTTTTTCCCTTTATACAGTTTGTTTGTGCTATCACACATTGAGCTGCTGCTTTTTGGACTACAGTTATTTGTGAATTTTCAATGTATTTTCACATAATATCCAATGTATATTTATATTTCTGACCTAGCGCGTTTTTTTTTCTTGTTAACTTGATAAGTGCAGAGCCTCCTGGATCCAGTCTTAGAGTCCTTTCACACTGGGGCGGTTTGCAGGCGTTATTGCGCTAAAAATAGCGCCTGAAAACCGACCTAAAACTGCTGCTGCCTTTTCTTCAGTGTGAAAGCCCCGAGGGTTTTCACACTGGAGCGGTGCGCTGGCAGGAGAGAGAAAAAACTCCTGCAAACAGCATCTTTGGAGCGGTGAAGGAGCAGTGTATTCACCGCTCCTGCCCATTGAAATCAATGGGGCAGCGCGGCTATAGCGGCGCTATGCAAGCGTTTTTAACCCTTTTTCGGCCGCCAGCAGGGGTTAAAACCGCAAAGATAGCGGCCGAATACCGCCGCTAAAACGACGGAAAAGCAGCACTAAAAATAGCACTGTTTTACCGCCCACGCCCCCCACCGCCCCAGTGTGAAAGGGGCCTAAAGGTGCTGGGGGTTGAATACTAACGCATGAGCTGCTAGAAATCTTTCAGCCTATATTAAAAGAAAAAAATAATAATATATATATCCCAGTCTTAGTCTAGGTTCCCATCTATGTGGCTGCGCTGGATGCGTTTTTCAGTCCATTTTGCTTTTTTAAACCAATGTTTTTAATGTATTTTTGCATGCAGTTTTCAATGCATTTTCCTTTTTTTTTTTTTTCCTCTGTAACCACTTCACATCCCGCCCATAGTAACATGACACCCGCAGATGGTATCTACCATCCTGGGCGAGGCATCATATGATGTCCTGGGCTTCCCGGCCGTCTGGGGGGGCGCGTGCGCCCCCGCCGTATTACTCGGGACCCCAATGCGCATGCCCGGCGGCTGCGATATCCGCCGGCACCCGCAAATTGCCTGTTAACCGAGCAGGACCGTGAATCTGTGTATGTAAACACACAGATCCACGTCCTGTCAGGTGAGAGGAGCCCGATGGTGTGTTCCCAGTACAGAGGAACAGCGATCGGTCTCCTCCCCTTGTGAGTCCCCTCCCCCTACAGTTAGAATCACTCCCTAGGACACATAGTTAACCCTTTGATCGCCCCCTAGTGTTAACCCCTTCCCTGCCAGTGACATTTATACAGTAATCAGTGCATTTTTCTAGCATGGATCGCCGTATAAATGCCAATGGTCCCAAAATGGTGTCAAAATTGTCCGATGTGTCCGCCGCAACGTCACAGTCACGATAAAAATCGCAGATCGCCGCCATTACTAGTAAAAAAAACAAATAAATAAATTAAAATGCCATAAAACTATCCCCTATTTTGTAGACGATATAACTTTTGCAATAAATATACGCTTATTACGTTGTGCCGTTGCTTCAGTTAGACGTGCCGTTACCGTCGGCTCCGGCCAATCACAGCGCAGGAGCTGCGATACCCGGAAGTAAGCCCCGGCCGGAGGGGGATACGGGGACCACTGCGGGGGCTTCGATCTGAGGTAAGTAATACATACATACTAGCTCATAATGCCTTTGTCTTGCAGGGTGTTTTATTTTTTTTATTTTTGGGTTTACAACCACTTTAAAATCACTGTAAAACACACTGTATAAAGTGGGTTGCTAAGGAGGGGGCCGGGAAGCCGGCTGCCATGTCTCTAACAACCGATGAGTCATGAGCCGTCAGCGGGCTTCCCCTCTGAAAGCTGAATTAAAAAAAAAAAAGTCAGAATTTTTTTTTTTTTGCAAAACAACGACGTTGATGAGGACAAGGGCCTCCTTCCGACAACCCTGCCTGGTGGTTGTCGGGGTCTGTGGGCGGGGGTCTTATCAGAATCTGGAAATCTCCTTTAACCTCCTCACGCCCGCCCACCGTCATATGACGTGACGGACTTTGAGCGGGGATATCTGAATTATGCCTGTAGCTACAGACAGAGATCATTCAGACATTGCCGTTTTCAGCCGGTGATTCCCTACAGTATAAGAATGATCATAGCCGCTTGATCCTTCTTACGGGAAGAGAGAGGGGACTTCCCCCCCACCTCCCGCCACCCTCCGGTGGTTCTACCGACTCACCGCTACGATCGGTGAGTCAGACACAGGATACGCCGGCCCCGGATGTTGATCATAGAGATTTCCGGCAGACCAGATGGTCGCCGGAGTCTCTATGATTGTCGGAGGCCGGGAGCGATGTTATCACGTCACGCCCGGCCTCTGCATTTAAAAAAACGGCGCCACTTCGGCTGGGAAGCTGAGATCGGTTTGTTTATTTTTTTATTTCAGGCTTCCCAGCTTAGAGGTGAGATGTGGGGTCTTATTGACCTCCTTATCTCACTGTAAAGAGGTCCTGTCATGTCATATTCCTATTACAAGGGATGTTTACATTCCTTGTAATAGGAATAAAAGTGACCACATTTTTTTTTTTTTCAAAAAAGTGTCAAAATAAAAAAAAGTAAGTATAATGAACAATAAAAAAAAACCATTTTTTTAAAGTGCCCCTGTCCCTGTGAGCTCGCACGCAGAAGTGTTCAAACCACACATTTGAGGTATCGATGCGATCGGTAGAGCGAGAGCAATAACTTTGTCCCTAGACCTCCTCTGTAACTCAAAACATGTAACCAGTAAAAAAATTTCAAGCGTCGCCTATGGGGATTTTTAACCACTTCAATACCGGGGGGCACTTAGACACCTTTCTGCCCAGACCAATTTTCAGCTTTCAGCGCTGTCGCAGTTTGAATGACAATTGCGCGGTCATCCATCACTGTACACAAACTAAATTTTTATCATTTTGTTCCCACAAATAGACCTTTCTTTTGGTGATATTTGATCACCTCCAGCAGAATCCTCCTTATGTGATTTATAATCATCCATGCAGTATTATGCAGAAGAAACTTCCTCCAATATCACATCCTCCACTATGTTCATCTCCCATCACAAGACTCTGTGGAATCGGCTCCGCCACAAAGAGTCACAGAAGGCCGGTATTGTGTAATATTGTTTTTTTTTTTAAAAAAGTGCACTTACATATATCCAATTCAGGATGCAGCAAAACACAAAGGCAGCTCCAGGGTCAGTAGATCCGATCCTACACCGCTGTGTGACTAGCTGCGTGCGGAAAGGTTCCAACTTACCAAACAGAAGTGGAGGGCTCAGGCCTCTCTTCTTCTATTCATTTCCCCCTTGCTTTGTGCTCTGGTGAGCAGTCATGTTGGAACAGGAAGGCGCTCGATTGGGTTGAGGTCAGGACTCTGTGCAGGCCAGTCAAGTTCTTCCACCCCAAACTCGCTCATCCATGTCTTTATGGACCTTGCTTTGTGCTCTGGTGTGCAGTCATGTTGGAACAGGAAGGAGCCGTCCCCAAACTGTTCCCACGAAGTTGGGAGCATGATATTGTCCAAAATGTCTTGGTATGCTGACGCCTTAAGAGTTCCCTTCACTGGAACTAAGGGGCCAAGCCCAACCTCTGAAAAACAACCCCACACCATAATCCCCCCTCCACCAAATGATTCAGACCAGTGCACAAAGCAAGGCCCATAAAGACATGGATGAGCGAGTTTGGGTTGGAGGAACTTGACTGGCCTGCACAGAGTCCTGACCTCAACCCGATAGAACACCTTTGGGATGAATTAAAGCGGAGACTGTGAGCCAGGCCTTCTCGTCCAACATCAGTGCCTGACCTCACAAATGCTCTTCTGGAAGAATGGTCAAACATTCCCATAGACACACTCCTAAACCTTGTGGACGGCCTTCCCAGAAGAGTTGAAGCTGTTATAGCTGCAAAGGGCGGAGCCAACTCAATATTGAACCCTACGGACTAAGACTGGGATGCCATTAAAGTTCATGTGTATAAAGGCAGGTGTCCCAATACTTTTGACACTAAAGCGTATGTCTCTTTAAATACTTAAAACATTTTTGTTTCTTAATTTTTATGTATTTATTGATTTTTAAATAACTTTTATTGCCATCACATTAGTGTCGGTTCACACTACAGAGACTTGGGACCTGACTTGTCAGACTTCAAGTCGCTGGACATAAGAAATTCCATTATAGTCAATGAGATCCGTCTTAATGTACACGACTGAAGTCGCTCCGACTTCAGAAAAGGTTCCTGTACTACTTCAAGGCGACTTCTAAGCGACTTGTACCCATAGATTTCAATGGAAGTCGCCTCCAAAGTCGGATCCTCATCTATTAGTGAAGCGACTTTACAGAGAAAAGAAAAGAATTTACCCCGGAAGAGAACGGGAACAACGATGACGTCACAAGAGCTGATTAGCTCTGATTGGCCGCAGGCAAAGTCGCCTGTCCTGGGGGGGCGACTTGAAGTCGTGTTTCGAGTCGCTCAAAGTCGCCTAGTAAAGTCGCGCTGAAGCCGGGTTGCCCCTGTGTGAACCGACACTTAGGGGACCCAATAGCCCCCCCTATGAGATCGCATATAGTTGATGGGTTCTCTTTATGGAGACACCTGGGGTCTGGCATTGGGCAGAGGGGTGGTTAAACAACATCTCAGCTGCCTAAAGTTAACACACACCCCCCCCCCCCCCCCACATAACTGCAAGTGTTAGGTAGACCTTAGGGCTCGGCAGTGACTGACACTCCTCTGAACAGCAATCCACTCCAGGCTCGGATTGCTTTTCAGAGGTGTTTGCCAGGCGGTGAGGAGGTGATGTGTTGCTTCCCCGCCATCCGATTTAACCCTATAATTTCCATACTACCACACCGCAATTCCATATGGTTGGGGGGGGGGGGTCGGGCAGCCCCATAGACCAAAATCAGTTGCATGCAAAGGTGGCCCCGCCCAATGAAAGTGACGCGCAGCATGGCGGCCATGGCCTGTATACAGCCCTGAGTGGCTCTTTGTTAGTATTCAGGTGGGTGGTTAAGGGGGGGGCAGTAAAGCCGCGGCCCAACTTGGTTTTACGTTTCCCCCCCCCCCCCCGGTCCCCCCTGTAAACCAGCCCCTCAGGGTCGGATCACACCACCTGCATTTCCCACACCACACGGGGAACGTGTTGCCTCCTACAGACGCATTGGGGGTTGCCAATAACTTTTAATGGCACCCCCTCCCCCAATGCAGCTGGCAAAGCGGGTGTGTTTACTGACTCCAAACCGCAGTGTACCTTGCAGTTTGGCGCGGTGACATCTGCCATATTTCTCACGTGTTTCCATGTGTTGGGCAGCCCATTAGAAAGAAATGGGCTGTCAAAAAAAAAAACGCACCACACGTAAGAAACCACGCCTGTGATGCGAACGCACGCGTCTTGGTGCGAGTTGGCCCCAAAAGCGTGATAAAAATGTGACACGCGTGTTCATGAAAACACAAAACCCGCAGAAGTGAACGGGGCCCTTAGGGCCGGTGAACATCATCTTGGTGCATCGGAAGGAGCGCGGATTTTTCGCTTTCCTGCTGCCAAACGCATAAGAACACGCAACAAAGTACATTTGTCCGCACCAAATCACATGGTACGGGGGGTTCCGCATTTGTGGGATGTGTCGGTAATGGCGCCCACAGTGGTGCCAGCAGTGTGTTCCCGCACCGCAACTGGTGTGAATGTCCCGACTATGAGAGGATTTGTAGATGGGAATGATGGGGTGACCGATGTTATCTGTGGTTTTTCTATTAATGAATATCGTATAATAAAACAGAAACCATTTGATGAATATTCCTCTAGTTCTGGGTGTCCCCGTCCCCAGATGTTTTATTTCTATGGATTTGTGGTGACAGAAGATGAAAGAGAAGATTTCCCTCCATTATCACCCAGACAATGACCTCTTACCTGAACAAAATGGAGGAAGCCCATCACTCTGAGGTAAAAAGGGGGTGTAACTGAGAAAAGGTTCCCCCCAGAGACCAGGAATTATGGTTCCCCCTTCCACTTTCTGTAGAAGTGTCCTGTCTAATGTGTCCCCTCAGAGACCAGGAATTATGGTTTCCCCTTACACTTCTTGTACAAGTGTCCCGTGTAATGTGTCCCCCCAGGAACTATGGTTTTCCCCTCTACTTCCCGTACAAGTGTCCTGTGTAAAGTGTCCCCCCAGAGACCAGGACTTATGGTTCCCCCTTCCACTTCCCATACAGATGTCCTGTGTAATGTGTCCCCCCAGGAACTATGATTTCCCCTTCCACTTCCCGTACAAGTGTCCTGTGTAATGTGTCCCCCAGGAACTATGGTTTCCCCCTCCACTTCCCGTACAAGTGTCCTGTGTAATGTGTCCCCCCAGAGACCAGGAATTATGGTTCCCCCTTCCACTTCCACTTCCCATACAAGTGTCCTGTGTAATGTGTCCCCCCCCCAGGAACTATGGTTTCCCCTTCCACTTCCTGTACAAGTGTCCTTTGCAATGTATCCCCCCCAGAGACCAGAAACCATGGTTCCTCCTTCCACTTTCTGTGCAAGTGTGCTGAGTAATGTGCCCTCCCCCCCAGAGACCAGGAACTATGGTTTCCCCTTCCACTTCCTGTACAAGTGTTCTGTATGTGTCCCCCCCAGGAACTATGGTTTCCCCTTCCACATCCTGTACAAGTGTCCTGTGTAATGTGTCCCCCTACAGACCAGGAACTATGGTTCCCCCTTCCACTTCCCGTACAAGTGTCCTGTCTAATGTGTCCCCCCAGAGACCAGGAATTATGGTTTCCACTTCCTGTACAAGTGTCCTGTGTAATGTGTCCCCCCAGAGACCAGGAATTACGGTTCCCCCTTCTACTTCCCGTACAAGTGTCCTGTGTAATGTGTCCCCCCAGAGACCAGGAATTATGGTTCCCCCTTCCACTTTCCGTACAAGTGTCCTGTGTAATGTTTCCCCCAGAGACCAGGAATTGGGGTTCCCCCTTCCACTTCCCGTACAAATGCCGGTGTAATGTGTCCCCCCAGAGACGAGGAACTATGGTTCCCCCTTCCACTTCCCGTACAAGTGTCCTGTGTAATGTGTCCCCCCAGAGACCAGGAATTATGGTTTCCCCTTCCACTTCCCGTACAAGTGTCCTGTGTAATGTGTCCCCCCAGAGACCAGGAATTATGGTTTCCCCTTCCACTTCCCGTACAAGTGTCCTGTGTAATGTGTCCCCCCAGAGACCAGGAACTATGGTATCCCCTTCCATTTCCTGTACAAGTGTTCTGTATAATGTGTCCCCCTAGAGACCAGGAACTATGGTTCCCCCTTCCACTTCCCGTACAAGTGTCCTGTCTAATGTGTCCCCCCAGAGACCAGGAACTATGATTCCCCCTTCCACTTCCCGTACAAGTGTCCTGTGTAATGTGTCCCCCAGAGACCAGGAATTATGGTTCCCCCTTCCACTTTGCGTACAAGTGTCCTGTGTAATGTGTCCCCACCCCCCGAGACCAGGAACTATAGTTCCCCCCTCCATTTCCTGTACAATAAGGTGACCAGCTTTTTAAAATGAAATCCGGGGACATTTTTAGTTTTTACTAGGAATGGCGGCAATTAGCGACTCCTAGCTGGACTGCTATTATGCGGCGGACAAATCGGACACTAAGTGGCACTTTGTGGGGACCAGTGACACTAATACAGTGATCAGTGCTAAAAATATGCACTGTCACTGTACTAATGACACTGGCTGGGAAGGGGATAACATCAGGGGCAATCAAAGGGTTAAATGTGTGCCTAAGATGTCTGCCATATTTCTTGCGTGTTTCCACCTGTTGGACAGCCCATCGAAAAGAAATGGACTGTCAAAAAAAAAGCACCACACGTAAGAAACACGCACGTGATGCGAACGCACGCGTCTTGGTGCGAGTTGGCCCCAAAAGCGTGATAAAAATGTGACACGCGTGTTCATGAAAACACAAAACCCGCAGAAGTGAACGGGGCCCTTAGGGCCGGTGAACATCATCTTGGTGCATCGGAAGGAGCGCGGATTTTTCGCTTTCCTGCTGCCAAACGCATAAGAACACGCAACAAAGTACATTTGTCCGCACCAAATCACATGGTACGGGGGGTTCCGCATTTGTGGGATGTGTCGGTAATGGCGCCCACAGTGGTGCCAGCAGTGTGTTCCCGCACCGCAACTGGTGTGAATGTCCCGACTATGAGAGGATTTGTAGATGGGAATGATGGGGTGACCGATGTTATCTGTGGTTTTTCTATTAATGAATATCGTATAATAAAACAGAAACCATTTGATGAATATTCCTCTAGTTCTGGGTGTCCCCGTCCCCAGATGTTTTATTTCTATGGATTTGTGGTGACAGAAGATGAAAGAGAAGATTTCCCTCCATTATCACCCAGACAATGACCTCTTACCTGAACAAAATGGAGGAAGCCCATCACTCTGAGGTAAAAAGGGGGTGTAACTGAGAAAAGGTTCCCCCCAGAGACCAGGAACTATGGTTCCCCCTTCCACTTTCCGTACAAGTGTCCTTTGTAATGTGTCCCCCCAGAGACCAGGAATTATGGTTCCCCCTTCCACTTTCTGTAGAAGTGTCCTGTCTAATGTGTCCCCTCAGAGACCAGGAATTATGGTTCCCCCTTCCACTTTCTGTAGAAGTGTCCTGTCTAATGTGTCCCCTCAGAGACCAGGAATTATGGTTTCCCCTTACACTTCTTGTACAAGTGTCCCGTGTAATGTGTCCCCCCAGGAACTATGGTTTTCCCCTCTACTTCCCGTACAAGTGTCCTGTGTAAAGTGTCCCCCCAGAGACCAGGACTTATGGTTCCCCCTTCCACTTCCCATACAGATGTCCTGTGTAATGTGTCCCCCCAGGAACTATGATTTCCCCTTCCACTTCCCGTACAAGTGTCCTGTGTAATGTGTCCCCCAGGAACTATGGTTTCCCCCTCCACTTCCCGTACAAGTGTCCTGTGTAATGTGTCCCCCCAGAGACCAGGAATTATGGTTCCCCCTTCCACTTCCACTTCCCATACAAGTGTCCTGTGTAATGTGTCCCCCCCCCAGGAACTATGGTTTCCCCTTCCACTTCCTGTACAAGTGTCCTTTGCAATGTATCCCCCCAGAGACCAGAAACCATGGTTCCTCCTTCCACTTTCTGTGCAAGTGTGCTGAGTAATGTGCCCTCCCCCCCAGAGACCAGGAACTATGGTTTCCCCTTCCACTTCCTGTACAAGTGTTCTGTATGTGTCCCCCCCAGGAACTATGGTTTCCCCTTCCACATCCTGTACAAGTGTCCTGTGTAATGTGTCCCCCTACAGACCAGGAACTATGGTTCCCCCTTCCACTTCCCGTACAAGTGTCCTGTCTAATGTGTCCCCCCAGAGACCAGGAATTATGGTTTCCACTTCCTGTACAAGTGTCCTGTGTAATGTGTCCCCCCAGAGACCAGGAATTACGGTTCCCCCTTCTACTTCCCGTACAAGTGTCCTGTGTAATGTGTCCCCCCAGAGACCAGGAATTATGGTTCCCCCTTCCACTTTCCGTACAAGTGTCCTGTGTAATGTTTCCCCCAGAGACCAGGAATTGGGGTTCCCCCTTCCACTTCCCGTACAAATGCCGGTGTAATGTGTCCCCCCAGAGACGAGGAACTATGGTTCCCCCTTCCACTTCCCGTACAAGTGTCCTGTGTAATGTGTCCCCCCAGAGACCAGGAATTATGGTTTCCCCTTCCACTTCCCGTACAAGTGTCCTGTGTAATGTGTCCCCCCAGAGACCAGGAACTATGGTATCCCCTTCCATTTCCTGTACAAGTGTTCTGTATAATGTGTCCCCCTAGAGACCAGGAACTATGGTTCCCCCTTCCACTTCCCGTACAAGTGTCCTGTCTAATGTGTCCCCCCAGAGACCAGGAACTATGATTCCCCCTTCCACTTCCCGTACAAGTGTCCTGTGTAATGTGTCCCCCAGAGACCAGGAATTATGGTTCCCCCTTCCACTTTGCGTACAAGTGTCCTGTGTAATGTGTCCCCACCCCCCGAGACCAGGAACTATAGTTCCCCCCTCCATTTCCTGTACAATAAGGTGACCAGCTTTTTAAAATGAAATCCGGGGACATTTTTAGTTTTTACTAGGAATGGCGGCAATTAGCGACTCCTAGCTGGACTGCTATTATGCGGCGGACAAATCGGACACTAAGTGGCACTTTGTGGGGACCAGTGACACTAATACAGTGATCAGTGCTAAAAATATGCACTGTCACTGTACTAATGACACTGGCTGGGAAGGGGATAACATCAGGGGCAATCAAAGGGTTAAATGTGTGCCTAAGATGTCTGCCATATTTCTTGCGTGTTTCCACCTGTTGGACAGCCCATCGAAAAGAAATGGACTGTCAAAAAAAAAGCACCACACGTAAGAAACACGCACGTGATGCGAACGCACGCGTCTTGGTGCGAGTTGGCCCCAAAAGCGTGATAAAAATGTGACACGCGTGTTCATGAAAACACAAAACCCGCAGAAGTGAACGGGGCCCTTAGGGCCGGTGAACATCATCTTGGTGCATCGGAAGGAGCGCGGATTTTTCGCTTTCCTGCTGCCAAACGCATAAGAACACGCAACAAAGTACATTTGTCCGCACCAAATCACATGGTACGGGGGGTTCCGCATTTGTGGGATGTGTCGGTAATGGCGCCCACAGTGGTGCCAGCAGTGTGTTCCCGCACCGCAACTGGTGTGAATGTCCCGACTATGAGAGGATTTGTAGATGGGAATGATGGGGTGACCGATGTTATCTGTGGTTTTTCTATTAATGAATATCGTATAATAAAACAGAAACCATTTGATGAATATTCCTCTAGTTCTGGGTGTCCCCGTCCCCAGATGTTTTATTTCTATGGATTTGTGGTGACAGAAGATGAAAGAGAAGATTTCCCTCCATTATCACCCAGACAATGACCTCTTACCTGAACAAAATGGAGGAAGCCCATCACTCTGAGGTAAAAAGGGGGTGTAACTGAGAAAAGGTTCCCCCCAGAGACCAGGAACTATGGTTCCCCCTTCCACTTTCCGTACAAGTGTCCTTTGTAATGTGTCCCCCCAGAGACCAGGAATTATGGTTCCCCCTTCCACTTTCTGTAGAAGTGTCCTGTCTAATGTGTCCCCTCAGAGACCAGGAATTATGGTTCCCCCTTCCACTTTCTGTAGAAGTGTCCTGTCTAATGTGTCCCCTCAGAGACCAGGAATTATGGTTTCCCCTTACACTTCTTGTACAAGTGTCCCGTGTAATGTGTCCCCCCAGGAACTATGGTTTTCCCCTCTACTTCCCGTACAAGTGTCCTGTGTAAAGTGTCCCCCCAGAGACCAGGACTTATGGTTCCCCCTTCCACTTCCCATACAGATGTCCTGTGTAATGTGTCCCCCCAGGAACTATGATTTCCCCTTCCACTTCCCGTACAAGTGTCCTGTGTAATGTGTCCCCCAGGAACTATGGTTTCCCCCTCCACTTCCCGTACAAGTGTCCTGTGTAATGTGTCCCCCCAGAGACCAGGAATTATGGTTCCCCCTTCCACTTCCACTTCCCATACAAGTGTCCTGTGTAATGTGTCCCCCCCCCAGGAACTATGGTTTCCCCTTCCACTTCCTGTACAAGTGTCCTTTGCAATGTATCCCCCCAGAGACCAGAAACCATGGTTCCTCCTTCCACTTTCTGTGCAAGTGTGCTGAGTAATGTGCCCTCCCCCCCAGAGACCAGGAACTATGGTTTCCCCTTCCACTTCCTGTACAAGTGTTCTGTATGTGTCCCCCCCAGGAACTATGGTTTCCCCTTCCACATCCTGTACAAGTGTCCTGTGTAATGTGTCCCCCTACAGACCAGGAACTATGGTTCCCCCTTCCACTTCCCGTACAAGTGTCCTGTCTAATGTGTCCCCGCAGAGACCAGGAATTATGGTTTCCACTTCCTGTACAAGTGTCCTGTGTAATGTGTCCCCCCAGAGACCAGGAATTACGGTTCCCCCTTCTACTTCCCGTACAAGTGTCCTGTGTAATGTGTCCCCCCAGAGACCAGGAATTATGGTTCCCCCTTCCACTTTCCGTACAAGTGTCCTGTGTAATGTTTCCCCCAGAGACCAGGAATTGGGGTTCCCCCTTCCACTTCCCGTACAAATGCCGGTGTAATGTGTCCCCCCAGAGACGAGGAACTATGGTTCCCCCTTCCACTTCCCGTACAAGTGTCCTGTGTAATGTGTCCCCCCAGAGACCAGGAATTATGGTTTCCCCTTCCACTTCCCGTACAAGTGTCCTGTGTAATGTGTCCCCCCAGAGACCAGGAACTATGGTATCCCCTTCCATTTCCTGTACAAGTGTTCTGTATAATGTGTCCCCCTAGAGACCAGGAACTATGGTTCCCCCTTCCACTTCCCGTACAAGTGTCCTGTCTAATGTGTCCCCCCAGAGACCAGGAACTATGATTCCCCCTTCCACTTCCCGTACAAGTGTCCTGTGTAATGTGTCCCCCAGAGACCAGGAATTATGGTTCCCCCTTCCACTTTGCGTACAAGTGTCCTGTGTAATGTGTCCCCACCCCCCGAGACCAGGAACTATAGTTCCCCCCTCCATTTCCTGTACAATAAGGTGACCAGCTTTTTAAAATGAAATCCGGGGACATTTTTAGTTTTTACTAGGAATGGCGGCAATTAGCGACTCCTAGCTGGACTGCTATTATGCGGCGGACAAATCGGACACTAAGTGGCACTTTGTGGGGACCAGTGACACTAATACAGTGATCAGTGCTAAAAATATGCACTGTCACTGTACTAATGACACTGGCTGGGAAGGGGATAACATCAGGGGCAATCAAAGGGTTAAATGTGTGCCTAAGATGTCTGCCATATTTCTTGCGTGTTTCCACCTGTTGGACAGCCCATCGAAAAGAAATGGACTGTCAAAAAAAAGCACCACACGTAAGAAACACGCACGTGATGCGAACGCACGCGTCTTGGTGCGAGTTGGCCCCAAAAGCGTGATAAAAATGTGACACGCGTGTTCATGAAAACACAAAACCCGTAGAAGTGAACGGGGCCCTTAGGGCCGGTGAACGCCATCTTGGTGCATCGGAAGGAGCGCAGATTTTGCGTTTTTCTGCTGCCAAACGCATAAGAACACGCAACAAAGTACATTTGTCCGCACCAAATCACATGGTACGGGGGGTTCCGCATTTGTGGGATGTGTCGGTAATGGCGCCCACAGTGGTGCCAGCAGTGTGTTCCCGCACCGCAACTGGTGTGAATGTCCCGACTATGAGAGGATTTGTAGATGGGAATGATGGGGTGACCGATGTTATCTGTGGTTTTTCTATTAATGAATATCGTATAATAAAACAGAAACCATTTGATGAATATTCCTCTAGTTCTGGGTGTCCCCGTCCCCAGATGTTTTATTTCTATGGATTTGTGGTGACAGAAGATGAAAGAGAAGATTTCCCTCCATTATCACCCAGACAATGACCTCTTACCTGAACAAAATGGAGGAAGCCCATCACTCTGAGGTAAAAAGGGGGTGTAACTGAGAAAAGGTTCCCCCCAGAGACCAGGAACTATGGTTCCCCCTTCCACTTTCCGTACAAGTGTCCTTTGTAATGTGTCCCCCCAGAGACCAGGAATTATGGTTCCCCCTTCCACTTTCTGTAGAAGTGTCCTGTCTAATGGTTCCCCCTTCCACTTCCCATACAGATGTCCTGTGTAATGTGTCCCCCCAGGAACTATGATTTCCCCTTCCACTTCCCGTACAAGTGTCCTGTGTAATGTGTCCCCCAGGAACTATGGTTTCCCCCTCCACTTCCCGTACAAGTGTCCTGTGTAATGTGTCCCCCCAGAGACCAGGAATTATGGTTCCCCCTTCCACTTCCACTTCCCATACAAGTGTCCTGTGTAATGTGTCCCCCCCCAGGAACTATGGTTTCCCCTTCCACTTCCTGTACAAGTGTCCTTTGCAATGTATCCCCCCAGAGACCAGAAACCATGGTTCCTCCTTCCACTTTCTGTGCAAGTGTGCTGAGTAATGTGCCCCCCCCTCCAGAGACCAGGAACTATGGTTTCCCCTTCCATTTCCTGTACAAGTGTTCTGTATAATGTGTCCCCCCGGGAACTATGGTTTCCCCTTCCACATCCTGTACAAGTGTCCTGTGTAATGTGTCCCCTTACAGACCAGGAACTATGGTTCCCCCTTCCACTTCCCGTACAAGTGTCCTGTCTAATGTGTCCCCCCAGAGACCAGGAATTATGGTTTCCACTTCCTGTACAAGTGTCCTGTGTAATGTGTCCCCCCAGAGACCAGGAATTACGGTTCCCCCTTCTACTTCCCGTACAAGTGTCCTGTGTAATGTGTCCCCCCAGAGACCAGGAATTATGGTTCCCCCTTCCACTTTCCGTACAAGTGTCCTGTGTAATGTGTCCCCCAGAGACCAGGAATTGGGGTTCCCCCTTCCACTTCCCGTACAAATGCCGGTCTAATGTGTCCCCCCAGAGACGAGGAACTATGGTTCCCCCTTCCACTTCCCGTACAAGTGTCCTGTGTAATGTGTCCCCCCAGAGACCAGGAATTATGGTTTCCCCTTCCACTTCCCGTACAAGTGTCCTGTGTAATGTGTCCCCTCCCCCCCTGAGACCAGGAACTATAGTTCCCCCCTCCATTTCCTGTACAATAAGGTGACCAGATTTTTAAAATGAAATCCGGGGACATTTTTAGTTTTTACTAGGAATGACAGCAATTAGCGACTCCTAGCTGGACTGCTATTATGCGGCGGACAAATCGGACACTAAGTGACACTTTGTGGGGACCTGAGACACTAATACAGTGATCAGTGCTAAAAATATGCACTGTCACTGTACTAATGACACTGGCTGGGAAGGGGATAACATCAGGGGCAATCAAAGGGTTAAATGTGTGCCTAAGGCTGGCCATACATTATACAATCTTCTTGTACAACTATCCTTTAGATTTACCAAAACCATATAATAGGAGGTGAAACCTAAACACTTTCACATTGTATGCAGTCAGACAGGCCCTCGCACTACATGGAATAAGAAAATTGTATGGTGTATGGCCAGCTTAACAAGTGTTTTCTTACTGTGGGGGAGGTGCTTGTACTGGGGGGAGGCATAGATCCCTGTATCTGCTTTGTAGGAACTCAGAATCAATGTCTTCCATACTGACAGAATGGCAATCTGCCTTGTTTACATAGATAGACCACCGTTCTGCCTGTTTACATAGCAATCAGTGGGTACCGGTGGACATCGAGTCTGCCGGAGCCACTGATTGGCTCCCATACCCAGAAATGCAGGATCTTGTATGTATGTGATCCTGCGCAGTGTGACTTCCCTGTAACAGTAAATCTGCTATCAGGAAATCAGCAACAGGTTAACATCATCAGCATTATGATAACTCCCAGGCAGCAGGCCTGTATAATCAGAACATGGTTGGGACAAAGAGATGTCACCAAGAGAGGTAAAAAAGAGGAGGGACAAGCATGGTAGAGGTAAGAGAAGTATAGAAAGCTTTATTGGTGGGGGTGTGGCCTGGAAGAGGGAGGAGTTCCTGGAGGTGCATTACTTTCCAGGCTCCTCTATGCTAACCAATGGGGTCCCATCTCCTTCTCATGTATCCCGTGTGTCATGTATGTAATCTCTGACCATCCCGTGTGTCATGTATGTAATCTCTGACTGTCCCGTGTGTCATGTATGTAATCTCTGACTGTCCCGTGTGTCATGTATGTAATCTCTGACTGTCCCGTGTGTCATGTATGTAATCTCTGACTGTCCCGTGTGTCATGTATGTAATCTCTGACTGTTCCGTGTGTCATTTTTGTAATCTCTGACTGTCCCGTGTGTCATGTATGTAATCTCTGACCGTCCCGTGTGTCATGTATGTAATCTCTGACCGTCCCGTGTGCCATGTATGTAATCTCTGACCGTCCCATGTGTCATGTATGTAATCTTGGACTGTCCCGTGTGTCATGTATGTAATCTCGGACTGTCCCGTGTGTCATGTATGTAATCTCTGACCGTCCCGTGTGATATGTATGTAATCTCTGACTATCCCGTGTGTCATGTATGTAATCTCGGACTGTCCCGTGTGTCATGTATGTAATCTCTGACCGTCCCGTGTGCTGTGTATGTAATCTCTGACTGTCCCGTGTGTCATGTATGTAATCTCTGACTGTCCCGTGTGTCATGAATGTAATCTCTGACTGTCCCGTGTGTCATGTATGTAATCTTGGATTGTCCCTTGTGTCATGTATGTAATCTCGGACTGTCCCATGTGTCATGTATGTAATCTTGGACTGTCCCGTGTGTCATGTATGCAATCTCTGACCGTCCCATGTGGCAGTAATATGATGTCTGAGAGTCCTGTGTGTCATGTATGTAATCTGTGACCATCCCGTGTGTCATGTATGTAATTTCTGACTCTCCTGTGTGTCATGTATGTAATCTTGGACTGTCCCGTGTGTCATGTATGCAATCTCTGACCGTCCCATGTGGCAGTAATATGATGTCTGAGAGTCCTGTGTGTCATGTATGTAATCTATGACCATCCCGTGTGTCATGTATGTAATCTCTGACCGTCCCGTGTGTCATGTATGTAATCTTTGACCGTCCCGTGTGTCATGTATGTAATCTCTGACCGTCCCGTGTGTCATGTATGTAATCTCTGACTGTCCCGTGTGTCATGTATGTAATCTGTGACTGACCCGTGTGTCATGTATGTAATCTGTGACCGTCCCGTGTGTCATGTATGTAATTTCTGACTGTCGTGTGTAATGTATGTAATCTCTGACTGTCCCGTGTGTCATGTATGTAATCTGTGACTGACCCGTGTGTCATGTATGTAATCTCTGCCCGTCCCGTGTGTCATGTATGTAATCTGTGACCGTCCCGTGTGTCATGTATGTAATCTGTGACTGTCCCGTGTGTCATGTATGTAATCTCTGAGGGGTTGTCACAGGTAAATAATCTGTGTATTTAGATGTCTGTCTGGTGTTCAGTGATAAAACAGAACTCCAGGCAGATATAAGAGACCCATTTCTACCTCTCATCCATTCATTATAAAATAAAATGTAGGGCCCATTCACAGCTCTCCATTGTGGGGGAATGATGGGGGGAGGGGTTTGTCATCGATCGATGTGGTGGAATTACTCCACAATTACAGTTTATCATCATCCTGGCCGTGCACATACACCAATCCGGAGTCATTATCATATTCCTCCCATATCATCTTTATTACAACATCTCATCACAATATAAAGAGTCCGGGTTCGCTTTTCAGATGATTTTTACACCTCTAATTCCAATAAATAAAACGAAATCTGATAATTCTATCATCGCCGTGTAGCATTTCCCTGTAAGTCCCACGATAGCTGAGCCGGTGTCTCCGGAGGCAGGAAGTGATCTGTATCGGGTTTTTGGGGTCACGCTGTCGTTAAATGACCCCTCCCCCCCAATCTTCCAGCAGATGATATACAAAGTGTCAGATCCGCCCCCAAAGAGTCGGAGGGAGGAGCCAGCCCTGACATTCCGCAGGAATCCGGAACTATTGGAGGCCCATTTATACTAATAATCCATTCATGAAAATATGCTGACCAAAAAAAATAGCAGAAAAACCACAACATGCTTTAGAGGTCTGAACTCCCCCCCCCCCCCCTTATACAATGGGAGAGATTTACTAAACTGCAGCACTCAGAATCTGGTACAACTCTGCATGGGAGCCAATCAGCTTCTATCTTCAGCTTGTTCTGTTAAGCTTGGACAATAAAACCTGGAAGCAGGGCCGGTGCTACCACTAAGCAAACTAGGCACCCGCCTAGGGCACACTTCTGCCTAGGGCGCCCGGACACTGACGTTCCTACTCTCTTCTCCCTGCAGCAAACAACTAAGTCTCATCATCAGCGCTCCATTCACACATAGTGTCAGAGGCACAGCAGCGGCAGAGGAATGTGTCTGTGTCCTGACTCCTGAAAGAATGGAAGCAAGCAAATATTCATTGATGGGCACTGGAAGGCTGCATTGATGGGCACTGGAAGGCTTCATAGGTGGGCACTGAAAGGCTGCATTGATGGGCACCGGAAGGCTGCATTGATGGGCACTGGAAGGCTGCATTGATGGGCACTGGAAGGCTGCATTGATGGGCACTGGAAGGCTGCATTGTTAAACGCTGGTAGGCTGCATTGATGGGCACTGGAAAGCTGCATTGATAAGTGCTGGAAGGCTGCATTGAAGGGCACTGGAAGGCTGCATTGATGGGCGCTGGAAGGCTGCATTGATGGGAGCTGGAAGGCGGCATTGATGGGAGCTGGAAGGCGGCATTGATGGGTGCTGGAAGGCGGCATTGATGGGCGCTAGAAGGCTGCATTGATGGGAACTGGAAGGCGACATTGATGGGTGCTGGAAGGCGGCATTGATGGGCGCTAGAAGGCTGCATTGATGGGAACTGGAAGGCGACATTGATGGGCGCTAGAAGGCTGCATTGATGGGAACTGGAAGGCTGCATTGATGGGAACTGGAAGGCTGCATTGATGGGCGCTGGTGAGGCTGCATTGATGGGCACTGGAAGGCTTCATTGATGGGCACCGGAAGGCGGCATTGATGGGCACTGGAAGGCTGCATTGATGGGCGCAGGTGAGGCTGCATTGATGGGCACTGGAAGGCGGCATTGATGGGCACTGGAAGGCTGCATTGATGGGCACTGGAAGGCTGCATTGATGGGCACTGGAAGGCTGCATTGATGGGCACTGGAAGGCTACATAGGTGGGCACTGAAAGGCTGCATTGATGGGCACCGGAAGGCTGCATTGATGGGCACTGGAAGGCTGCATTGATGGGCACTGGAAGGCTGCATTGATGGGCACTGGAAGGCTGCATTGTTAAACGCTGGTAGGCTGCATTGATGGGCACTGGAAAGCTGCATTGATAAGTGCTGGAAGGCTGCATTGAAGGGCACTGGAAGGCTGCATTGATGGGCGCTGGAAGGCTGCATTGATGGGAGCTGGAAGGCGGCATTGATGGGCGCTAGAAGGCTGCATTGATGGGAACTGGAAGGCGACATTGATGGGTGCTGGAAGGCGGCATTGATGGGCGCTAGAAGGCTGCATTGATGGGAACTGGAAGGCGACATTGATGGGCGCTAGAAGGCTGCATTGATGGGAACTGGAAGGCTGCATTGATGGGAACTGGAAGGCTGCATTGATGGGCACTGGTGAGGCTGCATTGATGGGCACTGGAAGGCTTCATTGATGGGCACCGGAAGGCGGCATTGATGGGCACTGGAAGGCTGCATTGATGGGCGCAGGTGAGGCTGCATTGATGGGCACTGGAAGGCGGCATTGATGGGCACTGGAAGGCTGCATTGATGGGCACTGGAAGGCTGCATTGATGGGCACTTCAGTAAAAAGGTGGTTTATACATTTGCACAGCAAAGAGGGTGGAGTCAGGGGTGGAGCCGGGGGGGGGGGGGAATGAGGTTTCCTCTAGGGTGTCAGAAATCCTTGCACCAGCCCTGCCTGGAAGCTGATTGGCTCCCATGCACAACTGCACCAGATTCTGAGTGCTCCAGTTTTAGTAAATCTCTCCCGTTGTATAAGGGGGGGGGGGGGGGAGGGGAGTTCAGACCTCCAAAGCATGTCATTGTTTTTCTGCTTTTTTTTTGGTCATTTGATGAACGATTAACCGCTTTGAGACCAGCCGAGACTCGTCCTATCTGTACGGCGGCTCGCGCAGGCTCAGTTGCGGGTGGGCATGCGGTCGCTCTCGCTGCGGGGGAGTGCCCGTGGGTTGGGAGGACTCGATGTTCTCTGGTGGCCCATGATTGACTTGTACAAGCCCCCTAGTGTTAACCCCTTCCCTGCCAGTGACATTTATACAGTAATCAGTGCCTATTTTTTAGCTCTGATCGCTGTATAAATGTCACTGGTCCCCAAAAAAGTGTCCGATCTGTCCGCTGGAATGTCGCAGTCCCGATAAAAATTGCAGATCACCACCATTACTAGTTAAAAATAAATAAATAAATAAAAATGCCATAAATCTATTCTCTATTTTATAGACGCGCAAACCAATCAATATACGCTTATTGTAATTTTTTTTACCAAAAATATGTAGAAGAATATACATCGGCCTAAACTGATGAAGAAATTTAAAAAAAAAAATGTAAAAAATATATTTTTTTTTTTCAAAATTGTTGCTCTATTTTTGTTTATAGCGCAAAAAATAAAAACCGCAGAGGTGATCAAATACCACCAAAAGAAATCTCTATTTGTGGGGGAAAAAAGGACGTCAATTTTGTTTGTGTACAACAGTGCATGACCGCGCAATTGTCAGTTAAAGTGAAGCCAAAAATGCTCTGGTCATTAAGGGGGTAAAGCCTTCCGGGGCTGAAGTGGTTAAGCGTTCCTTGGACTCATTTTGTAGGTTGGCGCTCTTCATGAGATCTTCCTCATTCTGACCGCTGTGGGGTTCGGCGGGGTCAGCACTGAGGACACATTTTCAGTGTGATTTGTCTGGCAGAGAAGGTTCGGTGCCGAAGTGCTCCAGTATTAGGAAATCTCCCCCATTGTGTCAAGGAGTGATCTCTTTAGGATATGTCAACTTCATATACAGTATCTCACAAAAGTAAGTACACCCCTCACATTTTTGTAAGTATTTTCTTCTATCTTTTCATGTGACAACACTGAAGAAATGACACTTGTCTACAATGTAAAGTAGTGAGTGTACAGCTTGTATAACAGTGTAAATTTGCTGTCCCCTCAAAATAACTCAACACACAGCCATTAATGTCTAAACCGCTGGCAACAAAAGTCAGTACACCCCTAAGTGAAAATGTCCAAATTGGGCCCAATATTTATTTTCCAGCACTGCCTTAACCCTCTTGGGCATGGAGGTCACCAGAGCTTCACAGGTTGTCACTGGAGTCCTCTTCCCCTCCCCCATGATGACATCACAGAGCTGGTGGATGTTAGAGACCTTGTGCTCCTCCACTTTCCATTTGAGGATGTCCCACAGATGATCAATAGGGTTTAGGTCTGGAGACATGCTTGGCCAGTCCATCACCTTTACCCTCAGCTTCTTTAGCAAGGCAGTGGTCATCTTGGAGGTGTGTTTGGGGTGGTTATCATGTTGGAATACTGCCCTGCGGCCCAGTCTCTGAAGGGAGGGGATCATGCTCTGCTTCAGTATGTCACAGTACATGTTGGCATTCATGGTTCCCTCAATGATCTGTAACTCCCCAGTGCCGGTGTTCTGCCGAGAAAGTTCCGCTCGGCGGATAAGTTCCCCCGTCTACTGCGCCTGCGCAGTAGGATCCGGCGGAAATAGCCGAAGCGGAACAGCTGAAAATCAGCTGTACACGGCGCCTGTAAGAGGGCCGCTCGCCACACTTCAGGCACGGCCTCGCTGCGCTCGGCTCTTTTAGATTCCCCCTCTAGGTCCACTTGGATGGTAGGGAAGGAACCTGGACCCAGAGCGCAGGCGCCTGTTGTAATATGTTGGCCAATTTATAATGTATAATATTGGCCAATGTATAATATTGTATTGGAGTATGGGTTGAGCAGAAATTGTCCAAGCCAACTCAATTTTAATATAACAGTTGAAGATCCTTTGATGTGCTAATCTCAATGCAAGTCTACCTAGGGGTGTGAGGTATGGGCTGTTAACCTAATTGAACATTTCAAAGGGTACATTGTTTAAAGGACCATAGAAGAAATATTTATTGATGGTAATTAGACCTGAGGGGGTAACAATGGGATCAGGAAGTGTTTTGGGTTGGCCTAGCGGAGGCTCCCTCCTGTGGGGCTAATTTATCAGGAGGGCTTGTTGATATGCAGGAATGTAGGTATTCCAAAAGGTATTCAAAAGGGTGTTCAGGTGGTATACACATATCTAAAGGGGACTTGTTGATGTTGATATGCGGGAGTGCAAATTGGGGTGGTTCACGGCTGTTCACGGCTGGGGGTTGTTGTCTGTTTGAAAGACTCAAAGTCCTAAATTGAAAGGCCAATCAAATTGCTCAGCCATTCAACATTTAGTGTATATAACACAGCATTCAGTCTATAGGTTTGGGGGAGTTAGGCTTGTCTTTGTATGAGAGAGGCTTGTCTGTGTGTGCACACTCAGACCTAAGAACATGGGACTTTGAATTATATCTCCTCTGTCGGATTTCTTTGTCATCTGTGGACTTTGGACTTTGTTCTGTGTTGGAAGTCAATAAAGTGCATCTCTCTGGAAGAATTGGGTTGCTGCGGAAGAGTACTTACATCATCATTATAATACCCAATATAATATTAATATATACCCGATCACTACACTGGTGCCGTGAAGTGACCAGAAGAGCATTTTCGGACTTAGTAACAGAAGTCGGTGGTGACAACAATCCTGTGAGGTGGACAGAAGTCTGATGAAGAACCAAGAGCTGTGCTGTGACTCTAATGTCTGGAATGTCTGGTTGTGATATAAGAGAGTCTGATCTACAAATTTAAACAAGTTGGGAACCCCAGAATTATTCTCTGGAGACCGGAAACAACAACAAAAAAAGGACTGTGTCGTGTACCAGAAGACCTGAAGTGGAAGCCAAAGGAGTAACTAATGCGGTGAGTAAAATATTTTCTTTTTTTTAATTATTAGTAATATAGTCAAAATGCTTACTCAGTGTGAAGCTAGTGTCAGTTCTGATAAAGTTAACAGATGGGTATTAAAATGTATTAAGCGCCATGGCGGTCCTTATGAAATTCCAGAAAAATGTAAGCAGACGTGGACGATGATGAAGGAATTTTTAGAGAAAAATGTTTTTGATAGCAAAATTTCAGAAAGTAAAAGAAAAGGTTGTATTATACAGGGCTTGTTATCTTGCTGTTTAACAATGGAAAGTTCTTTGAATAATAAGGTTGAGGAAATTACCCAGTTACAGAAGGCAGTTGCTAATAGCAACAGTGTTTGTGAGAGGTTACAAAACCAATCAGACACCGAGACAGTAAATTTAAAATTGCATGCGGTTACCATTGGAGAAGCTTTACTTGAGAAATCTAAACATTGTGATGAATTATCAGAGGAAAATGAGAGATTAAAATTAAGAATTATGGAACTAGAGAAGAGATCTCAGGAATGCAGATATGCATCAAATCTTGGATTCAGCAATCTGCAGCAAACAGAACCTCATATTGAATCTGATAATGCATTACCAGCTGCCCCCACTGTGACCACCACAGTTTATAACAATAATAATAATACAGGTGAAGTTCAGCTTGTAATGAAGCCATTGAAACCAAAATTATTAGACGCAATTCTTAAAGAAATAGGAATGGTTCCATACCATGATTTAAACAGATTTTTAAAATGGTTTTGTGACGTGCAGAAAGTCAGAGATATGTACAATCTCAACCCATCTGACTTAGAAAGAGTTTTGCAACATTCTGTAGGAAGTGGTCTTTGGATGAGAATTAAACAAATCTGTATTCAGCCTCTGAGAACAAGGGACATATTACTGGAATTATTATGTGTTTTGTATGGTGTACGTTCTGATGTTACTATTCATGGAAAGATCCAACAAATGCAAAATGAATCTCCCTATGAATTGTCACACAGGATAGCAACTATTATGGAATTATTGGTCGGTAATAATCTTGCATTTGAGCGTGGTGGCTTGATACACATGAGTATGTTTCTAGATGCATTGCATGAAGATATCAAACAAAATATTTTACTAGTTACCCCAAATCCTCATGATTTAAAAGACATATTGTTGAGAGCAGACCATTTATGGAGAAAGTCAAATGAGCAGGCTGTCAAAATTGATTTAGCCACATTGTTTAGGACAAATACTGAGCATAAAGATCAGAAGATAATATCCTATGATGACACCCAGAGAGGACACTCCGGGTCAAACATTGGTGATATTAATATGAAAAACAGAGCTGACCAAAATAATAATAAGAAAAGGTCAAAGACTTGGATACCGTTTTCTCAGTTAAAACACAAATATGACCAGCTGAAAATTGAGTATGACAAGATGAGAGGGGAACGTGATACATTATTAGAGCAGTTGAAGGGGATACAGGGTGTCATGAATGTACAAGATGTATATTCTCCAGATCTGTTTTTGAATGCAAATGACACTTCTCTAGCAGTGGGGGTGAATTAGCTCCAAACTGTAAACGTGTAAATAGTGTTTTGTTTTAACTTCAAACAATGTTTAAGGACCTTGCTAATTAGTTTTGTTGGAGAGTTTTGTTTTTCAGGGACGTCTGAAGAGGCTTGCATGTGAATAGCAGAAGTCTGAAATTGAATAGTGGTGGAGAATTATGGGAGAAATGCTGAATAGACAATATATCACTATACATGGAATTATAAAGCATTCATGGACTCTCTCGAAATTCATCAAGCAATGGACCTTTTTTTCTTTTTTCTTCAACGCCCTAATTTTTAATTTTTCTCCCTTTTCCTGATATATTTTGCTTTTCATTTTTTATTTTTGTTTGTTTTATTTCTTGAACTTTATCTTAAAACCAAAGAGAGGCATTGTAACCTAAAATAATTTTCATAACATCTGTACATATTACATAATGCGTATTGATCAATATATTTGACATCTAAGGTGAGATGCTGCACAATGGCTTGGCATAGCATAAATTATAGTATGTTGGGTGGTTTTCCTAAATTTATAAGAGGGGTGAGTGAAATTCATCACTCTAGTCACGATTTGAAACTTTGTTGATTCAGTTGTTTATAATATGCTAAAGGCTATGACATATATGGATGAAAAAGAAGTTTCTACCTTTCATGGTGAAGATACTGGCAAGAATTTCCACTGCCGCTTTGTCTGGACAGAAGATCTGATAAACACTGATGTCAAGCTGATTCTATCTGAACCATCGTGTGGGGGTATATGTATATGTTGGTATACCATTCAAGTGTAATTATGGACTGAATGATCCAAGTAACTGCTTTATTGAAGACAATGAGGGGTCGGCCTACAGCAAATTACAAAAGCAAATTGTGGCTGGCAATCAACAAATTCTGATACTTGACAGGTACACATCCCAGTCATCATTGTTCAAATAGGAAATGGAAAGAAGCAGATGTGAATTGTAAAATGCTTGCAAGATGGACTCATGAATGTCAAGTGCAAGAAAATAGTTTGAAGCACAGTTTTTACTGCCATATCCAAACCTTTTGACCTTGAAAGTGAGTGCTGGTACATTGATAGTTCTTCTTACTATAAAGATGAAAGTAGAGTGTTTGCGTAAAAGCATCTTTAAAAATGAAAAGCTTGAGCCTGGAGATGAGAGAATCCTGGACTTGTGGATTGGAATTCCCAGAGCATACCAAGTTTACTTTCAGTGAGATGGTGAGAGATGTGATGAAGTCAGACCGAAGAATGGACTGTGACATCAGCTCGTCTTTGCGCAATATTCAAGATCTTGATGTGATATAATAAGGCCTAACCTCTGTATGGGCCACTGACGTTTACCAAATCCTTTTCCAGTCATGGTCTAAAAGTTATATTATCTAATAACTGTTTCATGGGGATATTTTAGAGGCTGGCGAAGAGAGATGTAACCAGTTTCAACTTCATATTTTATATGGGCCATTGTAAAGCATCCAGTACCTTAAATCATAATGATATTTTTTGTTGTTTGATTTATGGGTCAGTTCTAGTAGATAGAACCGACCCAAGTGGGGGTATATGTTGTAATATGTTGGCCAATTTATAATGTATAATATTGGCCAATGTATAATATTGTATTGGAGTATGGGTTGAGCAGAAATTGTCCAAGCCAACTCAATTTTAATATAACAGTTGAAGATCCTTTGATGTGCTAATCTCAATGCAAGTCTACCTAGGGGTGTGAGGTATGGGCTGTTAACCTAATTGAACATTTCAAAGGGTACATTGTTTAAAGGACCATAGAAGAAATATTTATTGATGGTAATTAGACCTGAGGGGGTAACAATGGGATCAGGAAGTGTTTTGGGTTGGCCTAGCGGAGGCTCCCTCCTGTGGGGCTAATTTATCAGGAGGGCTTGTTGATATGCAGGAATGTAGGTATTCCAAAAGGTATTCAAAAGGGTGTTCAGGTGGTATACACATATCTAAAGGGGACTTGTTGATGTTGATATGCGGGAGTGCAAATTGGGGTGGTTCACGGCTGTTCACGGCTGGGGGTTGTTGTCTGTTTGAAAGACTCAAAGTCCTAAATTGAAAGGCCAATCAAATTGCTCAGCCATTCAACATTTAGTGTATATAACACAGCATTCAGTCTATAGGTTTGGGGGAGTTAGGCTTGTCTTTGTATGAGAGAGGCTTGTCTGTGTGTGCACACTCAGACCTAAGAACATGGGACTTTGAATTATATCTCCTCTGTCGGATTTCTTTGTCATCTGTGGACTTTGGACTTTGTTCTGTGTTGGAAGTCAATAAAGTGCATCTCTCTGGAAGAATTGGGTTGCTGCGGAAGAGTACTTACATCATCATTATAATACCCAATATAATATTAATATATACCCGATCACTACAGCGCCGTGTACAGCTGATTGTGGATTTTGAGCTACGGCAATCTCCGGCGGCGGTTAGTAGTTCGTACTGCGCAGGCGCTGCGCCTGCGCAGTACAGGGGGGAACTTATCCGCCGAGGGAACTTATTCGGCAAGACACCGGCAGCACTCATGCAGCCCCAGACCATGACACTCCCACCACCATGCTTGATTGTAGGCAAGACACACTTGTCTTTGTCCTCCTCACCTGTTTTCCGCCACACACGCTTGTCACCATCTGAACCAAATAAGTTTATCTTGGTCTATTTCCCAAAGACAACCTCTGGATATGACGCTGAGTAGGTGAGCTCAACTTCTTTGGTGGACCATGGCGAGGCCTGTTCTGAGTGGAACCTGTCTTGTTAAACCGCTGTATGGTCTTGGCCACCGTGCTGCAGCTCAGTTTCGGGGTCTTGGCAATCTTCTTATAGCCTAGGCCAGTGATGGTGAGCCTTGGCACCCCAGATGTTTTGGAACTACATTTCCCATGATGCTCATGCACTCTGCAGTGTATTTGAACATCTGGGGTGCCAAGGTTCGCCATCACTGGTCTAGGCCATCTTTATGTAGACCAACAATTCTTTTTTTCAGATCCTCAGAGAGTTCTTTGCCATGAGGTGTCATGTTGAACTTCCAGTGACCAGTATGAGAGAGTGAGAGCGATAACACCAAATTTAACACACCTGCTCCCCATTCACACCTGAGACCTTGTAACACTAATGAGTCACATGACACCAGGGAGGGAAAATGGCTAATTTTTCCCAATTTGGACATTTTCACTTAGGGGTGTACTGACTTTTGTTGCCAGCAGTTTAGACATTAATGACTGTGTATTGAGTTATTTTGAGGGGACAGCAAATTTACACTGTTATACAAGCTGTACACTCACTACTTTACATTGTAGCAAAGTGTCATTTCTTCAGTGTTGTCCGCTCGCAGTCCCGCCATTGGACCTGTGTTATGTATATCATAGGAGCCGGGCCAAGGAGCGGGACTGGGAGGGACTGCGAGAGGAGCCGAGAGAAGCCGAGTACCCAGGACATCCAGCTCTGTGTATCTCGGCGGCGCTAAAATTAAAATACCAAACATGCTGCAATTTTGGGCAAGGCTGAAGATGGGCACTGATAAGGCTGCATTGATGGGCTTAAACTTCCCTCCTCAAAGTTTATTTCCTTAAACTGCCCTCCTAAACTTGGGGTGCGTGCTCTACGCCAGCGCGTGTTATACGTCGATAAATACGGTGTATATATATATATATATATCCACTGTTAGGGGGTGAGATTTAACAGAAGTGTGTGAATTGTTTAGACGTTTGCTCTTTGCTCTCTGGAGGCTCCTAGATTGTGGAAAGATTTGTCTATACTTCCATGCAACAAAAACACCCACAAATAATTGCTGATGCCATCAAGAAACAGCATGGAGGGCGATGGACGGAATGAGAGGGTATTCTGGAAGATTTAATATCAGAGAAAAGGATTTTTCTGGTGTAGCAATAACTCTCGGTGGAGCTGCTGGTTTAAGCGGGCTGTTACCGTCACCTTCGTTACCTTTATTTCACCTGAACCGGGTCTAGGGTCCCGTTGAGTTTAACATCAGACAATGTAGGCACCGGACACTTGAGTATCTTTTCCAATGCTTTAATAAACATGAATTGAAGGAAGTAGCAGATAAGAGATAGAAGGAAAGTTGCAGGGAAGTTCAAATATCTTGTCTTAGTGTAGTATTAGGAACTGAAAGCTTGTAGATGGATATACTCTCTCTGTAGAGTCAAATCTTTGCCCGCCTGGATAGGTTTCTCTCACTAACCTAGCAGCCAGTACACGACACGAACAAAAGTCTCTGCCACAGACTTGATTGGATTGAAACCCGTACAGCCCTCTGCCACAGGATGTAATGGTTTAAGATGAATAGCAAACACAGCACTAGAACCTTTAAGCCGACCCGGCAGTACTATGCGGTAGGTTACTTTAGGATATGTCTTCCAACCGAGTCACCAGGCCCCTCTCCAGACCAGCACTCTGCATGATCCTTCCATGACGGGTCCTCCCCTGGGATCTCCTCGGTTGTCCAGCTTCTTCCCTCTAGGACAGACAGCCCAGGACCATTACTCTGCCACTGTGGTAGGCCCAAGACAGGCTTCTGGGCCCACCCACACGCTGCAGCTACGTGGGCCTCCCGGACGGAGGACCACGAGGTAGTACTCCTAATACATACCTGTCGGCCAGGAGGGCCAGCAGGTGGAACAAAACGAACCCCCAAACATGGCGTCTGTCCCATAAATACCCTCCCCCAGAATGCAACTCGGAGGACCACCTCCACCGAGTTATCTCCGGGACAGAGGAGCACTCATACACTTCAGCGTGTTGCCTTTCCAACACCGACCCATGGCGACAGCGACACCCACAGGCACAGTGTGAAACTACATACAACTCAGCCAAGCTGGAGCAGAGGCAAATCTGACTATGTATGAACAGATAACCCACTAAACTTACCTATCAGCAGTAGACTGAAAATCTACCAGCGCTACACTGGGAAGAAGGGGAGAGGTACAGGAGACCCTGAAGACCCCAGTAAATAGCAGAGGGTGCAGATACTGTGGTAGGTGAGGTTGGGAACACCGGTCACATTTTGAAGCCAGCTGTAAGACCATCAGTTACTATAGACAAGGTGACAATGCATTCACCTCTAGACTTTCAACCAAATCTTCTTTTGCTCCAGAGATCACAACTTTATTTTTTTTTTTAACTTCGGCTTTAATTTTCCCCAAGTTTACCTAAAAGCCCGTCTGACTCGAAGGCAAACTTCAGCCTCTGCATCTGGATGGGGTCTTCAATCATCTGCAGAAGAAAAAATAAATCATAATTTACTACTCAGTACAGTATAGAAAAGACCAAACACTTGGCACCCAGCAGACTTTTAACCGCTTAACCTCTGGAAGATTTACCCCCCTTTATGACCAGGCCATTTTTTGCGATACGGCACTGCATTATTTTAACAGACAAATGCGCGGTCTCGGAACGGCGTACCCAAATAAAATGTATGTGCTTTTTTCCCCACAAATAGAGCTTTCTTTTGGTGGTATTTGATCACCAATGCGTTTTTTTCTTTTTTGCGCGTTAACCACTTCCCGCCCGGCCGTCATTCTGCTATAGGCGGTTTAGTTATCCTGACTGGGCGTCATATGACGTCCTTCAGGATAACAGCCGCCACGCGCCCGTGGGGGCGCACATCGCGGCAATCGGTGGTGCAGTGTGTCAGTCTGACACACCGCTACACCGATCTCGGTAAAGAGCCTCCGGCGGAGGCTCTTTGGACACGGCTGATCACGTGGTAATCGCGGCTGATCAGGATGTAAACAGGAAGACGCGAGTAGAGGAGAGCCGATCAGCGGCTCTCCTAACAGGGGGGGTCTGCCCTGATTGTTTATCAGAGCAGCCCCCCCCCCTTCAGATGCCCTCACTAGACCACCAGGGAAGCCCCCAGCATGTGGATGGCCAGGTACATCCCCCATGGCCATCCACATGTGACAAAAATATGCCAATCAGTGCCCACAAATGGACACTGACTGGCACCTCTGTGGCACATTACAAAACAGGGATGCCAAGCAATGCCACCCATCAGTGTCATCAGTGCCACCTATCAGAGACCTTCAGTGCCCACCTATCAGTGCCCATCCGTGCCACCCATAAGTACCCATCAGTGCCACCCATAAGTACCCATCATTACCGCCTACAAGTGCCCATCAGTCCCGCATAGCAGTGCCACCTATCAGTGCTGCCTATCAGTGCCCATCATCAGTGCCCATCAGTGCCACCTCATTGGTTCCACCTCATCGGTACCCATCAGTGCTGCCTTATCAGTGCCCGTCAGTGCAGCCATATTAGTGCCCATCATTGAAGAAGAAAAAGTACTTATTTACAAAAAAATTTAACAGAAACAAAAAAAAACTAGTTTTTTTTTCTTCAAAATTTTCGGTCTTTTTTTATTTGTTGCGCAAAAAATAAAAATTGCGGAGGTGATCAAATACCACCAAAAGAAAGCTCTATTTGTGAGAACAAAATGATTGTTTCTGCTATAGGCCGGGCGGGAAGTGGTTAATGCGCAAAAAAGAAAAAAACACATTGGTGATCAAATACCACCAAAAGAAAGCTCTATTTGTGGGGGAAAAAAGCACATACATTTTGTTTGGGTACGCCGTTCCAAGACCGCGCATTTGTCAGTTAAAATAATGCAGTGCCGTATCGCCAAAAATGGCCTGGTCATGAAGTGGGGGTAAATCTTCCAGAGGTTAAGTGGTTAAAAGTCTGCTGAGTGCCAAGTGTTTGGTCTTTTATATACTGTACTGAGAATTATTATTATTATTACGATTTATTTTTTCTTCTGCAGATGATTGAAGACCCCATCCAGATGCAGAGGCTGAAGTTTGCCTTCGAGTCAGACTGGCTTTTAGGTAAACTTGGGGAAAATTAAAGCCGAAGTTAAAAAAAAATAAAGTTGTGATCTCTGGAGCAAAAGAAGATTTGGTTGAAAGTCTAGAGGTGAATGCATTGTCACCTTGTCTATAGTATCTGATGGTCTTACAGCTGGCTTCAAAATGTGACCGGTGTTCCCAACCTCACCCACCACAGTATCTGCACCCTCTGCTATTTACTGGGGTCTTCAGGGTCTCCTGTACCTCTCCCCTTCTTCCCAGTGTAGTGCTGGTAGATTTTCAATCTACTGTTGATAGGTAAATTTAGTGGATTATCTGTTCATACATAGTCAGATTTGCCTCTGCTCCAGCTTGGCTGCGTTGCATGTAGTTTCACACTGTGCCTGTGGGTGTCGCTGTCGCCATGGGTCAGTGTTGGAAAGGCAACATGCTGAAGCGCATGGGTGCTCCTCTGTCCCGGAGATAACTCGGTGGAGGTGGTCCTTCGAGTTGCATTCTGGGGGAGGGTATTTATGGGACAGACGCCATGTTTGGGGGTTCGTTTTGTTCCACCTGCTGGCCCTCCTGGCCGCCAGGTATGTGTTTAGGAGTACTACCTCGTGGTCCTCCGTCCGGGAGGCCCACGTAGCTGCAGCGCGTGGGTGGCCCAGAAGCCTGTCTGGGGCCTACCACAGCGGCAGAGGAATGGTCCTGAGCTGTCTGTCCTACGGGAAGAAGATGGACAACTGAGAAGATCCCAGGGGAGGACCCGTCATGGAAGGCTCATGCAGAGCGCCAGTCTGGAGAGGGGCCTGGTGACTCGGTTGGGGGACGTATCCTAAAGTAACCCTACCGCATAGTACTGCCGGGTCGACTTAAAGGTTCTAGTGCTGTGTTTGCTATTCATCTTAAACCATTACATCCTGTGTCAGAGGATCGTACGGGTTTCAATCCAATCAAGTCTGTGGCAGAGACTTTTGTTCGTGTCGCGTACTGGCTGCTAGGTTAGTGAGAGAAACCTATCCAGGCGGGCAAAGATTTGACTCTATAGAGAGAGTATATCCATCTACAAGCTTTCAGTTCCTAATACTACACTAAGACAAGGTATTTTGAACTTCCCTGCAACTTTCCTTCTACCTCTTACCTGCTACTTCCTTCAATTCATGTTTATTAAAGCATTGGAAAAGATACTCAAGTGTCCGGTGCCTACATTGTCTGATGTTAAACTCAACGGGACCCTAGACCCGGTTCCGGTGAAATAAAGGTAACAAAGGTGACGGTAACAGCCCGCTTAAACCAGCAGCTCCACCGAGAGTTATTGCTACACCAGCAAAATCCTTTTCTCTGATATTAAATCTTCCAGAATACCCTCTCATTCCGTCCATCGCTCTCCATGCTGTGTCTTGATGGCATCAGCAATTATTTGTGGGTGTTTTTGTTGCATGGAAGTATAGACAAATCTTTCCACAATCTAGGAGCCTCCAGAGAGCAAAGAGCAAACGTCTAAACAATTCATACACTTCTGTTAAATCTCACCCCCTAACAGCGGAGATATATATATATATATCTCCGCTGTTTATACACACATATATACCCTATTCATCGGCGTATAATGTGTCAGCGTAGAACACGCACCCCAAGTTTAGGAGGGAAGTTTAAGGAAAAAAACTTACATTTAAATGCCCATCAATGCAGCCTTATCAGTGTCCATCTGCAGCCTTGTTCAGTGTCTTTGCAGCTTTGCCCAAAATTGCAGCATGTTTGGTATTTTAATTTTAGCGCCGCCGATATGCACAGAGCTGGATGTCCTGGGTACTCGGCTCCTCTCGGCTCCCGCAGTCCCGCCCAGTCCCGCTCCTTGGCCCGGCTCCTATGATATACATAACACAGGTCCAATGGCGGGACTGGGTGTGACTGCGAGTGGACAACACTGAAGAAATGACACTTGTCTACAATGTAAAGTAGTGAGTGTACAGCTTGTATAACAGTGTAAATTTGCTGTCCCCTCAAAATAACTCAACACGCAGCCATTAATGTCTAAACCGCTGGCAACAAAAGTCAGTACACCCCTAAGTGAAAATGTCCAAATTGGGCAAAATTAGCCATTTTCCCTCCCCGGTGGGGAGTCCCCTGACTCGTTAGTGTTAGAAGGTCTCAGGTGTGAATGGGGAGCAGGTGTGTTAAATTTGGTGTTATCGCTCTCACTCTCTCATACTGATCACTGGAAGTTCATCATGGCACCTCATGGCAAGGAACTCTCTGAGGATCTGAAAAAAAAAGAATTGTTGGTCTTCATAAAGATGGCCTAGACCAGTGATGGCGAACCTTGGCACCCCAGATGTTCAAATACACTGCAGAGTGCATGAGCATCATGGGAAATGTAGTTCCAAAACATCTGGGGTGCCAAAGCTCACCATCACTGGCCTGGCTATAAGAAGATTGCCAAGACCCTGAAACTGAGCTGCAGCACAGTGGCCAAGACCATACAGCGGTATAACAGGACAGGTTCCACTTAGAACAGGCCTCGCCATGGTCCACCAAAGAAGTTGAGGTCACGTGCTCAGAGTCATATCCAGAGGTTGTCTTTGGGAAATAGACCAAGATAAACTTATTTGGTTCAGATGGTGACAAGCGTGTGTGGCGGAAATCAGGTGTGGAGTACAAAGACAAGTGTGTCTTGCCTACAGTCAAGCATGGTGGTGGGAGTGTCATGGTCTGGGGCTGCATGAGTGCTGCCGGCACTGGGGAGCTACAGATCATTGAGGGAACCATGAATGCCAACATGTACTGTGACATACTGAAGCAGAGCATGATCCCCTCCCTTCAGAGACTGGGCTGCATGGCAGTATTCCAACATGATAACCACCCCAAACACACCTCCAAGACGACCACTGCCTTGCTAAAGAAGCTGAGGGTAAAGGTGATGGACTGGCCAAGCATGTCTCCAGACCTAAACCCTATTGATCATCTGTGGGACATCCTCAAACGGAAGGTAGAGGAGCGCAAGGTCTCCAACCTCCACCAGCTCTGTGATGTCATCATGGAGGAGGGGAAGAGGACTCCAGTGATAACCTGTGAAGCTCTGGTGACCTCCATGCCCAAGAGGGTTAAGGCAGTGCTGGAAAATAAATATTGACAGGTTGGGCCCAATTTGGAGATTTTCACTTAGGGGTGTACTGACTTTTGTTGCCAGCGGTTTAGACATTAATGGCTGTGTGTTGAGTTATTTTGAGGGGACAGCAAATTTACAGTGTTATACAAGCTGTACACTCACTACTTTACATTGTAGACAAGTGTCATTTCTGCAGTGTTGTCACATGAAAAGATAGAAGAAAAGATTTACACAAATGTCACTGAGGGGTGTACTTACTTTTGTGAGATACTGTATATGAAGTTGACATATCCTAAAGAGATCTCTCCTTGACACAATGGGGGAGATTTCCTAATACTGGAGCACTTCGGCACCGAACCTTCTCTGCCAGACAAATCACACTGAAAATGTGTCCTCAGTGGTGACCCCGCCGAACCCCACAGCTGCCAGAATGAGGAAGATCGCATGAAGAGCGCCAACCTACAAAATGACTCCAAGGAACCCTTAACCACTTCAGCCCCGGAAGGCTTTACCCCCTTAATGACCAGAGCATTTTTGGCTTCACTTTAACTGACAATTGCGCGGTCGTGCGACGTTGTACACAAACAAACTTGAGGTCCTTTTTTCCCCCACAAATAAAGATTTCTTTTGGTGGTATTTGATCACCTCTGCGGTTTTTATTTTACAAATTTCTTCATCAGTTTAGGCCGATGTATATTCTTCTACATATTTTTGGTAAAAAAAATTGCAATAAGTGTATATTGATTGGTTTGCGCGTCTATAAAATAGAGAATAGATTTATGGCATTTTTATTTATTTATTTTTTTTAACTAGTAATGGTGGTGATCTGTAATTTTTATCGGGACTGCGACATTCCAGCGGACAGATCGGACACTTTTTTGGGGACCAGTGACATTTATACAGTGATCAGAGCTAAAAAATAGGCACTGATTACTGTATAAATGTCACTGGCAGGGAAGGGGTTAACACTAGGGGGCTTGTACAAGTCAATCATGGGCCGCCGGAGAACATCGAGTCCTCCCAACCCACGGGCACTCCCCCGCAGCGTGCAGCGAGAGCGACCGTGCGCCCACCCGCAACTGAGACTGCACGAGCCGCCGTACAGATAGGTCAATTCGCGCAGGAAGGCCATTGTGCCACCGTCAAACGGCGGCGGCTGGTCTCAAAGCGGTGAATCGTTCATCAAATGGCCAAAAAAAAAAGCAGAAAAACAACAACATGCTTTGGAGGTCTGAACTCCCCTCCCCCCTCCTTATACAATGGGAGAGATTTACTAAAACTGGAGCACTCAGAATCTGGTGCAGTTGTGCATGGGAGCCAATCAGCTTCCAGGCAGGGCTGGTGCAAGGATTTTTGACACCCTAGGTGAAACCTCATTTTGCCCCCCCCCCCCGGCTCCACCCCTGACTCCACCCTCTTTGCCCTGCACATGTATACCCCACCTTTTTTAATGAAGTGCCCATCAATGCAGCCTCACCAGTGCCCATCAATGCAGCCTCACCAGTGCCCATCAATGCAGCCTCACCAGTGCCCTTCAATGCAGCCTTCCAGTTCCCATCAATGCAGCCTTCCAGCGCCCATCAATGCAGCCTTCCAGCGCCCATCAATGCAGCCTTCCAGTGCCCATCAATGCAGCCTTCCAGTGCCCATCAATGCAGCCTTCCAGCGCCCATCAATGCAGCCTTCCAGTGCCCATCAATGCAGCCTTCCAGTGCCCATCAATGCAGCCGTCCAGTGCCCATCAATGCAGCCTTCCAGTGCCCATCAATGAATATTTGCTTGCTTCCATTCTTTCAGGAGTCGGGACACAGACACATTCCTCTGCCACTGCTGTGCCTCTGACACTATGTGTGAACGGAGCGGCAGCTGTCTGCTGATGATGAGACTTAGTTGTTTGCTGCAGAGAGAAGTGAGTGGGAACGTCAGTGTCCGGGCGCCCTAGGCAGAAGTGTGCCCTAGGCGGGTGCCTAGTTTGCCTAGTGGTAGCACCGGCCCTGCTTCCAGGTTTTATTGTCCAAGCTTAACTGAACAAGCTGAAGATAGAAGCTGATTGGCTCCCATGCAGAGTTGTACCAGATTCTGAGTGCTGCAGTTTAGTAAATCTCTCCCATTGTATAAGGGGGGGGAGGGGAGTTCAGACCTCCAAAGCATGTTGTTGTTTTTCTGCTATTTGTTTTGGTCAGCATATTTTCATGAATGGATTATTAGTATAAATGGGCCTCCAATAGTTCCGGATTCCTGCGGAATGTCAGGGCTGGCTCCTCCCTCCGACTCTTTGGGGGCGGATCTGACACTTTGTATATCATCTGCTGGAAGATTGGGGGGGAGGGGTCATTTAACGACAGCGTGACCCCAAAAACCCGATACAGATCACTTCCTGCCTCCGGAGACACCGGCTCAGCTATCGTGGGACTTACAGGGAAATGTTACACGGCGATGATAGAATTATCAGATTTAGTTTTATTTATTGGAATTAGAGGTGTAAAAATCATCTGAAAAGCGAACCCGGACTCTTTATATTGTGATGAGATTTTGTAATAAAGATGATATGGGAGGAATATGATAATGACTCCGGATTGGTGTATGTGCACGGCCAGGATGATGATAAACTGTAATTGTGGAGTAATTCCACGACATCGATCGATGACAATCCCCTCCCCCCATCATTCCCCCACAATGGAGAGCTGTGAATAGGCCCTACATTTTATTTTATAATGAATGGATGAGAGGTAGAAATGGGTCTCTTATATCTGCCTGGAGTTCTGTTTTAACACTGAACTCCAGGCAGGCATCTAAATACACAGATTATTTACCTGTGACAACCCCCTCAGAAATTACATACATGACACACGAGACAGTCAGAGATTATATACATGACACACGGGTCAGTCAGAGATTACATACATGACACACAGGACAGTCAGAGATTACATACATGACACACAGGACAGTCAGAGATTACATACATGACACACGGGACGGTCAGAGATTACATACATGACACACGGGACAGTCAGATTACATACATGACACACGGGACAGTCAGAGATTACATACATGACACACGGGACAGTCAGAGATTACATACATGACACACGAGACGGTCACAGATTACATACATGACACATGGGACGGTCAGATATTACATACATGACACACGGGACGGTCAGAGATTACATACATGACACACGGGACGGTCAGAGATTACATACATGACACACGGGACGGTCAGAGATTACATACATGACACACGGGACGGTCACAGATTACATACATGACACACGGGATGGTTAGAGATTACATACATGACACACGGGACAGTCAGAGATTACATACATGACACACGGGACGGTCAGAGATTACATACATGACACACGGGACGGTCACAGATTACATACATGACACACGGGACACTCACAGATTACATACATGACACACGGGACACTCACAGATTACATACATGACACACGGGACGGTCAGAGATTACATACATGACACACGGGATGATCAGAGATTACATACATGACACACGGGACAGTCAGAGATTACATACATGACACACGGGACGGTCACAGATTACATACATGACACACGGAACGGTCACAGATTACATACATGACACATGGGACAGTCACAGATTACATACATCAGGGCTTGACAAATTTGCTTGGAATCTAGGAGCCAGCTAAAAAAGTTAGGAGCCAGGTTTTTTTTTTTTTTTTTTTTTTTTTTTTAAACGACCGACAGCTTTATTTTCAATATAAAAATTAACCAATCTTAAATTTACACAGAGACGACTAGAACTAATGTGACTGCTTTTATTTCCTGCCATGCAGGGACACAAGACCGCCATATTCCCGCTAAGGATCCAATAAGGTCCGCCTGAAAAACTGACAGGTGAACCTGATCAGACAGCCCGTGTGAAAGGAGCCAAGCAGGGAGATGACTAATAATAAATTCATTTTAATTAACCACTTCCTTCCCGCAGGACGACTATATACGTCCTGTCTTTGAAGAGAAATACCGTTCTTATGGTAGCAGCTAGCTACCATAACCCCGGTATCTTCTTCAAGAGCCGGCGGTTCTCTTTCAGATAAAAGTGGTCTCTGCAGCAGATTCGCAGCGAGATCACTTTTATCGGCGGCAGGAGAGGGGCCCCCCCTACCGCCGTGCTCTGGTGCCCTTCACCGCTTACCGTGGCCGTCGGTAACGGCGGAGGCGATCCGGATCTGTCCCTGGCCTGACATGGAGACGAGTGAGAGGAAGATGCGCCCCCCCCCCGCCCATCTCCAAGTCATTGCAGGGCGGAAGCGACGTCAAATCGCACTTCCACCCATAGCTCTTCAAGGGACATTTTATAATTTTTTTTTCAAATGACAATTTTTTTTTAATGCATTTTAGTGTAAATATGAGATCCGAGGTCTTTTTGACCCCAGATCTCATATTTAAGAGGTCCTGTCATGTTTTTTTTCTATTACAAGGGATTTTTACATTCCTTGTAATAGGAATAAAAGTGACTTTTTTTTTTTTTTTTTTATTTTTTTTTTTAAAGAACAGTGAAAAAAAAAGTTAAAATAAGAAAAAAAAAAAATTTAAAATGTGCCCCATCCCTTGTAATAGAAATAAAAGTGACAGCATTTTTTTTTTTTTTAAACAGTGTAAAAATAAAAAGTAAAATATATAAGAAAAAAAAATAGTTTTTTTAAACGCGCCCCGTCCTGCCGAGCTCGCTTGCAGAAGCAAAACGCATATGTGAGTAGCGCCAGCATATGAAAGCGGTGTTCAAACCACACGTGAGGTATCGCCACGATCGTTAAAGTGAGAGCAATAATTCTAGTCCTAGACCTCCTCTGTAACTCAAAACATGCAACCCGTAGAATTTTTTTAAACGTCGCCTATGGAGATTTTAAAGGGTAAAAGTTTGTCGCCATTCCACGAGCGGGCGCAATTTTGAAGCGTGACATGTTGGGAATCAATTTACTCGGCGTAACATTATCTTTCACAATATAAAAAAAATTGGGCTAACTTTACTGTTTTCTGTATTAAAAAAAGTATTTTTTCCCAAAAAAGTGCGCTTGTAAGTCCGCTGCGCAAATACGGTGTGACAGAAAGTATTGCAATGACCGCCATTTTATTCTCTAGGGTGTTAGAATAAAAAATATATATAATGTTTGGGGGTTCTAAGTAAAGGGAAGGACATGAGCAGGCAGTGAAAACAGGCAGGGGAAGCTCCATTAGCATTGGTGGATGTCTTGTCATACCAACGGCCACCACCAGAGGGCGCCCGATTGCAGAAGGAACCATAGGACTGCAGTAGGCCGCAAAGCCGGGGCCTCAATTACCGGCGCGGCCCAACGCGATCGCCGGGAGGGGGGGGTGTCGAACGGACACAGGACCCCCCAGCTGTGCCGCCCCAGGCGCCAGGTCGCTAATTCTAGTCGCAAATGCGACCTGGCGCCCGGGGTTTGTCGAGCCCTGACATACATGACACGCGGGACAGTCACAGATTACATACATGACATGCGGGACGGTCACAGATTACATACATGACACACGGGACAGTCAGAGATTACATACATGACACACGAGATGGTCACAGATTACATACATGACACACGGGACGGTCACAGATTACATACATGACACACGGGATTAGGGCTGAAACAACTAATCGATTAATCGACAACTAATCGATTATGAAATTAATCGATTACTATTTTCATAATCGATTAATCGGCCAGTAACATAATAGGGTTAAAAATAATAAAATTAGCCCTTTATAGTACAAAAAGAGCAAATAATCGCTACTGTAAATATTATTTTCACAGTTTTACAGTAAAAAAATGAACCCCTTACAGTAGCGATTATTTACTTTTTTTGTGCTATAAAGGGCTCATTTTAGGGTTTTTTTAACCCCATTATGTTACTAAACGTCTTAGACCTGGTTCACATCTTTGTGTTTTTTGGTGCATTTTGCAGAAACACACTACAGTTCATTTAACATGGTTTCCCATTGGACACGTTCACATCTATGCTTTTTTTCAGCTGCTGCGTATTTGGAAAGGGTCAAGGACTTTTTTTTTTTAACGCAAAACGGTGCTTTTTGGTTCAATATACTTCAATGGAGAAGCTGCAGAAAAGCATGTAATGTGTTTTTGCAGCAATTTGTATTTTTTAATCTGCCCAACAACAAATTGGCCAAAAAACTATTTCTCTTCTAATAGTGTATACAGTATATCTCTTCTGTCTGGTATGCTCAGAGTGGATTCAATATTTTGCTCCCTAACTAGATAGTTGGTTGTTTATATTTACCACTGCATAGAGATATTTAAGAATAAATTTCTTTTTTTTTTAAACTTTACATATTAACTAAATTATACACCACACTTTTTTTTTTAAGGTTATTAACCGATTAATCGATTAATCGGAACAATAATCGACCAACTAATCGATTATGAAAATAATCGTTAGTTGCAGCCCTACACGGGATACATGAGAAGGAGATGGCACCCCATTGGTCAGCATAGAGGAGCCTGGAAAGTAATGCACCTCCAGGAACTCCTCCCTCTTCCAGGCCACACCCCCATTTGGCTGCTCTGGTTGGGTGTATTCTGTGACTGATCTATATTTCACCAATAAAGCTTTCTATACTTCTCTTACCTCTACCATGCTTGTCCCTCCTCTTTTTTACCTACCTTGGTGACATCTCTTTGTCCCAACCATGTTCTGATTATACAGTAACCTGCTGCTACTGGACGTGATATCCCGTCTGATAGACGAATGGCTCAGAGCTGAAGTATTACTTCTTATCTTTCTACCATCTCGGTGCTGAGGATTCAGGAATGTTTACACTGTGTTTAATTACACCCCCATCCCGCCCACTCAAGCAGCAGCCTGCACGAGATAGGCTGGGAACCTGCAGGGGGCGGAGACTCCAGTGTCTAGCATTTATGGGGTTAATGGTTTCCATGGAAATCATCACCTCGGCTTGTTTACCTTCTGCCGTCTCTGAGCCGCACATGCGCAATAGCTGCAGGGAGGATTTCACCCTTCTCCTCCTGTGAAGTCACGTGGCCTCGCTCTACCTGCTACGTGCAACACGTGACTCCCGCAGAGAGCGACGTAACGGCTCAGGTGGGAGTGGGCGTGATCAGCGCATGGGACGGGCGTGACCAGAGTATGAATAGCCAATCAGGAGCTGGAGGCTGGAGCCGTTACACTTGTGACGTCAAGGCTTGATCAGATAAATAGCCGAGCGGGGGAAGGCAGCGCGTCAGTGTGAGGAGAGCGGAGAGGAGGAAATATCTCCACCATAGAGCTCCGGAGGGAGAAGCCATTGTCCGGACTACAGCCGGGTCACAGCGTGTCTGTGTATCCGGGGAACCTCCTCTGCTCAGCCTCTGAAGAACTACAACTCCCAGCAATCTCTGTCCACATGAGGAACTACAACTCCCAGCATGTACTGTGTAAGTAATGGGGGTTCAGATCCCAGCCTGGAATAGGATGTTACAGGACTACATATCCCAGCATGATTTCTTCTATAGATGTACTACAAGTCCCAGCAATCTCTACATACCCCAGCCTGCTTCCCTCCCCCTCCTCAGGGGTAATTTCACCCCACCATCCTCTCCCACCACAGGTGGTGGGTCCCCTCCCCCCAGGATGGGGGAGGGCTGGTCGGGACTGGGAGGGTGCAATTCCCCCTGAGGAGGGGGAGGGGCCGGGGAGCAGACTGGGGTATGTAGAGATCACTGGACCTGTAATATCTCCATAGAGAAAATCATGCTGGGATATGTAGTCCCACAGCATCTTATTCCAGGCTGGGAGCGGAACCCCCATCACTTACACAGTGCATGCTGGGAGTTGTAGTTCCTCATGCAGACAGAGATTGCCTGGACTTGTAGTTCCTTTAGAGCCTGAACAGAGGAGGCAGATCACACAGACACGCCGTGACCCGGCTGTAGTCCGGACAATGGCTCCTCCCTCCAGAGCTCTGTGTGGGGGATGGACCCTCCTCCCCCGCTCTCCACACACTGACACCCACATCCCCACTCACCTACCACCAAGGGTGGGGCTCCAATTGCCCGCCCTCCCCCACACACAGGGCCGATCCAGGAAATATTCGATTGCCTCTCGGGGGATCAGGAAGGAATTTTTTCCCCAGCTGGAGCACATTGGATCATGCTTTGCTGGGGTTTTTCGCCTTTCTCTGGGTCAACTGCCTTACAACCCAATACACCCACTCTTCTACCACCAAGAGGGGACGCTACTACCCTGGGCATGGGGTGAGTGTGGCCAGTGAAACTTCCCCCCAAGTTTCATCTGCCCTCACTGCCCCATGCCCAGCATACTGGTAATACCCCCTGCCCCCACCTACACCCACTCATCTATCACCAAGAGGGGACGCTACCACCCAGGGTAAGGGGTTAGTGTGGCCAGTGGAACTTCCCCCCAAGTTTCATCTGCCCTCACTGCCCCATGCCCAGCATACTGGTAATACCCCCTGCCCCCACCTATATGCAATCATCTACCACCAAGGGTGACAATGCCTCAGGCTCTGCTATACCCACTCATCTACCACCAAGAAGGGACGCTACAACCCTGGGTAGGGGGGTGAGTGTGGCCAGTGGAACTTCCCCCCAAGTTTCATCTGCCCTCACTACCCCCTGCCCCCACCTACACCCACTCATCTACCACCAAGAGGGGACGCTACCACCCTGGCTAAGGGGTTACTGTGGCCAGTGGAACTTCCCCCCAAGTTTTTGCCCTCACTCCCACATGCCCAGCGTACACCCTGCTCCCACCTACATACACTCATCTATCACCAATAGTGGCAATGCCTCTTAGGTTCCACAGAAAATGGGGTGCCTTGCCGTGGCTCTGTGGCTTACGCATGCATTTGTAAATGTGTGCAACTAAACCCCTGTCTTTGACACAAACTGCTCAACAGGACAGTTTGGTCACAGGCTGGTCGGTAAGTTGAGTGTGGAAATGTCTTATTTTTATGTGTTTGCCTTTGCAATGCTCCTTGCTGCAGTGACCAGTTACAGGTGGGGGCGGGCAGTAACCACTTTTTTGTACCAGCAAGGGTGGCAATACCTCCTAGGCTATGCTACACCCACTCATCTACCACCAAGGGTGGCAATGCCTTTTACTGTAAAGTGTTTTCTACATTTGCAATATAGTCCCATCTATGGGATTTTTTTATTGCATATTGTAATAAAATTTGACTACTATTACTTAACAATACTGGTGTGGTACTGTTACATTTCTATATAATTGTGTTCTTTAGGGTGTTTGCTTTATGTAAACAGATGGGGATGGGGATTGCATTTGGTTTTTCCGATCCGCCCACTGCCTGATTGAAAAAAAAAAATACACTTCTATGGCCAACCTTAAGGACTTTAGCAGCCCATAGAATATGCAACTTTCTTTCACACAATGGGTGAACGGAAAGAAAATTGCTTGATTTCCCCCATCAACACAGATGGGGGAATCCCTCTCATAGTGCTATTGTGTTTTGCCAGCAGGGTGCTTTCCCTGCTGGAAGAACAGAATGATCACTGCCGGCAGTGATTGCCTGAATAAAAATCCAACAGACTGGTTGTACTTAAGTCAATCGATTTCAGTACAACCAGCCTGCCCATGGATAGATTGAATCTCAGGCCTGTCCCTGCTGAACCAGCCGAGGTTCAATCCTTCTGTGGTCGGCTATAGATTGTAAGATCCGAGAGGGCTGATATGAATGTGCAATATAAATGTGTGAATTGTCGGCATTATAGAAATACTTGTGATAAATAAAGTACATTCAGGGGCGGACTGATAACTCATGGGGCCCCCAGGCAATAGGAGATTATGGGGCCCCCAGGCAATCAGAGATTATGGGGCCACACAGTATACACACACACAGTATACAATCACACAGTATACACATACATGTACACACAGTATACACAGACAGATGTAAAAAAAACACAGATTTATACATACTGTCCCTGTTTTTACTGAGGCTGGCAACCCTGATGGGGCCCCCTAGTGACCCAGGGCCCTCGGGCAGTGCCCTAATCGCTCAATGGTCAGTCCGCCCCTGAGTACATTTATGTTTCAATAAAATCCCGTAAATTGAAAAGTTGTAGCTGGTGACTGGGTCTCTTTATAGGATATTTAGTGAAAGCAATAAAGAGTAACAATCCTATGTAGGGACAAACCTGCAACGAAACATATATATAGAGTTAGGGCCGCATTTTACAGAGGAGCCTTGGCGGGGCGCTGCGGCTTCCACATAGATTTGCAAATGAGTGCAACAAAAGCCTCTGTTTTTACCCTGAATTGTTAGAAACGACAATTTGTTTCTTTTGCTGGCTGGCTGGTAAGTCTGCTGGGAATTTTTTTGCCTATATTGTGCAATCTCCTTCCATGTGCAACCATAAAAAGACAAAGAGGGCGCCCAGACCCAGTGCTTTATCCTAAAACCATTCCTTTATTAATATAAAAAGTGGTAAGTATTATACTCACAAGATGATAAATGTATGAAGCACATCACATAGTACACCGTCATCCAATCCACATTGCATCATGTGGTAGGAGAAGGTGAAGATCCAATACGCTGATGCATTTCGAGGACTAGCTTCTTCAGGGCTCTGAGGAAGAGGCTAGTCCTCGAAACATGTTATTGGCTCTTCACCTTCTCCTACCACATGATCTGATGCAATGTGGATTGGATGGCGGTGTACTATGTGTTCTGCTTGATACATTTGTCATCTTGTGAGTATATTACCACTTTTTATATTAATAAAGCGATGGTTTAAGGATAAGGCTATTTTCACATTGGGACCGCGTTAGCACTAAAGCTCCGCACATTTTAGCGACACTTAGCGTTGTTTAAGCGGCGCTTTTCGGCCGCTAGCGGGACGCTTTTAACCCCCCCGCTAGCGACCGAAGAAGGGGTTAAAAACGCCCATGTTGCGGCGCTTCTAAAGTGCTTTTCAGGCGCTGCGGAATCACTGCCCATTCATTCCAATGGGCTGGGCGTTTTGGGAGCGCTGTATGATGCTGCTTGCAGGACTTTTTGTAACGTCCCACAAGCGCACCGTCCCAGTGTGTAAGCACTCGGGCTTTCACATTCGGGCGGCATGGGAGGCAGTTTACAGGCGATATTTCTAGCGCTAAAGTGTCTGAAAACTGCCTCCAGTGTGAAAGGGGTCTACAGCACTAAGTCTTTGTGCCCTCCCTGGTTTTTTTTTTGGTTTCAGTTGTTCCAGACTCCCCCAGTCCTAAGAGGCAGCAAGACGAAGTGTATCTATACAAGCCAGGACGGATATATAGCCAACTTACATTGTGTGGGTTCACTCCCAAGCACAGGAGGTTTTTGTGTGGATTTGCTTTTTGCTCCTTCCATTTGCACCTTACTGCGAAGGCAAGTTATACATTGGGGTGGTTGCCATCTTTTTGTATGGCTTGCTCACTGGAATTGATGTGGGGACACAATGGATGCCTTCAGCTTCCATTGCGCTTTTGCTGGGTTTCTAATGTGTCCCTGTACCTTTAACACCTTCCCGCCTGGCCTGAGGGCTGGACGGGATATTCGCCATTCTGGGTGGACGTCATATGATGTCCTCCCCAGAATGCACCTCGCGCTCCCCACATTCCGTGCTGCAGTCGGACACAACGGATGACAGATCAGTGTACCGGCATGCTGCCGGTGCCATGTGATTACTGTGACCAATCACCGCAGACCACATGACAATTGTACACAATGAATGGCTTCTATTTATGCCATTCATAGTGTACTATTGTGTTCCTCTCTGTGATTGGCCACAGTGATCACATGGAACAGACAGGGCCAATCACAGCCTATCTGTACCATGTGATTAGCTGTGGCTAATCACAATAGTAAAGACGGAATGAATAGATTTCATTCAGCAAAAATGGTTGCTTATACCAGTGAAATATAAGCAAATCATAGTGTGTAAAAAATAAAAATCCTGATCACCTCCCCAGAGTAGTACAGTGTTACTATGTATGGGAAGACTGTATTGCTCTGGTCACAGTATGTAAAAAAAGAAATCATAAAAACAAAAAACAAAAAGTCATTAAAAAAATGTAGAAAACTAAAAAAAAATGTAGAAAATTGAAAAAAAAATCTTAAAAAAGGTTTTTGTTTTTTTTTGCATGCCGTCACCATTCAGTGTCCCTGATCACTGCCACACCAGTTATATGAGGACACTGTACTGCACTGGTTACAGTATGTAAACAAAACAAAAATGGGGAACATTGTATTTTTTTCATTTCTTCATTCTCCAAAATATTGCAACAAAAGATTACGACTTCAAAAAACCCCACTGTGCCTCTTACTAAATACCTCAGACTGTCTACGTTCCAAAAAAAGGGGGTATTTGTACTGTCCTGGCATTTTTAGGCCTCAAGAAATGAGATTGGCCGTCAGTACATCAGGATTGATCCATTCTCAGATAGATATCCCATAGCATGTGGACTCTCTAACTTTCCTACAGACTAAATAATATACACTGATTTGGGTTATATTCACCAAAGAAATGTAGCAGAATACATTTTGGCCTAAAAATTATGAAGAATTGTTATTTATTTGTTCCGTTTCATAACAGAAACAAAGAAAAATGTGTTTTTCAATATTTTCGGTCTTTTTTTTGTTTATATAATAAACAAACAAAAAACCCAGTGGTGATTAAATGCCACCAAAAGCTCTATTTGTGTGAAAAAAAATTATAAAAATTTAATTTGAGTACAGTGTTACATGACCGCGCAATTGTCATTCAAACCGTGATAGCGCTGAAAGCTGAAAATTGGCCTGGGCAGGAAGGGGGTGAAAGTGTCCGGTATTGAAGAGGTTAATGAAAAGAAAAACAGTAAAATGGATCCCCTGCAGCTGACTGACCCCCCCCCCATCCCCCAGAAACAATAGACCCCCCCTCCCCCAGAAACAACAGACCCCCAGAAAGAACAGAATTCCAGCAACAATAGATCCCCCCCCAGCATCAATAGAGCCCCCCACCAGCAACAATAGACCACCCCCCCAGAAACAATAGACCCCCAGCAACAACAGAACTCCATCAACAATAGATCCCCCAGCAACAATAGAGCCCCCCGCCAGCAACAATAGGTCTCCCAGGAGCCAGCACCAGCAATAAGCCCCCCCCCCACTAGAACCAATAGGTCTCCCAGGAGCCAGCATTAGTAGACCCCTCCCACAACAGTAGATCCCTCCCAGCAACAATAGAGCCCCCACCAACAATAAGCCCCCCCACCAGAACCAATAGTTCTCCCAGGAGCCAGCATCAGTAGACCCCTCCCTCAACAGTAGATCCCCCTCAGCAATAATTGAACCCCCAGCAACATAAGACCCTCCCAGCAACAACAGTTTCCCCGCCAACAATAAACCCCCCACCCCCCTCGGGATAATAGATCTTCCAGCAGCCAGCATCAATAGACCCTCCAGCACCCCCCTGGAATTACATACATTCATCGCTGGAGGTGCCGGAACTGCGCTTCCCTGTATTAACACTGAATAAAGCCCTGTGCTTCGGGTGGTGTGAAGCCTGCCATCTGGGAGGAGGCGGGGCCCCGATGGCACCATTATTACATTTTATAGACATAGAAAACGATCTTCTCACTCCGCTTCTTCAGCAAACCATAAATGTGGTTTCTGCTGACCGTCCATTCACCAACCCATCCTTAGACACACACATTGTACTACTCCCCGAACCACACCAAGATATGATGCATTGCAATATTTAGCCACCTATTTCACGCATTAACCAGTTTCCGACCGCCCCATACCAGTTTTACTGCTACAGGGCAGCCTCACTGCACAGGGTCACATACATGTACGCGATCTGTGTTCCCGAGCCGGGGGGCGCGCGTGCCCGCCAGCCGGGGGTGCTGTGATTGGCTCCAGCACTGATCAGTCTTCAGGTCCAGGCCAATCATTTTTGCCCTGGACCTGCCGATCGGTTCTGATAAATCACAGAACAGCAATGTGCCTGCGCTTATAAAACACAGGCACAGGAAATGACGGCCTCTTCTCTCCTGGAGCCCTTTACAGTTCCAGAGATAGAAGAGATGGCATCAGACAGTAACAGCAGCACACTGGACGGGTTGTGGCCAGTGGGAGCAGAAAATGTCCTGGCATCAGTGGGAGTAAACAATGCCCCATCATTGGTATTAGGAGGGAGTAATAGTGCCCCATCTTTAGTATTAGGGGGAGTAAACAATGCCCCATCATTGGTATTAGGAGGGAGTAATAGTGCCCCATCTTTAGTGTTAGGGGGAGTAAACAATGCCCCGTCATTGGTATTAGGGGGAGTAATAGTGCCCCATCTTTGGTGTTAGGGGAAGTAAACAATGCCCCATCATTGGTATTAGGGGGAGTAATAGTGCCCCATCTTTAGTATTAGGGGGAGTAAACAATGCCCCGTCATTGGTATTAGGGGGAGTAATAGTGCCCCATCTTTGGTATTAGGGGGAGTAAACAATGCCCCGTCATTGGTATTAGGGGGAGTAATAGTGCCCCATCTTTGGTATTAGGGGGAGTAAACAATGCCCCGTCATTGGTATTAGGGGGAGTAATAGTGCCCCATCTTTGGTATTAGGGCAGGGCTTGAAAAATTTGTTTGGAATCTAGAAGCCAGCTAAAAAAGTTAGGAGAAAGTTTTTTAAATCAGCCGCCCAGCTTCCAGAACTGCATGTCTGGGGCCTCGGGCAATAAGATTTGCTCACGCCTGATGCCAAACGAAAAAAGACAGAAGATTAGAAAAAATATATATTTTTTGTTTGTGAAAAGATTTTGCAGATAAGTCATTTTTCTCCTTCACTGATGAGGCTGCACTAATGGGCACTGATGAGGCTGCACTAATGGGCACTGATGAGGCTGCACTAATGGGCACTGACGAGGTGGCGCTGATGAGGTGGTACTAAAAGGTGGCACTGATGGGCGCTGATGAGGCTGTGTTAATGGGCATTGATGGGCACTGATAAGAACTGATAGGCTGCACTGTTGAGGTGGCACTGATGGGCTGCACTGATGGCCACTAATAGGTGGCACTGATAGGCATGGGTAGGTGGCACTGATAGGCAGTACTGATAAGCACTGATAAGGTGGCACTCCCCGTTCACAGTGGCGGTAAAGAAAAGGTAACCGATCAAGCCCGCAACCTCAGCCCCAGCTGAGGGGGTTCAGATCCCAGCCTGGAATAGGATGTTACAGGACTACATATCCCAGCATGATTTCTTCTATAGATGTACTACAAGTCCCAGCAATCTCTACATACCCCAGCCTGCTTCCCTCCCCCTCCTCAGGGGTAATTGCACCCCACCATCCTCTCCCACCACAGGTGGTGGGTCCCCTCCCCCCAGGATGGGGGAGGGCTGGTCGGGACTGGGAGGGTGCAATTCCCCCTGAGGAGGGGGAGGGGCCGGGGAGCAGACTGGGGTATGTAGAGATCACTGGACCTGTAATATCTCCATAGAGAAAATCATGCTGGGATATGTAGTCCCACAGCATCTTATTCCAGGCTGGGAGCGGAACCCCCATCACTTACACAGTGCATGCTGGGAGTTGTAGTTCCTCATGCAGACAGAGATTGCCTGGACTTGTAGTTCCTTTAGAGCCTGAACAGAGGAGGCAGATCACACAGACACGCCGTGACCCGGCTGTAGTCCGGACAATGGCTCCTCCCTCCAGAGCTCTGTGTGGGGGATGGACCCTCCTCCCCCGCTCTCCACACACTGACACCCACATCCCCACTCACCTACCACCAAGGGTGGGGCTCCAATTGCCCGCCCTCCCCCACACACAGGGCCGATCCAGGAAATATTCGATTGCCTCTCGGGGGATCAGGAAGGAATTTTTTCCCCAGCTGGAGCACATTGGATCATGCTTTGCTGGGGTTTTTCGCCTTTCTCTGGGTCAACTGCCTTACAACCCAATACACCCACTCTTCTACCACCAAGAGGGGACGCTACTACCCTGGGCATGGGGTGAGTGTGGCCAGTGAAACTTCCCCCCAAGTTTCATCTGCCCTCACTGCCCCATGCCCAGCATACTGGTAATACCCCCTGCCCCCACCTACACCCACTCATCTATCACCAAGAGGGGACGCTACCACCCAGGGTAAGGGGTTAGTGTGGCCAGTGGAACTTCCCCCCAAGTTTCATCTGCCCTCACTGCCCCATGCCCAGCATACTGGTAATACCCCCTGCCCCCACCTATATGCAATCATCTACCACCAAGGGTGACAATGCCTCAGGCTCTGCTATACCCACTCATCTACCACCAAGAAGGGACGCTACAACCCTGGGTAGGGGGGTGAGTGTGGCCAGTGGAACTTCCCCCCAAGTTTCATCTGCCCTCACTACCCCCTGCCCCCACCTACACCCACTCATCTACCACCAAGAGGGGACGCTACCACCCTGGCTAAGGGGTTACTGTGGCCAGTGGAACTTCCCCCCAAGTTTTTGCCCTCACTCCCACATGCCCAGCGTACACCCTGCTCCCACCTACATACACTCATCTATCACCAATAGTGGCAATGCCTCTTAGGTTCCACAGAAAATGGGGTGCCTTGCCGTGGCTCTGTGGCTTACGCATGCATTTGTAAATGTGTGCAACTAAACCCCTGTCTTTGACACAAACTGCTCAACAGGACAGTTTGGTCACAGGCTGGTCGGTAAGTTGAGTGTGGAAATGTCTTATTTTTATGTGTTTGCCTTTGCAATGCTCCTTGCTGCAGTGACCAGTTACAGGTGGGGGCGGGCAGTAACCACTTTTTTGTACCAGCAAGGGTGGCAATACCTCCTAGGCTATGCTACACCCACTCATCTACCACCAAGGGTGGCAATGCCTTTTACTGTAAAGTGTTTTCTACATTTGCAATATAGTCCCATCTATGGGATTTTTTTATTGGATATTGTAATAAAATTTGACTACTATTACTTAACAATACTGGTGTGGTACTGTTACATTTCTATATAATTGTGTTCTTTAGGGTGTTTGCTTTATGTAAACAGATGGGGATGGGGATTGCATTTGGTTTTTCCGATCCGCCCACTGCCTGATTGAAAAAAAAAATACACTTCTATGGCCAACCTTAAGGACTTTAGCAGCCCATAGAATATGCAACTTTCTTTCACACAATGGGTGAACGGAAAGAAAATTGCTTGATTTCCCCCATCAACACAGATGGGGGAATCCCTCTCATAGTGCTATTGTGTTTTGCCAGCGGGGTGCTTTCCCTGCTGGAAGAACAGAATGATCACTGCCGGCAGTGATTGCCTGAATAAAAATCCAACAGACTGGTTGTACTTAAGTCAATCGATTTCAGTACAACCAGCCTGCCCATGGATAGATTGAATCTCAGGCCTGTCCCTGCTGAACCAGCCGAGGTTCAATCCTTCTGTGGTCGGCTATAGATTGTAAGATCCGAGAGGGCTGATATGAATGTGCAATATAAATGTGTGAATTGTCGGCATTATAGAAATACTTGTGATAAATAAAGTACATTCAGGGGCGGACTGATAACTCATGGGGCCCCCAGGCAATAGGAGATTATGGGGCCCCCAGGCAATCAGAGATTATGGGGCCACACAGTATACACACACACAGTATACAATCACACAGTATACACATACATGTACACACAGTATACACAGACAGATGTAAAAAAAACACAGATTTATACATACTGTCCCTGTTTTTACTGAGGCTGGCAACCCTGATGGGGCCCCCTAGTGACCCAGGGCCCTCGGGCAGTGCCCTAATCGCTCAATGGTCAGTCCGCCCCTGAGTACATTTATGTTTCAATAAAATCCCGTAAATTGAAAAGTTGTAGCTGGTGACTGGGTCTCTTTATAGGATATTTAGTGAAAGCAATAAAGAGTAACAATCCTATGTAGGGACAAACCTGCAACGAAACATATATATAGAGTTAGGGCCGCATTTTACAGAGGAGCCTTGGCGGGGCGCTGCGGCTTCCACATAGATTTGCAAATGAGTGCAACAAAAGCCTCTGTTTTTACCCTGAATTGTTAGAAACGACAATTTGTTTCTTTTGCTGGCTGGCTGGTAAGTCTGCTGGGAATTTTTTTGCCTATATTGTGCAATCTCCTTCCATGTGCAACCATAAAAAGACAAAGAGGGCGCCCAGACCCAGTGCTTTATCCTAAAACCATTCCTTTATTAATATAAAAAGTGGTAAGTATTATACTCACAAGATGATAAATGTATGAAGCACATCACATAGTACACCGTCATCCAATCCACATTGCATCATGTGGTAGGAGAAGGTGAAGATCCAATACGCTGATGCATTTCGAGGACTAGCTTCTTCAGGGCTCTGAGGAAGAGGCTAGTCCTCGAAACATGTTATTGGCTCTTCACCTTCTCCTACCACATGATCTGATGCAATGTGGATTGGATGGCGGTGTACTATGTGTTCTGCTTGATACATTTGTCATCTTGTGAGTATATTACCACTTTTTATATTAATAAAGCGATGGTTTAAGGATAAGGCTATTTTCACATTGGGACCGCGTTAGCACTAAAGCTCCGCACATTTTAGCGACACTTAGCGTTGTTTAAGCGGCGCTTTTCGGCCGCTAGCGGGACGCTTTTAACCCCCCCGCTAGCGACCGAAGAAGGGGTTAAAAACGCCCATGTTGCGGCGCTTCTAAAGTGCTTTTCAGGCGCTGCGGAATCACTGCCCATTCATTCCAATGGGCTGGGCGTTTTGGGAGCGCTGTATGATGCTGCTTGCAGGACTTTTTGTAACGTCCCACAAGCGCACCGTCCCAGTGTGTAAGCACTCGGGCTTTCACATTCGGGCGGCATGGGAGGCAGTTTACAGGCGATATTTCTAGCGCTAAAGTGTCTGAAAACTGCCTCCAGTGTGAAAGGGGTCTACAGCACTAAGTCTTTGTGCCCTCCCTGTTTTTTTTTTTGGTTTCAGTTGTTCCAGACTCCCCCAGTCCTAAGAGGCAGCAAGACGAAGTGTATCTATACAAGCCAGGACGGATATATAGCCAACTTACATTGTGTGGGTTCACTCCCAAGCACAGGAGGTTTTTGTGTGGATTTGCTTTTTGCTCCTTCCATTTGCACCTTACTGCGAAGGCAAGTTATACATTGGGGTGGTTGCCATCTTTTTGTATGGCTTGCTCACTGGAATTGATGTGGGGACACAATGGATGCCTTCAGCTTCCATTGCGCTTTTGCTGGGTTTCTAATGTGTCCCTGTACCTTTAACACCTTCCCGCCTGGCCTGAGGGCTGGACGGGATATTCGCCATTCTGGGTGGACGTCATATGATGTCCTCCCCAGAATGCACCTCGCGCTCCCCACATTCCGTGCTGCAGCCGGACACAACGGATGACAGATCAGTGTACCGGCATGCTGCCGGTGCCATGTGATTACTGTGACCAATCACCGCAGACCACATGACAATTGTACACAATGAATGGCTTCTATTTATGCCATTCATAGTGTACTATTGTGTTCCTCTCTGTGATTGGCCACAGTGATCACATGGAACAGACAGGGCCAATCACAGCCTATCTGTACCATGTGATTAGCTGTGGCTAATCACAATAGTAAAGACGGAATGAATAGATTTCATTCAGCAAAAATGGTTGCTTATACCAGTGAAATATAAGCAAATCATAGTGTGTAAAAAATAAAAATCCTGATCACCTCCCCAGAGTAGTACAGTGTTACTATGTATGGGAAGACTGTATTGCTCTGGTCACAGTATGTAAAAAAAGAAATCATAAAAACAAAAAAAAAAAGTCATTAAAAAAATGTAGAAAACTAAAAAAAAATGTAGAAAATTGAAAAAAAAATCTTAAAAAAGGTTTTTGTTTTTTTTTGCATGCCGTCACCAGTCAGTGTCCCTGATCACTGCCACACCAGTTATATGAGGACACTGTACTGCACTGGTTACAGTATGTAAACAAAACAAAAATGGGGAACATTGTATTTTTTTCATTTCTTCATTCTCCAAAATATTGCAACAAAAGATTACGACTTCAAAAAACCCCACTGTGCCTCTTACTAAATACCTCAGACTGTCTACGTTCCAAAAAAAGGGGGTATTTGTACTGTCCTGGCATTTTTAGGCCTCAAGAAATGAGATTGGCCGTCAGTACATCAGGATTGATCCATTCTCAGATAGATATCCCATAGCATGTGGACTCTCTAACTTTCCTACAGACTAAATAATATACTCTGATTTGGGTTATATTCACCAAAGAAATGTAGCAGAATACATTTTGGCCTAAAAATTATGAAGAATTGTTATTTATTTGTTCCGTTTCATAACAGAAACAAAGAAAAATGTGTTTTTCAATATTTTCGGTCTTTTTTTTGTTTATATAATAAACAAACAAAAAACCCAGTGGTGATTAAATGCCACCAAAAGCTCTATTTGTGTGAAAAAAAATTATAAAAATTTAATTTGAGTACAGTGTTACATGACCGCGCAATTGTCATTCAAACCGTGATAGCGCTGAAAGCTGAAAATTGGCCTGGGCAGGAAGGGGGTGAAAGTGTCCGGTATTGAAGAGGTTAATGAAAAGAAAAACAGTAAAATGGATCCCCTGCAGCTGACTGACCCCCCCCCCCCCATCCCCCAGAAACAATAGACCCCCCCTCCCCCAGAAACAACAGACCCCCAGAAAGAACAGAATTCCAGCAACAATAGATCCCCCCCAGCATCAATAGAGCCCCCCACCAGCAACAATAGACCACCCCCCCAGAAACAATAGACCCCCAGCAACAACAGAACTCCATCAACAATAGATCCCCCAGCAACAATAGAGCCCCCCGCCAGCAACAATAGGTCTCCCAGGAGCCAGCACCAGCAATAAGCCCCCCCCACTAGAACCAATAGGTCTCCCAGGAGCCAGCATTAGAAGACCCCTCCCACAACAGTAGATCCCTCCCAGCAACAATAGAGCCCCCACCAACAATAAGCCCCCCCACCAGAACCAATAGTTCTCCCAGGAGCCAGCATCAGTAGACCCCTCCCTCAACAGTAGATCCCCCTCAGCAATAATTGAACCCCCAGCAACATAAGACCCTCCCAGCAACAACAGTTTCCCCGCCAACAATAAACCCCCCACCCCCCTCGGGATAATAGATCCCCCAGCAGCCGGCATCAATAGACCCTCCAGCACCCCCCTGGAATTACATACATTCATCGCTGGAGGTGCCGGAACTGCGCTTCCCTGTATTAACACTGAATAAAGCCCTGTGCTTCGGGTGGTGTGAAGCCTGCCATCTGGGAGGAGGCGGGGCCCCGATGGCACCATTATTACATTTTATAGACATAGAAAACGATCTTCTCACTCCGCTTCTTCAGCAAACCATAAATGTGGTTTCTGCTGACCGTCCATTCACCAACCCATCCTTAGACACACACATTGTACTACTCCCCAAACCACACCAAGATATGATGCATTGCAATATTTAGCCACCTATTTCACGCATTAACCAGTTCCCGACCGCCCCATACCAGTTTTACTGCTACAGGGCAGCCTCACTGCACAGGGTCACATACATGTACGCGATCTGTGTTCCCGAGCCGGGGGGCGCGCGTGCCCGCCAGCCGGGGGTGCTGTGATTGGCTCCAGCACTGATCAGTCTTCAGGTCCAGGCCAATCATTTTTGCCCTGGACCTGCCGATCGGTTCTGATAAATCACAGAACAGCAATGTGCCTGCTCTTATAAAACACAGGCACAGGAAATGACGGCCTCTTCTCTCCTGGAGCCCTTTACAGTTCCAGAGATAGAAGAGATGGCATCAGACAGTAACAGCAGCACACTGGACGGGTTGTGGCCAGTGGGAGCAGAAAATGTCCTGGCGTCAGTGGGAGTAAACAATGCCCCATCATTGGTATTAGGAGGGAGTAATAGTGCCCCATCTTTAGTATTAGGGGGAGTAAACAATGCCCCATCATTGGTATTAGGAGGGAGTAATAGTGCCCCATCTTTAGTGTTAGGGGGAGTAAACAATGCCCCGTCATTGGTATTAGGGGGAGTAATAGTGCCCCATCTTTGGTGTTAGGGGAAGTAAACAATGCCCCATCATTGGTATTAGGGGGAGTAATAGTGCCCCATCTTTAGTATTAGGGGGAGTAAACAATGCCCCGTCATTGGTATTAGGGGGAGTAATAGTGCCCCATCTTTGGTATTAGGGGGAGTAAACAATGCCCCGTCATTGGTATTAGGGGGAGTAATAGTGCCCCATCTTTGGTATTAGGGGGAGTAAACAATGCCCCATCATTGGTATTAGGAGGGAGTAATAGTGCCCCATCTTTAGTGTTAGGGGGAGTAAACAATGCCCCGTCATTGGTATTAGGGGGAGTAATAGTGCCCCATCTTTGGTGTTAGGGGAAGTAAACAATGCCCCATCATTGGTATTAGGGGGAGTAATAGTGCCCCATCTTTAGTATTAGGGGGAGTAAACAATGCCCCGTCATTGGTATTAGGGGGAGTAATAGTGCCCCATCTTTGGTATTAGGGGGAGTAAACAATGCCCCGTCATTGGTATTAGGGGGAGTAATAGTGCCCCATCTTTGGTATTAGGGGGAGTAAACAATGCCCCGTCATTGGTATTAGGGGGAGTAATAGTGCCCCATCTTTGGTATTAGGGCAGGGCTTGAAAAATTTGTTTGGAATCTAGAAGCCAGCTAAAAAAGTTAGGAGAAAGTTTTTTAAATCAGCCGCCCAGCTTCCAGAACTGCATGTCTGGGGCCTCGGGCAATAAGATTTGCTCACGCCTGATGCCAAACGAAAAAAGACAGAAGATTAGAAAAAATATATATTTTTTGTTTGTGAAAAGATTTTGCAGATAAGTCATTTTTCTCCTTCACTGATGAGGCTGCACTAATGGGCACTGATGAGGCTGCACTAATGGGCACTGATGAGGCTGCACTAATGGGCACTGACGAGGTGGCGCTGATGAGGTGGTACTAAAAGGTGGCACTGATGGGCGCTGATGAGGCTGTGTTAATGGGCATTGATGGGCACTGATAAGAACTGATAGGCTGCACTGTTGAGGTGGCACTGATGGGCTGCACTGATGGCCACTAATAGGTGGCACTGATAGGCATGGGTAGGTGGCACTGATAGGCAGTACTGATAAGCACTGATAAGGTGGCACTCCCCGTTCACAGTGGCGGTAAAGAAAAGGTAACCGATCAAGCCCGCAACCTCAGCCCCAGCTGAGGGGGTTCAGATCCCAGCCTGGAATAGGATGTTACAGGACTACATATCCCAGCATGATTTCTTCTATAGATGAACTACAAGTCCCAGCAATCTCTACATACCCCAGCCTGCTTCCCTCCCCCTCCTCAGGGGTAATTGCACCCCACCATCCTCTCCCACCACAGGTGGTGGGTCCCCTCCCCCCAGAATGGGGGAGGGCTGGTCGGGACTGGGAGGGTGCAATTCCCCCTGAGGAGGGGGAGGGGCCGGGGAGCAGACTGGGGTATGTAGAGATCACTGGACCTGTAATATCTCCATAGAGAAAATCATGCTGGGATATGTAGTCCCACAGCATCTTATTCCAGGCTGGGAGCGGAACCCCCATCACTTACACAGTGCATGCTGGGAGTTGTAGTTCCTCATGCAGACAGAGATTGCCTGGACTTGTAGTTCCTTTAGAGCCTGAACAGAGGAGGCAGATCACACAGACACGCCTTGACCCGGCTGTAGTCCGGACAATGGCTCCTCCCTCCAGAGCTCTGTGTGGGGGATGGACCCTCCTCCCCCGCTCTCCACACACTGACACCCACATCCCCACTCACCTACCACCGAGGGTGGGGCTCCAATTGCCCGCCCTCCCCCACACACAGGGCCGATCCAGGAAATATTCGATTGCCTCTCGGGGGATCAGGAAGGAATTTTTTCCCCAGCTGGAGCACATTGGATCATGCTTTGCTGGGGTTTTTCGCCTTTCTCTGGGTCAACTGCCTTACAACCCAATACACCCACTCTTCTACCACCAAGAGGGGACGCTACTACCCTGGGCATGGGGTGAGTGTGGCCAGTGAAACTTCCCCCCAAGTTTCATCTGCCCTCACTGCCCCATGCCCAGCATACTGGTAATACCCCCTGCCCCCACCTACACCCACTCATCTATCACCAAGAGGGGACGCTACCACCCTGGGTAAGGGGTTAGTGTGGCCAGTGGAACTTCCCCCCAAGTTTCATCTGCCCTCACTGCCCCATGCCCAGCATACTGGTAATACCCCCTGCCCCCACCTATATGCAATCATCTACCACCAAGGGTGACAATGCCTCAGGCTCTGCTATACCCACTCATCTACCACCAAGAAGGGACGCTACAACCCTGGGTAGGGGGGTGAGTGTGGCCAGTGGAACTTCCCCCCAAGTTTCATCTGCCCTCACTACCCCCTGCCCCCACCTACACCCACTCATCTACCACCAAGAGTGGACGCTACCACCCTGGCTAAGGGGTTACTGTGGCCAGTGGAACTTCCCCCCAAGTTTTTGCCCTCACTCCCACATGCCCAGCGTACACCCTGCTCCCACCTACATACACTCATCTATCACCAATAGTGGCAATGCCTCTTAGGTTCCACAGAAAATGGGGTGCCTTGCCGTGGCTCTGTGGCTTACGCATGCATTTGTAAATGTGTGCAACTAAACCCCTGTCTTTGACACATACTGCTCAACAGGACAGTTTGGTTGGTCACAGGCTGGTCGGTAAGTTGAGTGTGGAAATGTCTTATTTTTATGTGTTTGCCTTTGCAATGCTCCTTGCTGCAGTGACCAGTTACAGGTGGGGGCGGGCAGTAACCACTTTTTTGTACCAGCAAGGGTGGCAATACCTCCTAGGCTATGCTACACCCACTCATCTACCACCAAGGGTGGCAATGCCTTTTACTGTAAAGTGTTTTCTACATTTGCAATATAGTCCCATCTATGGGATTTTTTTATTGGATATTGTAATACAATTTGACTACTATTACTTAACAATACTGGTGTGGTACTGTTACATTTCTATATAATTGTGTTCTTTAGGGTGTTTGCTTTATGTAAACAGATGGGGATGGGGATTGCATTTGGTTTTTCCGATCCGCCCACTGCCTGATTGAAAAAAAAAATACACTTCTATGGCCAACCTTAAGGACTTTAGCAGCCCATAGAATATGCAACTTTCTTTCACACAATGGGTGAACGGAAAGAAAATTGCTTGATTTCCCCCATCAACACAGATGGGGGAATCCCTCTCATAGTGCTATTGTGTTTTGCCAGCGGGGTGCTTTCCCTGCTGGAAGAACAGAATGATCACTGCTGGCAGTGATTGCCTGAATAAAAATCCAACAGACTGGTTGTACTAAGGTCAATCGATTTCAGTACAACCAGCCTGCCCATGGATAGATTGAATCTCAGGCCTGTCCCTGCTGAACCAGCCGAGGTTCAATCCTTCTGTGGCCGGCTATAGATTGTAAGATCCGAGAGGGCTGATATGAATGTGCAATATAAATGTGTGATTTGTCGGCATTATAGAAATACTTGTGATAAATAAAGTATATTTATGTTTCAATAAAATCCCGTAAATTGAAAAGTTGTAGCTGGTGACTGGGTCTCTTTAAAGGATATTTAGTGAAAGCAATAAAGAGTAACAATCCTATGTAGGGACAAACCTGCAACGAAACATATATATAGAGTTAGGGCCGCATTTTACAGAGGAGCCTTTGCGGGGTGCTGCGGCTTCCACATAGATTTGCAAATGAGTGCAACAAAAGCCTCTGATTTTACCCTGAATTGTTAGAAACGACAATTTGTTTCTTTTGCTGGCTGGCTGGTAAGTCTGCTGGGAATTTTTTTGCCTATATTGTGCAATCTCCTTCCATGTGCAACCATAAAAAGACAAAGAGGGCGCCCAGACCTAGTGCTTTATCCTAAAACCATCACTTTATTAATATAAAAAGTGGTAAGTATTATACTCACAAGATGATAAATGTATGAAGCACATCACATAGTACACCGTCATCTAATCCACATTGCATCATGTGGTAGGAGAAGGTGAAGATCCAATACGTTGATGCATTTCAAGGACTAGCTTCTTCAGGGCTCTGAGGAAGAGGCTAGTCCTCGAAACATGTTATTGGCTCTTCACCTTCTCCTACCACATGATCTGATGCAATGTGGATTGGATGGCGGTGTACTATGTGTTCTGCTTGATACATTTGTCATCTTGTGAGTATATTACCACTTTTTATATTAATAAAGCGATGGTTTAAGGATAAGGCTATTTTCACATTGGGACCGCGTTAGCACTAAAGCTCCGCTCATTTTAGCGACACTTAGCGTTGTTTAAGCGGCGCTTTTCGGCCGCTAGCGGGACGCTTTTAACCCCCCGCTAGCGGCCGAAGAAGGGGTTAAAAACGCCCATGTTGCGGCGCTTCTAAATCGCTTTTCAGGCGCTGTGGAATCACTGCCCATTCATTCCAATGGGCAGGGCATTTTGGGAGCGCTGTATGATGCTGCTTGCAGGACTTTTTGTAACGTCCCACAAGCGCACCGTCCCAGTGTATAAGCACTCGGGCTCTCACATTCTGGCGGCATGGGAGGCAGTTTACAGGCGATATTTCTAGCGCTAATGCGTCTGAAAACTGCCTCCAGTGTGAAAGGGGTCTACAGCACTAAGTCTTTGTGCCCTCCCTGGTTTTTTTTTGGTTTCAGTTGTTCCAGACTCCCCCAGTCCTAAGAGGCAGCAAGACGAAGTGTATCTATACAAGCCAGGACGGATATATAGCCAACTTACATTGTGTGGGTTCACTCCCAAGCACAGGAGGTTTTTGTGTGGATTTGCTTTTTGCTCCTTCCATTTGCACCTTACTGCGAAGACAAGTTATACATTGGGGTGGTTGCCATCTTTTTGTATGGCTTGCTCACTGGAATTGATGTGGGGACACAATGGATGCCTTCAGCTTCCATTGCGCTTTTGCTGGGTTTCTAATGTGTCCCTGTACCTTTAACACCTTCCCGCCTGGCCTGAGGGCTGGACGGGATATTCGCCATTCTGGGTGGACGTCATATGATGTCCTCCCCAGAATGCACCTCGCGCTCCCCACATTCCGTGCTGCAGCCGGACACAACGGATGACAGATCAGTGTACCGGCATGCTGCCGGTGCCATGTGATTACTGTGACCAATCACCGCAGACCACATGACAATTGTACACAATGAATGGCTTCTATATATGCCATTCATAGTGTACTATTGTGTTCCTCTCTGTGATTGGCCACAGTGATCACATGGAACAGACAGGGCCAATCACAGCCTATCTGTACCATGTGATTAGCTGTGGCTAATCACAATAGTAAAGACGGAATGAATAGATTTCATTCAGCAAAAATGGTTGCTTATACCAGTGAAATATAAGCAAATCATAGTGTGTAAAAAATAAAAATCCTGATCACCTCCCCAGAGTAGTACAGTGTTACTATGTATGGGAAGACTGTATTGCTCTGGTCGCAGTATGTAAAAAAAGAAATCATAAAAACAAAAAAAAAAAAGTCATTAAAAAAATGTAGAAAACTAAAAAAAAATGTAGAAAATTGAAAAAAAAATCTTAAAAAAGGTTTTTGTTTTTTTTTGCATGCCGTCACCAGTCAGTGTCCCTGATCACTGCCACACCAGTTATATGAGGACACTGTACTGCACTGGTTACAGTATGTAAACAAAACAAAAATGGGGAACATTGTATTTTTTTCATTTCTTCATTCTCCAAAATATTGCAACAAAAGATTACGACTTCAAAAAACCCCACTGTGCCTCTTACTAAATACCTCAGACTGTCTACGTTCCAAAAAAAGGCGGTCATTCAGGGGGGTATTTGTACTGTCCTGGCATTTTTAGGCCTCAAGAAATGAGATTGGCCGTCAGTACATCAGGATTGATCCATTCTCAGATAGATATCCCATAGCATGTGGACTCTCTAACTTTCCTACAAACTAAATAATATACACTGATTTGGGTTATATTCACCAAAGAAATGTAGCAGAATACATTTTGGCCTAAAAATTATGAAGAATTGTTATTTATTTGTTCCGTTTCATAACAGAAACAAAGAAAAATGTGTTTTTCAATATTTTCGGTCTTTTTTTGTTTATATAATAAACAAACAAAAAACCCAGTGGTGATTAAATGCCACCAAAAGCTCTATTTGTGTGAAAAAAAATTATAAAAATTTAATTTGAGTACAGTGTTACATGACCGCGCAATTGTCATTCAAACCGTGATAGCGCTGAAAGCTGAAAATTGGCCTGGGAAGGAAGAGGGTGAAAGTGTCCAGTATTGAAGAGGTTAATGAAAAGAAAAACAGTAAAATGGATCCCCTACAGCTGACCGACCCCCCCCCACCCCCCAGAAACAATAGACCCCCCTCCCCCAGAAACAACAGACCCCCAGCAAGAACAGAATTCCAGCAACAATAGATCCCCCCCACCAGCAACAATAGATCCCCCCCACCAGCAACAATAGACCACCCCCCCAGAAACAATAGACCCCCAGCAACAACAGAACTCCAGCAACAATAGAGCCCCCACCAGCAACAATAGGTCTCCCAGGAGCCAGCGTCAGTAGACCCCCTCCCGCAACAGTAGATCCCTCCGAGCAACAATAGAGCCCCCCACCAGCAATAAGCCCCCCCCCCCAATAAAACCAATAGGTCTCCCAGGAGCCAGCATCAGTAGACCCCTCCCACAACAGTGGATCCCTCCCAGCAACAATAGAGCCCCCCACCAGCAATAAGCCCCCACCACCAGAACCAATAGTTCTCCCAGGAGCCAGCATCAGTAGACCCCTCCCTTAACAGTAGATCCCCCTCAGCAATAATTGAACCCCCAGCAACATAAGACCCTCCCAGCAACAACAGTTTCCCAGCGAACAATAAACCCCCCACCCCCCTCGGGATAATAGATCCCCCAGCAGCCAGCATCAATAGACCCTCCAGCACCCCCTGGAATTACATACATTCATCGCTGGAGGTGCCGGAACTGCGCTTCCCTGTATTAACACTGAATAAAGCCCTGTGCTTCGGGTGGTGTGAAGCCTACCATCTGGGAGGAGGCGGGGCCCCGGTGGCACCATTATTACATTTTATAGACATAGAAAACGATCTTCTCACTCCGCTTCTTCAGTAAACCATAAATGCGGTTTCTGCTGACCGTCCATTCACCAACCCATCCTTAGACACACACATTGTACTACTCCCCGAACCACACCAAGATATGATGCATTGCAATATTTAGCCACCTATTTCACGCATTAACCAGTTCCCGACCGCCCCATACCAGTTTTACTGCTACAGGGCAGCCGCACTGCACAGGGTCACATACATGTACGCGATCTGTGTTCCCGAGCCGGGGGCGCGCGTGCCTGCCAGCCGGGGGTGCTGTGATTGGCTCCAGCACCGATCAGTCTTCAGGTCCAGGCCAATCATTTTTGCCCTGGACCTGCCGATCGGTTCTGATAAATCACAGAACAACAATGTGCCTGCTCTTATAAAACACAGGCACAGGAAATGACGGCCTCTTCTCTCCTGGAGCTCTTTATAGTTCCTGAGATAGAAGAGATGGCATCAGACAGTGAGTAAGAGCAGCACACTGGACGGGTTGTGGCCAGTGGGAGCAGAAAATGTCCTGGCGTCAGTGGGAGTAAACAATGCCCCATCATTGGTATTAGGAGGGAGTAATAGTGCCCCATCTTTAGTATTAGGGGGAGTAAACAATGCCCCATCATTGGTATTAGGAGGGAGTAATAGTGCCCCATCTTTAGTATTAGGGGGAGTAAACAATGCCCGTCATTGGTATTCGGGGGAGTAATAGTGCCCCATCTTTGGTGTTAGGGGGAGTAAAGAATGCCCCATCATTGGTATTAGGGGGAGTAATAGTGCCCCATCTTTAGTATTAGGGGGAGTAAACAATGCCCCGTCATTGGTATTAGGGGGAGTAATAGTGCCCCATCTTTGGTATTAGGGGGAGTAAACAATGCCCCGTCATTGGTATTAGGGGGAGTAATAGTGCCCCATCTTTGGTATTAGGGCAGGGCTTGACAAATTTGTTTGGAATCTAGAAGCCAGCTAAAAAAGTTAGGAGAAAGTTTTTTAAATCAGCCGCCCAGCTTCCAGAACTGCATGTCTGGGGCCTCGGGCAATAAGAATTGCTCACGCCTGATGCCAAACGATGTTTGTGAAAAGATTTTGCAGATAAGTCATTTTTCTCCTTCACTGATGAGGCTGCACTAATGGGCACTGACGAGGTGGCGCTGATGAGGTGGTACTAAAAGGTGGCACTGATGGGCGCTGATGAGGCTGTGTTAATGGGCATTGATGGGCACTGATAAGAACTGATAGGCTGCACTGTTGAGATGGTACCGATGGGCTGCACTGATGGCCACTGATAGGTGGCACTGATAGGCATGGGTAGGTGGCACTGATAGGCAGTACTGATAAGCACTGATAAGGTGGCACTCTCCGTTCACAGTGGCAGTAAGGAAAAGGCAACCGATCAAGCCCGTAACCTCAACCCCAGCTGTTAAACTGGGAAGATGATGTCAGAGGTGGGCAGGCAGTGAGAGAAAGCCTCGCTCATCACAGTACCGCTCACCAGAGGAGGGCGCTGCTTTGCAGAAAGGGGCATATATCCCACTCCAGCGGCCTCAATTTTGGCCAGCCCAACATAAGTCCACCTGTGGGGGGGCCACGTGTAAGGAATCCAGACAGCTGCTGTGGCCCAGGTGCCAGGACACAATTTCCAGTTGCCATTGTGACCTGAGGCCTGGGTTTTGTCAAGCCCTGAATTAGGGGGAGAAATAGTGCCCCATTATTGGTATCAATGGGAGGAAAAGTGCCCCGTCATTAACAACAGTGGGAGGAATAGTGCTCTGTCGTTGGTGTCAGTGGGAAGGAAAAGTACCCCATCATTGGTATCAGTGGAAGGACTAGTGCCCCGTGTCATTGGAAGGACTAGTGCCCCGTCATTGGTGTCAGTGGGATGACTAGTGGCCCGTGTCATTGGTGTAAGTGGAAGGACTAGTGCCCCGTCATTGGTGTCAGGGGGAGGGCTAGTGCCCCGTCATTGGTGTCAGGGGGAGGAAGAGTGCCCCATCATTGGTGTCAGTGGGAGGAATAGCACCCCATCATTGGTGTCAGTGGGAGGAATAGTGCCCCGTCATTGGTGTCATTGGGAGGACTAGTGCCACGTCATTGGTTTCAGGGGGAGGGCCAGTGCCCCATCATTGGTGTCAGGTGGAGGGCTAGTTCCCCGTCATTGGTGTCAGTGGAAGAAATGGTGCCCTATCATTGGTGTCAGTTGGAGGGCTAGTGCCCCATTATTGGTCTCAGTGGGAGAAATAATTCCCCGTCATTGGTGTCAGTGGGAGGGCTAGTGCCCCATTATTGGTGTCAGTGGGAGAAATGGTGCCCCATTATTGGTGTCAGTGGGAGGAATAGTGTCCTATTGTCGGTGTCAGTAACAGGCTCCTATTCCGTGTGGCACCATGCTGACCCTCTTTTCAGTTGCAAGAGAGAGACGTAAACCTCTGACGCTGCTTGAAGGACTTTCATCCCTGTCTCTGGAAGCAGCTGATGGTGAATTGTGTATAGTGTGGATAGACACACAGTATCTCACAAAAGTGAGTACACCCCTAACATTTTTGTAAATCTTTTCTTCTATCTTTTCATGTGACAACACTGAAGAAATGACACTTTGCTACAATGTAAAGTAGTGAGTGTACAGCTTGTATAACAGTGTAAATTTGTTGTCCCCTCAATATAACTCAACACACAGCCATTAATGTCTAAACCGCTGGCAACAAAAGTCAGTACACCCCTAAGTGAAAATGTAATAAGGGGAACCCGCGCCGAAATAAATAAAAATGGCATGGGGGTTCCCCCCCAAAATCCATACCAGACCCTTATTTAAGCACGCAACCTGGCAGGCCACAGGGAAAGGGGAGGTGAGAGAGCTCCCCCCCTGAACCATACCAGGCCACATGCCCTCAACATGGGGAGGGTGCTTAGGGGTCCCCCAAAGCACCTTGTCCCCATGTTGATGGGGACAAGGGCCTCATCCCCACAGCCTTTGCCCGGTGGTTGTGGGGGTCTGTGGGAAGGGGGCTTATCCGAATTTGGACCCCCAGACCCCAGCCCCCCATGTGAATGGGTATCGGGTACATTGTACCCCTACTCATTCACCAAAAAAAGTAAAAATAACAGGAGACAGTTTTTGACAATTCCTTTATTTAAGAAAAAAAAGTGCCCCATGATGTAAATCCATTGTTAATCACGGCGCAGATGGTCCAGAAACATAGAAAAAAAATGGAAAAACTCCACCTACTGCTGTCTTTTACCGCTCACAGCTCTTATATAGCCAAGGGCCCCATCCTGATCTCATGTGACTGAGTTTTTATGTTTTTTTTTCCGGGATCGTCGGCGCTGTGATCGAAGATGGATGTACATCATGGGACAGATTATGATAAGCCCACGCCCACAGACCCCCACAACCACCGGGCAAGGGTTGCAGGGATGAGGCTCTTGTCCCCATCAACATGGAGACAAGGTGTTTTGGGGGGACCTCAAAGCACCCTCCCCATGTTGAGGACATGTGGCTTGGTGCAGTTCAGGAGGGGGGGCGCTCTCTTATCCCCCCTTTTTAAGGGCCTGATATGGATTTTGGGGGGACCACCACGCCATTTTTTTTTACATTTTGGCACGGGTTTCCCTTTAATATCCATACCAGACCCGATGGGCCTGTTATGGACTGAGGGGGAACCCAAGCCATTTTTTCAATGATTTTTATGTATGTTCCCGGGATCCGACAATACATTACAGCCACGAGCAGTTTTAAATTACATTTTTCCTTTAGAAATGTCATTTTGCTGCCCTAATTCATTAAACTGTGTACGGCCACTATGTAAGCAGCCTTACATACTTAGCCCCCTGAGCCATGATTGGCCAATTATGGCTCTCTCAGCAGAGCGTGCATTGATTGGCCAAAGCATGCAGGTCAGGTACATGCTTTGGCCAATCATAGGACGCCAATGCACTGCGATCGCGCAGTACATTATGGGGCGTTCCGCGGCACTCAAATTTGCTGCGCACGCCCCATAATATTTGCTGTTCGGCGAACGGACGAACACCCGACGTTCAAGTCAAACTTACGTTCGACTCGAACATCGGGCTCATCCCTAGATGAGCAGTGTTAGTTTTCCCCACACATAGCGTTTTGCTTTTAGGCCAAAAAGTTGAATTTTGGTCTCATCTGACCAGATCACCTTCTTCCACATGTTTGCTGTGTCCTCCACATGGCTTCTCACAAACTACAAACAGGACTTCTTATGACTTTCTTTCACCAATGTCTTTCTTCTTGTCACTCTTCCATAAAGGGCAGATTTGTGGAGAACACGACTAATAGTTGTCCTGTGGACAGATTCTCCCACCTGAGCTGTGGATCTCTGCAGCTCCTCCAGAGTTACCATGGACCTCTTGGCTCTTCTCTGATGAATGCTCTCCTTGCCCGGCCGGTCAGTTTAGGTGGACGGCCATGTCTTGGTAGGTTTGCAGTTGTGCCATACTCTTTCCATTTTCCGATGATGGATTGAACAGAGCTCTGTGAGATGTTCAAAGCTTGGGAGATTATTTTATAACCTAACCCTGCTTTATACTTCTCCACAACTTTATCCCTGACCTGTCTGGTGTGTTCTTTGGCCTTCATGATGCTGTTTGTTCACTAATGCCGTGTACACACGAGCTGACTTTTCAACGGACTGAACTCCAAAGGACTTTTCAACGGAGTTCCGACAGAGTTCCAACGAAACGGACTTGCCTACACACGATCACACCAAAGTCTGACGGATTCGACCGTGATGACGTACGACCGGACTAGAATAAGGAAGTTCATAGCCAATAGCTGCCCTAGCGTAGTTTTTTGGTCCATCGGACTAGCATACAGACGAACTGATTTTTCGATAGGACTCGAGTCTGTCGGGAAGATTTGAAACATGTTCTATTTCTAAAGTTTTTTTCGACAGAAAAGGTCCGTTGAAGCCCACACATGAACCAATTGTCCAATTTGCTGACGAAAAGTCCGCTCGTGTGCGCACGGCATAAGGTTCTCTAACAAACCTCTGAGGGCTTCACAGAACAGCTGTATTTATACTGAGATAAAATGACACACAGGTGGACTCTATTTACTAATTAGGTGACTTCTGAATGCAATTGGTTCCACTAGATTTTAGTTAGGGGGTGTCAGGGCAAAAGGGGCTGAATACAAATGCCCCCCCCCCCAACACTTTTCACATATTTATTTTGAAAAAAAATTAAAAACCATTTATCATTTTCCTTCCACTTCACAATTATGTGTCACTTTGTGTTGGTCTATCACAAAAAATCCCAATAAAATTTTACTTTTAGCGCAGTAAAGAGGAAGCAAAACCCATCAGGGTTTACTTCCTCTTAAAGGTTTACAACAACTTTTCAAAACTAGAATACGCAATTTAAAGGACAACTATTTTGCAACACATTGAAAAATATGCTTTTTTGCTGGGTGTTCCCAGAACATCAATCTGCCCTAAGAAGGATGAAGTCACCTCCAGGTAAAGCTCCCGGTTTGCCTATCCATGGCTGTTTGAGTATCACAGAGCTGGGAGCAGAGGGGGTGCACATCACAGAGCTGCCATGTGGGGGCAGTGTGGTTCCACTCTGATTGCAAATATCTAACAAAATCCATTTCATGTTAGAAGTTTTCCTCCAGCCGGTTTCTCTGTGCTGGTTCTCCGCGCCGCATGCTGGGAATATCTGTAATGTGACTGATAACTGAAGACAACAGCAGACTCCGACATCTGAACATCTCCCAGGTGACATGAAAACAGAAACAGATCTGGACGGAATACGTTTGATAGAATTATATTACATTGTCCAGACTTTCCGGAGTTACACTTTAAATGTGTCCAATGACCTGAAGAGTTCCGATGACTCCGCCGCTTTCTACACCGGGGAAATGTCTGCGGAGCGGTTATTGATCCGAATGATTTCCGCACTTCCTTCATAAAGGATTCATAAAATCCGCCTCCTGTTTTCCGAGGTCTCGCCGATTTGTAATGATAAAATCTCCAAAACGTGTCAAGAAAAAAAAAATGGAAGATTTGGTGTCAGTAAGACTTTGCTTACACTTGCGGCGTTGTTGGTGGTGGTGTGCGAAATTGTGTTCTGCACCACTTCCATGTATTTTTTCTATGTCTTAAGCCTCATAAACACGATCGGATTTTCCGCGGACAAAGCGTAGGACTGGCGTTGGCCAGGAACTTGTCTTGCATACAAACGGTAAAGAATTGTCGGCCAACAAACAGGAAACTACGTCTTTTTTCAGCTCTATAGTGCCACCCTTTGGGCAACTTCTGCTAATGTTGTGTTATGGTGAGCACTGCATCTGAGCATGCATGTTTGTACTTTGGAGTTTTGTCCGACGGACTTGTGTACACACGATCGGATAATCCGACAACACACAATTGTTGGCAGACGATTTAAAGCATTCTATCCCACGTTTGTCGGCGGAAATTCCCGACAACAATTGTCCGATGGAGCGTACAAACGGTCGGATTATCCGACAACAGCCTGTCATCACACAATTCCCATCGGATAATCCGATCGTTTGTACGAGGCTTTGTATTGACAATCCATAGTCCCAAGCTCACATACTAGGGCCAATTTAGACAGAAGCCGGTAAACATAACGGCATAGGTGTGCGCAGGGGCGCCGCCCCCCATCCATACAGGGTGCCGAATGCATGGATTCCAATAGGGGGGGGGGATTTCAAGCACGGAATTAGAGCGAGAGGCTCCAATAGGCTTCAAAAAAAGGGTGGTCTCGGGGCGCAGAGCATTGCACTCCAAGCCCACCCAGTTGTGTGACAATAGCGAATGAATATTCACTATTGTCACACTGATTCTCCTCCCGGCCAATCAGGAAGCGGGTCATGAGACCTGTCACCCGATTGGCCTGAAAAGGGGATCCGATCAGATTGGCCAGCAGGAGACACACGGAGGAAAGGAGGGAGAAGACGCACGCAGGGGAACTGAGCAGTAAACAAGCAGCCCGGAGAGAAGCTGCCGCCCGCTACGCTGACCGCGACATGGGGTAAGTGCGGGGTCCCGACTGACTCACCGACCGGGATTGTTGGCCGCCCCCCCCCCCCCCTCCCAAAAAAAAAACACCAGCCGACACTAGTGTACAGCCTAATGCATTAGGGAGGGTGTGCACCCCAAATGTATTAAAACATGGACAGTGTTAGTAGAGCAGTGGTCTTGTCAGTAGGGATGAGGTTGGTGTCAGTAGTTTTTTAGTTTTATTATTTTATTTTTTACACTTTTTTTAGGAGCTCTGTTTAGGAGGGGGGCTTTGGTGAAATATCGGCAGGGGGAATCTGCGCCACACAGGGTGACTAGGGTGTGCCCAGGTACACCCGGCACACCCCTATGCATAACAGCATGTCTTTGGAATGGGGGAGGAAACCAGTGTACCCATAGAAAATTCACACAGGCACAGGGAGAACATGCACATTCCGTGCAGGTAGTGCCGTGGTTGGAATTCAAACTGACATCCCTAAGACTGCTAGGCGGAAGTGCTAACCACTTATGTCCCCTCAGTCAATGTTAGTTATGCGCAGAGACAGGGCTTAGGAAAGTCATCATCTTCCTACACTTCTAAGGACTGAAAAAACATCCTCTGTATTGTAGTTATCTAAAGTAAAATTGTGTTGCATTCAACACCTGTGTCTTATTGAAGAGTTAATCTGCCTGTGGATGGGGCCAAGTAATCAGATGACTAGACTGGGTCTAAAGCAGTGGTTCTCAACTCCTGCCCTCAGGATCCACTAACAGGCCAGATTTTAGGTATTACCTTGGGGGGATGCAGACTAGAATAGTGCAATCACTAAGGCCCCTTTCACACTGGGGCGGTGGGGGCGTCGGCGGTACAACAGCGCTATTTTTAGCTCTGCTGTACCGTCGTTCTTGCAGCTGTAATCGGCCGCTAGCGGTGCGGTTTTAACCTCCCCGCTGGCGGCCGAAAAAGGGTTAAAATCACTCGTACAGCGCGGCTATAGCCGCGGTATAGCCGCGCTGTCCCATTGATTTCAATGGGCAGGAGCGGTTTAGGAGCGGTGAATACATTGCTCCTTCACCGCTCCAAAGAAGCGGTTTGCAGGACTTTTTTCACCATCCTGCCAGCGCACCGCTTCAGTGTGAAAGCCCTCGGGCTTTCACACTGAACAAACAGCGGAGGCTGTTTAGGGGTGGTTTGCAGGCGGTATTTTTAGCGCAATACCGCCTGCAAACCGCCCCAGTGTGAAAGGGGTCTAAGCAGCAAATGATATCACCTGTGATGTATTTCAGTTATCTTGCAAACCTGGCCTGTTAGTGGGCCCTGAGGACTGGAGTTGGGAACCACTGGTCTAAAGCATAAGGCGGCATTTGAAACTGAACAAGCCTTGTTTTTTTTCCCACTCCCTATAAGCTGCAAAGGAAGCTAGATGCGGGTGTACACATGCAACACAAATCCCCCCCCTAGTGGGCAGTGGGCAATCCATCGTTGGAAGCGACAAATTCAAGTGAATAGGGCTGTGCCCAAAAAAGCTAGACTTCTGAATATTGGTCAGTTGCGCCCGTGCTGCGATCCACAGCAGAATGCTTTTCACAGACCCATGCAGGTGTAATCAAGGTGTGAACCTGTAATACAGAGGCTGCCATTGCTGAAAATGCTGTTTTGTTGGTTGGCACGGTGATCTGGTGGCTTAATTTTGTACCCAGACTTAGTTGGTAGTTCACCAAGTTTCAATAAACTTTAAAGCCCATCTCTGGGCAAATACTCAATTCCCATCTAAACGTCCAAACTCCATTCAACAGGTTTTATCATAAGCCCTTCAAAGCGGTTTTCACTCACCTGAGGCCACCAATCATCTATCATGGGTGCTCAACATGTGGCCTCCCAGCTGTTGCGGAACTACCGTTCACATCATGCCTCTGCCTTTGGGAGTCATGCTTGTACAGTAACTGTTAGTGGCTTTCAATGCCTCATGGGACTTGTAGTTCATAACAGCTGGAGGACCACAGGTTGAGCGCATATAGTCCTCTGCAGTGACTTTTCCAAGGGTCTAGACCGGTGATCCAAAACTTCAGTCCTTGCCTGCCATTGACTGGTCTTGTTGTCAACCCACATTATGACGTCACAATGTCACCGCAGTCTTCTGAAGCCTATTAGGACCCTGCCGCTGAGACGTGAACCTGTAGGAGAGCAATACAGAGGCTGCCATTGCTGAAAATGCTATTTTGTTGGCAGTCATGGTGATCTGGTAGCTTTGTTTGGTACCTGGACTTAGTTGGTCATCAACTTTTAATAAACTTTAAAGCCCATCTCTGGGCAAAGTCTGAATTCCCATGTAAACTCAACCCCCCACCCCCACACACACACAGACACACACACCCCCACACCCCTCTGCTCACTGCATTCTTCGGGTTAAATCTTAAGCCCACCAAAGCAGTTTTCACTATCCTGAGGCCACCAATTGCCTAATTCACTGTAGTGACTCTTCCAAGGGTCTAGACTGATGATCCAAAACTTCAGTCCTGGCTCGCCACTGACTGGTCTTGTTGCTGCTTGTTGCTGTCATGATATCATGATGTCACCACAGTCTTCTGAAGCCTATGAGGTCTCTGCCATTGACCGTTCTTGTTGCTGCCCCTCGTCATCATGACATCGTGATGTCACCGCAGTCTTCTGGAGCCTATGAGGACTCTGCCATTGACTGATCTTGTTGCTGCCCCTCGTCATGACATCATGGTGTCACCACAGTCTTTTGGAGCTTATGAGGACCCTGCCATTGACCGGTCTTGTTGCTGCCCCTCGTCATGACATCATGATGTCACCGCAGTCTTCTGAAGCCTATGAGGACCCTGCCACTGACCGATCTTGTTGCTGCCCCTCGTCATGACATCATGATGTCACCGCAGTCTTCTGAAGCCTATGAGGACCCTGCCATTGACTGATCTTGTTGCTGCCCTTCGTCATGACATCATGATGTCACCGCAGTCTTCTGAAGCCTATGAGGACCCTGCCACTGACCGATCTTGTTGCTGCCCCTCGTCATGACATCATGATGTCACCGCAGTCTTCTGAAGCCTATGAGGACCCTGCCATTGACTGATCTTGTTGCTGCCCTTCGTCATGACATCATGATGTCACCGCAGTCTTCTGAAGCCTATGAGGACCCTGCCACTGACCGATCTTGTTGCTGCCCCTCGTCATGACATCATGATGTCACCGCAGTCTTCTGAAGCCTATGAGGACCCTGCCATTGACTGATCTTGTTGCTGCCCTTCGTCATGACATCATGATGTCACCGCAGTCTTCTGAAGCCTATGAGGACCCTGCCACTGACCGATCTTGTTGCTGCCCCTCGTCATGACATCATGATGTCACCGCAGTCTTCTGAAGCCTATGAGGACCCTGCCATTGACTGATCTTGTTGCTGCCCTTCGTCATGACATCATGATGTCACCGCAGTCTTCTGGAGCTTGTGAGGACTCTGCCATTCAAATTTCAATAAACCTTAAAGCACATCTCTGGGCAAAATCTTAATTCCCATCTAAACTTCCACCCCACACCCCTCAGCTCCCTCCATTCTCCAGGTTTAATCTTAAGCCCTACAAAGCAGTTTTCACTATCCTGAGGCCACCATCACCTAAGGGTCTAGCCCAGTGGTCCAAAACTGCAGTCCTGGTCCGCCACTGACCAGTATTCCTGCTGCCCCTCGTCATGGCATTATGAAGTCACTGGAGTCTTCTGCACCCTATGAGGACCCTACCACTGGACAGCAAATAGGAAATCTCCATATCACCCAAAGCAGGATCTTTCACTCTGCAAACCAGCAGAAAAAAAGAGTTGTGGCCCGGTGTAACAAGTGACCACAGATTTAGGTACTTATTTGGGGAACTTTAGCTTTTTTTACATATTTTTTTTTTTTTTTTAATTAATGGGATGATTAGCTGGGGTTTGGGGGATTATTGTGTGTAGAGGGCTTCCCTGTACAGACTGCCTTTTTACAACAGTGATGGTCCTTGTGTGTTCCCGTAAGAGGATTGAGTCACCTGTATATACCTGGACTACAGGAGAGTTCCCCTTTATGTCATCCCTTCTTTTCCTTACTCCCAGTGATGGTGGATAGCCTGAGCAGCTGGACATTGGAAAAAGTGAAGAGGTCCAAAGCCCTACTTTTTCTTAAAGCAGACCTCCAAGCTAAACCCTTCAGTCTTACACGGTTGTAAAAGCTCCTCTCCTGGACTGAAAATGCTTACGCTGATTTCACTGCACACTGTGAGCTTCTCACCATGTGCATTAGCAGCTGCAGCAAGTCAGCATTGTCTAACTCTTTCCTCCGTGACCTGATTGTCCCTGGCCTTCCCCTTTCATTCATTGGATTTCTGTTCTGTCAGTCATGGAGACTCAGCATGCATGCAAATGCAGTCTCTAGGTTGACACCCACCCATCAAGGCATTGTGATATTTGCATAACTCCTCCCACTGCTTGCATCAGGGCTGAGGGCTCTTGAGAGGAGTAATGAGGCAGGGAGGCTGGGATGTTTTCGAGAAGCCCTGCCAGTCCCTCCCACCAGCCATGATCTGTTTGCATTGCGTTAAGAAGCAGAGAGACCAACAATGGCATCACTGGGTCTAAAATAAGGTTTATAATGAAAATTGTATTTTTCATCACTATACTGATAAGGGGGAAAGGAGCACTGAGAAAAAACATTCTTGTTTAGGATAACAATTTTATTCCAGTTCAGTATAACACATATTCGTTTCTGTCCCAGCAAGGCCTGATGAAGGAGGAATAGTGAGTCCCCAAAACGCGTTAGTTACTTCCATGATGTGTCAAATATAAATTAACAGAACTTCTTAAAACATTTGAGGCACTCTCATTTTTTTACCATTTTTTTAGGCATCAGTAATACAGTGACCGATGCTGAACTTACCAACAAACAGAGAGCTGCTGGCAGCATGAAATAGGGTCCAGCACAGGGCTATCTTAATGAATGGGCACACCTGCCTATTGCCCAGGGGCCCCAGGTAAATGGGGGACCCATGATCAGGGCCAGGAAAAGGAGGGTTGCAGGGTGCTGTGTTTGAGAGGGTGCACTGGTGATTTGGCCGCTCGTGCCGATCTTATTCGACTGGAGTAACTCCAATGTCACTCCTGTCAGAAGGAGCAAGCAGCTGGCTTCTGCAGGAGAGAGGATTCAGCTTTCTCAGGGGGCAGAAGAAAGCCAGCACTGAGAACTCACCTCAGTCTCAGTACAGGAGAGGAAGGAGGAGCTGCCTTGATTGCAGATGGGAACAGCATTTGTGATTTATGAGTACGGGGGGGGGGGGGGGGGGGGGGGGCGGCACAACTATGATGTAAGTGGACACTGCGATGGGGATACCTGATGTATATGGGTACTGGGATGGGGATACCTGATGTATATGGGTACTGGGATGGGGATACCTGATGTATATGGGAACTGGGATGGGGATACCTGATGTATATGGGTACTGGGATGGGGATACCTAATTTATGGGCAGGGCCATCTTTAATATTGATTGGACCCTGGGCAAAACTTTTCTTGGGGCCCCCCCATGCAGTTTCGCTCTCCACCTACTCTGAGACATACAATAAATAGCAGCTAGACTCAAAATCAGTTTACTGAATCAGATCAGACAGCTGTTGTGATTGGTTGCCAGAGGTTACAGTGTATCATTACCGCTCACTGACTGGTTGCTAGAGGTTACAGCACACATTACGGCTCACTGCTTAGTTGCTAGAGGTTACAGCACATGATTTCTGCTTGTTGATTGGTTGCTAGAGATTACTGTGGATATGACCTCAGGGGAGCATGATATACATATCAATGCCGCTGGCCGCTGCTATTTCCATATAAATGGCACCACTATTTACATATGAATGTCGGTAATTTACATGTAAACACAGGGTCTGCAGGTGAGTCATCTGTACACAACAATAGGGCAGAGCTAGGCAGCATTAGTAGCAGCATTTCACACTGAGATATCGGGACACAGCACAGGACTAAAACCTCAAGGGACAAGGGAATTTAAACCAGGATATTTGGCAAGTGAGAGGCAGCTGCTTTGGGCCCCACAACAATGACAGGGCCCAGGGCAGTTGCCCCTTTTGCCCTGCCTTAAAAACGGCCCTGTTTATGGGGACACCTGATGTTTTTAGGCACTGTGACGAGGACACCTGATGTTTTTAGGCACTGTGATGAGGACACCTGATAGACTCCCCCCGGGACAGAGGCTTTTGGGGGGGACTGCAGGCTAGCCTCTTGCCTACTGATTATGGGCCCTGGATTTACAGTAAGGGAACACTACACTTGTGGGGTGTATGCCTGGGGACTCTTGGAGTGATGTTACTTTGGATTCAAGTCCAGGTCTCCCCAAGACACACAGACTCTGGGAACCCTGTATAGGGCCCATATGCCATATTAGAAATAGTGACTGTTTCACACTGTTGGGACTCATAGCAGAGGAAACAAGATGTAAGAGGACACTGTGATGGGGACACCTGATTTAAGGGGGCACTGTAATGGGGTAACCTGATGTATATGGGCACTGTGATGGGGGAACATGATGTAAGGGGACACTGTGATGGGGGAGCATGATGTAAGGGGACACTGTGATGGGGGAACCTGATGTAAGGGGACACTGTGATGGGGGAACATTATGTAAGTGGACACTGTGATGGGGGAACATGATGTAAGGGGACACTGTGATGGGGGAACCTGATGTAAGGGGACACTGTGATGGGGGAACATTATGTAAGTGGACACTGTGGTGGAGGGACATGATGTAAGGGGGCACTCTGATGGGGAACATGATGTAAGGGGACACTGTGATGGGGGAACCTGATGTAAGGGGACAATGTGATGGGGGAACATGATGTAAGGGGGCACTGTGATGAGGGGGCATGAAGTGAGGCCCGGAATGATGGAAAGAAGAGGAATAGTGCAGGGCCGGGCATGACAGTGTGTCTAGTGACACACATAGGGTTAATGTTTCAAGGAAAAGTGTGGGAGGAGATAACAGGAAAGTAAGGAGGAGTGGCCATATAAAAGAGGGGAGGAGCAAAAACAGAACAGTGTGCTGGGAAGGAGAGACGAGGAGGCAGAATTTCTCTGCTCCTCAGACACAATGGCGGACGTTGAGGCGATTTTGGCGCGGTTGCGGCAGGCGGCGAATGGATCCGACTGGCTTCGCAGCCAGGTCGCAGCGATGCTCGGGGGAGAAGCAAGCCATGCAGGGGGTGAAGGTGAGCCGTCTGCGCGTGCGCGGAGATCGTGGCCTCCGGCGCGCCATTCACCTGGGCCAGCACATGGACAGGGTCGCCTGACACGGAGCCCGAGGGGGGAGCAATCGACACCGCCGGCCAAGAGGAGCCACACAGTTGATTCGGCGGGGCCCGGGCGGGTTACACGCCGCGGTCACGGAGCGGTGGGCGGGGCCACGGGCCAGCATGGCGCCGCTTCCCCGCATGCTGGCACTGCACGGAAGATTTCGAACAGCCCCTCAGTACCTCTGCACGAGTGTGAGCGGGTGGACAGAAGGGGGAGAACGGCGCCGAGAGCAGCAACGTCCGGGTCCCGTGGATCGAGCGGCACCGCGGGTGGGCGGAGCTTACCGGGCGGGGGGGGACGTGTCCCAAGATGGCGATGGAAACAGTGCCCAGGCTGGCCCGGTAGCTGGAAGTTCAGGGCAGCAGGGATCAGCAGTGACTCGTCGCACAGTGCAGGCCTCACACCAGCGTGGGCTTCCGGCCTCCAGGAGGGCTTCTCCTGGGGGGCTACCTCTGACGCCAGTCCCAGTGCAAGGGGAACAGTCCGAAGACGAGGTGTCCGATGAGGAAGATGGGCTACAGCAGCCGGAACCAGCAAGAGAGAGCAGCACAGCGGCTGTTGGGAGGAATCCTGGTCAGCCCGGTAAGTCTAGTGATAACTTTTCCTTTACTAATGCTTTGCAGGGCTTGCTGGGGGGGATAGCAACAACTGCAGGAGGGATGGTGACACCTTCGCAGAGCGGGGTGGGTCAGGTTACTGACCAACAACTGGCGAGTACTGCACCCGCCAGTTTGGGGTCAGGGGGACAGCTCCAGGAGCTATTGGAGGGTTTAAGGGCCCTGGTTGGTCGTTTTGGAGAGGGACCAGGGCAGGCTCCGCAAGGGGATGCACAAAGGGGGACAGGGGGGGCTACGGTTACAGAGGTGCCAGCTACCACAATGCCAGAGAAGGTGGCAGACAAGGAAACAGCAGGTGAGAAGGGGGCTGCAGAAACAAAAGGCAGGACTGATGTGGTTAGACTGGCAGATGCTGCAAAATGTGAGATATATGTTTGTTTTGAAGGCCCGTTAGGGGCACACTTGAAACCTGAAGTGAGAGAAAAAATTCATAAAGGTGAGTACGTGGAAATTTTCTCCTTGTTGCCATTGGAAAAGTTTAACCTGGATAGGGTTAAACCCGACGATTCCAAGAAGGAGGATGAGGAGAAGAGGAGATATAGATTGATACCGCGGACGTTTGTGAATTGGTTGCAAGCGTTCGCTATCATGGCCAGTGTCATTGGCGAAAAGAACCCTGAACATTGTTCGGGGTTGTTTTGTTATATGGATGCTATAAGTGAGGCACATAGAGTGTACAGGGGAACTGCGTGGTTACGTTACGATGAGCAGTTTCTTCAACGCAGAGCGGTGCGTCCGGCTCTGCGTTGGGACCATAAGGATATTAGCCTATGGATGAAGCTGATGTCATCGGCTAGGACCCCGCCTCAGTTATTTCAAGGGGGGGCCGGGGGTACTAACTCCTCAGGACTACCGGCCGGCAGAAAATGGGGGGTATGCTGGCAGTATAATGAAGGATCCTGTAAGTTTGGGGGGTCCTGCAAATTCAAGCACGAGTGTTCAGGCTGTGGGGGAGCCCACACCCTGTCTCGGTGTTTCAAAAAAGGAAAACGTACCGGGGAGTTTGCTCACAAGAGGGATGACGCCGGTGAAGGTGGAAAGGATGCAACCTTTCCTAAGTAAGTATCCGGATAGGAAAGCGGCGTTACTGATCACTGAGGGTTTTAGAGAGGGGTTCAAAATTCCATGTTCATTGGCGGTGGTTCCTCCAGTAGCACGGAATTTAAAATCTGCGTTGCAACACCTGGGGGTGGTGGGGGAGAAATTGGAAAAGGAAGTGGCTTTAGGACGGATGGGGGGGCCGTTTGAGGCAAAACCATTGAATGACTTGGTGGTGTCCCCTCTGGGGGTGGTGCCCAAGAAAGAGCCGAATAAGTTTCGGCTAATTCACCACTTATCATTTCCAAAAGGGGGTTCGGTTAACGATTTCATTGACCCGGACGTCTGCACCGTGTCATACACTTCGTTTGATGCGGCGGTTCGATGGGTCAGGCGCTATGGAAAAGGGGCACTGATGGCAAAAGCTGATATTGAGGCAGCGTTTAGGCTGCTGCCAGTACACCCGGACAGTTTTTGGCTGCTGGGTTGCCAGTGGCAGGAACAATTTTATGTGGACAAATGCTTGCCTATGGGTTGCTCCATTTCCTGCGCCATGTTTGAAGTTTTCAGTTCCTTTTTGGAGTGGGTGGTAAGAGAGGTGTCCGGCCTTGAATCTATGATACACTATTTAGATGATTTCCTATGCATAGGCCCACCGTCTTTCAGTGTGTGTGCGATTTTATTGTCAACGTTGCAACACATTGCGGAACGGTTTGGAGTTCCCCTGGCCGCTGACAAAACTGAGGGCCCCACCACAGAGATTCGTTTTTTGGGCATTGTTATTGATTCAATGGCAATGGAATGTAGGTTACCGCAAGAAAAGTTACTGGATCTGCAGACGGAAATAAGGCGGGTCCATGGGATGAAGAAAATACAGCTGAGGGATCTCCAATCTTTGCTTGGTAAGTTGAACTTTGCTTGTAGAATCATACCCATGGGTAGGGTCTTTTGCCGACGGCTGTCTGCAGCTACAGCTGGGGTAAAAGCACCGGCCCATTTCATTAGGCTTACTAAGGATCATCGTGAGGACCTAAAGGTATGGTATCAATTTTTGTCGGAATACAACGGGAGGTCAGTGTGGATGTCTGGTCCGGTAAGTAACTTTGATGTAGAATTGGTTACTGACGCGGCGGGATCTACTGGTATGGGGTGTTCTTTAAGGGTCAATGGAGCGCAGAACCATGGCCAAAATCCTGGGTTGAAGCAGGTTTCCTTTGTAACTTGGTACTACTGGAATTGTTTCCAGTAGTTCTGGCTATGGAATTATGGGGCAAGGCTTGTCAGAATTTAAAGTTGCGGCTGAACTGTGATAATATGGGAGTGGTGCAGGTAGTCAATCGCTTGTCAGCGTCTTCTCAACCTGTCATAAGACTATTACGACAGTTGGTAATACGGTGCTTGCAATTGAATATTTTCATATACGCTGTGCATATACCTGGGATTGAAAACACGCTGGCTGATTCACTGTCTCGCTTTCAGTGGGACAAGTTCAGGGAATTAGCTCCGGCTGCAGAGAAGGAAGGGATTCCTTGCCCGGTTTGGATCTGGGAGCTGGCATTGGAGTCATCGCAGGATGGATACAACAGTCTGTGAGTGAGTCCACATGGTCGGCCTATGTGACGGTATGGGGAGAATGGTTGGGACTTGTACGGGAATCCGGAGCAGAGGATGACGGGGGAGAGTTGAGATTATTGGTCCTTTATTTTGTGTCCAGGAATATGGAAAATGGGGTGGGGGTATCGTCTATTGGTAAGAAGTTGGCGGCGCTGTCATTTCTGTTTACGTTACAGGGGATGGAGGATTGGACGAAGGAATTTTGGGTACGGCAGGCATTAAAAGGGTACCGGAAGGGGCACAAGAAAAAAGATAACCGTAGACCGGTCACTTTTGCCAACCTGTTGGCAATTTGTGATCAGCTAGGGTTGGTGTGCAGCTCAAGTTATGAATGTTTACTGTTTACAGCGGCTTTTTCGCTGGCGTTTCGGGTAGGGGAGTTGGTCAGCCCATCCAAAAAGGAAGCGGGGGGTATTTTGGTGCAGGACATGCGGGCATGCACAGGGAGGGTGTGTTTACGGCTGAGGAGGTCGAAAACAGACCAATTGGGAAAGGGCATAGGTGTGTGGCTGCATGCATTACCGGGATCGCCAGTATGTCCGGTGAGGACGGTTGGTGAATTTGGGAAGATTAGACCGGTAGGTGAGGGTCCATTTTTATGTCATGAGAATGGTGCTTACCTTTCAAAGTTTCAATTTGTGGCGGTGTTTCGAAAATGCTTATCGATGATAGGTTTGGATGAGAAGGCATACGCCTCACACTCCTTCCGCATTGGGGCGGCCATAGAAGCTGCCAGATGCGGGTTGGATGAAGCAGCGGTACGGAGGATCGGTAGATGGGAATCAAAGAGATTCCGTTCATACATTCACCCTCAATTAGCAGTGGAATAATAATTAAAACAAAAAAATATATATATAAATAAATAAATAAATGAAAAATAAATAAAACCCGTATGTTGTATAAGTTTGGTTTTCACATATAGGTAGTGGGTGTTTTTTGTTTGTTGCGTTGGTGATATCACCCTGCCTTGTTGTCTTTTCGTTTCAGATGGAGTGTCTCCACGCCTCGTCTGGATACTGGGACACTCCTACGTTTGTTGGGGGGCAAGGAGAGGTGATGCGAGACCAGATGGGCGCCAGTTAGGCATATCGAGAAGGGAGGCTTTTATCAAGTGGCTGGGGAGACCAGGAATGATGTGGGGCAGAGTGGTTTCAGAGGTGGAACGATTTGCCTGGCTAGATAGACCTCCGGATGTGTTGGTCATACACGCTGGAGGTAACGATTTGGGGGTGAGGACGGTCAGGGAACTGATAGAGGATGCACACTACTTATCCGAACACTTTGCTACTATGGTCTGATATTGTGGCACGAACTTCGTGGCGCAATGCTAGGTCTGTGGTAAGGATTAACAAGGCTTGTATACGTGTCAACAAGGTGGTGGGGAGGTTTTTGGTTCAACAAGGGGGCATGGTGATTCGGCACAGAGAGCTCGAGATAAATGTAGGCCTCTATTTGAGGAGGGATGGGGTTCACCTCACAGATGTGGGGACGGATCTTTGGACCATGGGTTTGCAGGAAGGAATACAACGGGCCTTGAGGGTGTGGAGGAGCCCTTAAGGATAAGGTTTCATCCTTTCGGGCTGTGGCTGGTTTGTTGTTGTTGGTCGGTGACGGTAGTGGTAAATAAAAGGTTAAAAGGGGTGGGGGGTCAGCAATAGTGTGGCCCCTCCTGTGTATTCCTGAAAGGAATACCGGTATGTTGCACTGCGGGAGGGGGTTGTCTCCGAGCGGTACAGCTGGAGGCCTTATCAGTTTTGAAACATGTTCCTGCAGTGCCCTCTTGTGGATATGTGGTAAACTGGGGTAGCTCCGTCATTGACCAACAGATTGTTTAAAACATGTTGTTTTATCTGAGTTTATATGTTATTCATATTGAAGTTAATATTGGAGGTATTTTTATACAGTTGTTTAATAAAAGGCTGTTATGGCCATTTATACTCCAGATGAAAGGTGTGGTCTCGTTATTTAAGTTGGTAAGAGGGTGGAGTATGGGTGGCTAACAGTATGGGTAAAAATGGGGTACATCTGGACTACACTAGTCATGTAAGGGTACACTGTGATGGGGGGAACATGATGTAAGGGGGGCACTGTGATAGGGGAACATGATGTAAGGGGGCACTGACTGTATGGGGAACCTGATGTAAGTGGGGCACTGTGATAGGGGAACATGATGTAAGGGGGCACTGTATGATGTATGGGGGGGGAACTGTGATGGGGGAACCTGATGTAAGGGAGCACTGTGATGGGGGAACATGATGTAAGGGGACACTGTGATAGGGGAACATGATGTAAGGGGGCACTGTATGATGTATGGGGGGAACTGTGATGGGGAACCTGATGTAAGGGGGCACTGGGATGGGGGAACATGTTGTAAGGGGACACTGTGATGGGGGAACATGATGTAAGGGGGCACTGTGATGGTGACTCCCAATGCAGGCTAGTAGGGGCCCCAGTGCATTACTTTTCCCAGGGGCCCATGAGGCTATTAAGATGGCACTGGTTCTTCATTTTCTGCAATCTACAGTAACATAAAAGAAAGATCTGCTTGTCTCCACCCCCATTGTTACCATCGTTAAATGAGGAATAAACTTGCTATTCATTGGATTAGTGTCGGAATTAGAGACATGTAAATAACTTCTGTTTCAGCTAGTCATACTGAAATTTTCAATGTGGCCATAAGATGGCACTACAGCTCAGGCAGACCAAGGAAAGGATTTAACATTGTGACATTGTATCATCCAAATGTCCTTATAGTAAGTACACTGTATTCTCCAACCACCGATACGGCCATATGGGGAACATCAGACAGCCCATAAACCGCCGGTATGAGATGTCTCGTAAAAATCCTACTTTGGGACCAATAAATACGGTGACAAAATAGGGAGTTATGAACTTTTTAGAAACTGAATCCTTGTTGATGTCTCGATAATACGGCTTAAATATGTTCTCATAAAAATGGATCGTTACGAAGAGTTAGAAAATAACAAGAGGAGAGGATCTGAGGACACCGATAACGACCTCCGGTTCCTCTCTGTACGGCTCACAGAGGAGCGCTGAATGTTATTTCTCTTATAGAACAACTATAGATTTTTCTAGGAAATTTCTTTGATTGTTACAAGTTTGTTACAAGTTTATAAATAAATGTTTTAAATTTTTGCTTTTTTTTATTTAAAGAAATAAATGGTACAGGATGCATGGGGACGCCAAGCCCAGCACTGACCAATGACCGCTGTGTTCTGCCACATCCGCCAGATGAAATGTGATTGTGTAAGAGAAGTGGGGGAGGGGTGGGGGGTCCCAATTCTGAGATATTGGGTGGGGGGGTCCCATTCTGAGATATTGGGTGGGGGGTCCTATTGGAGTGGGGAGGGGGGTCCCATTCTGAGATATTGGGTGGGGGGTCCCATTGGAGTGGGGAGGGGGGTCCCATTCTGAGATATTGGGTGGGATATTGGGTGGGGGGGTCCCATTCTGAGATATTGGGTGGGATATTGGGTGGGGGGGGTCCCATTCTGAGATATTGGGTGGGGGGGTCCCATTCTGAGATATTTAGGTCACTTATTAGCACAACAGCTGCTCTCTGAGACTACAGACACTGCTGAAACTCTGTTAGAGCTCCACCTTATGGCTGGAGATGGAACATATGATCTATCGTAAAGCTGGACTCTGGGCAAACCAATAAAAGCACAGATGGGAGCTGCTAATGGATTTGCATTTTTGTCCATCCAGTTGTGAGATTGACACCAGCTCTGCCAAACAGCACAGCCCTGCCTGTCCTCCTTAGTGGTTAAACGGTCAGGGTTATTGTGTTGCTATGGCAATTGTAGTGATTTTTGTAGCATAAATATATGAAATGATGCAGTTTAGTTACAATAAGTTGTTTTTAGAAGCCGGGCTTTTAAAAGTCAACCAATGCCAAGGAGGGGACCAACAAGCTGCAGCTGGAGGAGAAATGCTCTGTCGGGCAGCTTAAAGGGACAGAGAGTGCTACATACATGTGACCGGAGAATCTCCATATTACCCTTTCTGAACAGATACAGAGGGGAGATGTTGCTGCTCTAATCCATTCTGTTGTGTGCTTAAATATGAGGTAGAACTCATACAGCACTGGTCACTAAATGGCGGACCGTGGTCTGGAACCAGACCGAGTGACAGTCCTGTCTGGACCGCGGTCGTGCCATGGATGGGTGTCCTCTCCCGGGTCTCCCGCCCAGCCACCGATAATCACCTGCTTGTTACCATAGTAACTTTTGCAGCTCCCGCCCCTCAGTCCCAATCTGCAGCTCCTCCCACCCCCTGTGAGGATGACATGGGTGGCTGGGCAGGAAACCCCGGAGAGGACACCCCCCAGCATGATTAGGGCCTCCACCCTGTCAAAGGTATCATAGGATTTTGCAGGGGAGGCTTGCATTAAAGGGGGCTCTATATTGTGTTAATGGGCTCTGTGATGTTATGTTAAGGGGTGCTCTAATGTGGTAAGGGGCTCTGTGTTATGTTAAGGGGCTATGTGATGTGTTAAAGGGTGCTGTGTTAAGGGGCACTATGTTATGTTAAGGGACGCTGGGATGTGTTAAAGGTTTTTGTAATGTGTTAAGGGGCACCGTGTTATGTTAAGGGACACTGTGATGTGTTAAGGGGCGCTCTGTTGTGTTAAGGGGTGCTCTGTTGTGTTAAGGGGTGCTCTGTTGTGTTAAGGGGCGCTGTGTTGTGTTAAGGGGCACAGTTATGTGTTAAGGGGCACTGTGTTATGTTAAGGGACACTGTGTTGTGTTAAGGGGCGCTCTGTTGTGTTAAGGGGTGCTCTGTTGTGTTAAGGGGTGCTCTGTTGTGTTAAGGAGCACTGTGTTGTGTTAAGGGGCACTGTGTTATGTTAAGGGGCAAATTGTTGTGTTAGGGGGCACTGTGTTGTGTTAGAGGCACTGTGTTATGTTAGGGGCACTGTGTTGTGTTAGGGGCACTTTGTTATGTTAAGGGGTAATGTGTTGTGTTAAGGGGCACTGTGTTATGTTAAGGGGCACTGTTATGTTAAGGGGTGCTCTGTTGTGTTAAGGGGGACTATGCTGTGCTAAGGAGCACTGTGTTGTGTTAAGGGGCACTGCGTTGTGTTACGGGGCACTGTGTTATGTTAACGGGTACTGTGTTGTGTTAAGGGGCACTGTGTTGTGTTAAGGGGCACTGTGTTGTGTTAAGGGACACTGTGTTGTGTTAAGGGACACTGTGTTGTGTTAAGGGACACTGTGCTGTGTTAAGGGGTACTGTGCTGTGTTAAGGGGCGCTCTGTTGTGTTAAGGGGCATTTTGTTGTGTTAAGGGGCACTGTGTTGTGTTAAGGGACACTGTGTTGTGTTAAGGGACACTGTGTTGTGTTAAGGGACACTGTGTTGTGTTAAGGGACACTGTGCTGTGTTAAGGGGTACTGTGCTGTGTTAAGGGGCGCTCTGTTGTGTTAAGGGGCATTTTGTTGTGTTAAGGGGCACTGTGTTGTGTTAAGGAACTACGATGTGGAAGGTAGGCGGAAGGCGATGACATTGGGGGGACCGTGATCTGTTATAGCGCTAACGAAATTCAGACCTTTGCTGGAAGGAAATTGTGCTGAATGGACATCCATAAATTATATTTCAAAACCCCTGTCCTCCAGAATACAGATAATCAAGAAAATACTACAATATGGCCACTAGATGGAGCTGATGACCATAGGAAATAAATACTAATAGATATTTATTATGATCATCATCACCATCCAGTGGCCATTATGTGGTACTTTCCTGATCCACACTATTCTGTATTAAGAATAACATTGGAAAACAGCGTGGTAACATTTGATTTTGCCCTGTTCACACAGAATGAATGTACATTTTCGCAGGACGAATAGCTCTGCAATTTTTATATAAATACCTCCTCTCCTCCACCCACCCAATGAGTTTCCATTTTCAACAACTAAATTTAGCTGAAAAATGAATTTCACCAAAATCACATCCCCAGTCCTTATCCAGGACAGCTGAAAATGCCCGTATCAGTTGACAGTCATTTTGCCCATGTTAATGCCCTTTTAGCAGATGAACGCTCGTCTCCTCTCATCTCATATCATCTCCTCTCGTCTCCTCTCATCTCATATCATCTCCTCTCCTCTCATCGCGGTTATCTTCTGCTTCTCTCACCACCGCGTGACGCTCTGCCAGCTTGTGACAAGGAAAATCCATTTAGCCATTTACTGTCCTTTATGTCCCTGCTCTCTGCCCGGCTGACAAGCCTCCCGCCGTTCCTAATCACCCGGGAAAGCGACAACTGGAGCGTGTAACGCCGCACGCCGCTTTTCATAAGACTAACATTACGCGGACGCCATCGCTATGCGCAGGAGGCGTGACTAATTCATGGCCATCTGAAATATTCATCCACCACCCCGAGCCCGTTTTCTGCTGATTAGACAAAGAACGCCGGCAATTACATTAAAAGGTAGATTAATGCGACGTTAAATATTGATCGGCTGGGTGCCTAAGGAGGCCGAACGCCAACGTGCCGAGGTTCTTGTAAACCAGCTGATTATCCACCACTCAGATCTGAGGAACTTTGATTTTTTTCCCAGCTTAAGGGTTCCTCTTCCTTTACCTCCACTTTATGTATTGAAGATGACCCCCATGTCTGGATATCTCTTTAACCACTTGCTTACTGGGCACTTAAACCCCCCTTCCTGCCCAGGCCAATTTTCAGCTTTTAGCGCTGTCACGCTTTGAATGACAATTGCGCGGTCATGTAACACTGTACCCAAATTAAATTTTTATAATTTTTTTCACACAAATAGAGCTTTCTTTTGGTTGTATTTGATCACCTCTGGGGGTTTTTATTTTTTACTAAACAAACAAAAGACGCAAGAAATTTTTGAAAAAAAAACCAAAACATTTCATAGTTTGTTATAAAATTTTGCAAAGGGGTCATTTTTCTCCTTCATTGATATTCGCTGATAAGACGGCACTGATGGGCACTGATAAGATGGCATTGATGGGCCTTGATGGGTGGCTCTGATGGGTGGCACTGATAGGTGACACTGATAGGTGGCACCAGGGTTGTTGCTAGGTCTACAAAAGATCTGGGGCTAGAGCCCATAGCAGCGTAGTAAAGAAAGTCATATGCTTGGGTGGGCATACACATGTATATAATATAGGTGTGTGTGTGTATATATCCCCAGAGAGCCCCCCCTTACATCAGGGTCCCCAGAGAGCCTCCCCCTTACATCAGGGTCCCCAGAGAGCCTCCCCCTTGCATCAGGGTCCCCAGAGAGCCTCCCCCTTGCATCAGGGTCCCCAGAGAGCCTCCCCTTGCATCAGGGTCCCCAGAGAGCCCCCCCTTAAATCAGGGTCCCCAGAGAGCCTCCCCCTTAAATCAGGGTCCCCAGAGAGCCTCCCCCTTAAATCAGGGTCCCCAGAGAGCCTCCTCCTTAAATCAGGGTCCCCAGAGAGCCTTCCCCTTGCATCAGGGTCCCCAAAAAGCTCCCCTTACATTAGGGTCCCCAGAGAGCCTCCCCTCCCCTTGGGAACCCCTGCAGAGACTCGAGGCTATGGGCCCCAGATTCGGGGCTATAGCCCCAAAAGCCACAACCTAGCGACACCACTGGGTGGCACTGATGGGCACTGGTAGGTGGCACTGATGGGCACTGGTAGGTGGTATTGATAGGCAGCACTGGTGATGAGGCACTGATTGGTGACATTTATAGGTGGCGCTGTGGGCACTGATAGGTGACACTGTGGGCACTGATGGGTGGCACTGGTCGGCACTGATAGGCGGCACTGTTGTGCACTAGTAGGGGGCACAGAAGCCTCTGCAGAGGCTCTCCACGATCGGGGCTGATGTCCCTCTCACAGCTGCTGGTAATCGGCTTTAAAAATAGCCGATTACCGACTCTGTTTACATCACATGATCAGCTGTCATTGGCTGACAGCTGATCATGTGGTAAGGGGTCGGGAATGACCCCTTACTCAGATCTGTGATCAGCCGAGTCTCATAGGCTCGCTGATAACACAGCGTGCTGCACACACCCTTCAGGGGGCGCGTGGGCCGCTCAAAAACGGGAGGACGTCTATGGACGCCCTCCCGGCAAAGCTGCAGCTGTCTTTTAGCTATAGAGCAGACGGGAAGAGGTTAAGGCCGGGTTCACACATGCGCGGCTGGGGGTTCCCAGCATGGGGTCCGGTGGGTCCCTGTTCACCAGTTCAGGTGCGAATCAGGTCCGAATTTCTGCCTGAAATTGGACCTGAACTTGACCCAAAGATGCACAATGCAGGCTGCGGCCGCTTCGGAGGTATGTTAACCAACTCCATTGCGAGCCAGGCACACACGCATGTCATGCGAATTGGAACCCGCATCCAATTAGCACATACACTATATTACCAAAAGTATTGGGACACCTGCCTTTTAAAAATGTTTTGGAAAAAATATTTTATATTTAATCCATAAACAAAAAAAAGTGACAAAAATTAAAAATGAATGCTAATTTTTTTTTTTTACTTCGATCAGTGCTGGCAATTAAATAACATATTGTTACTGCAGTTAGAAAGTGTAAATATATAATTGCTGAAGATAACAAAGTAATACAGTTATATACACTATATTACCAAAAGTATTGGGACGCCTGCAGGGGTTCCCAAGGGGAGGGGAGGCTCTCTGGGGACCCTAATGTAAGGGGAGCTTTTTGGGGACCCTGATGCAAGGGGAAGGCTCTCTGGGGACCCTGATTTAAGGAGGAGGCTCTCTGGGGACCCTGATTTAAGGGGGAGGCTCTCTGGGGACCCTGATTTAAGGGGGAGGCTCTCTGGGGACCCTGATTTAAGGGGGAGGCTCTCTGGGGACCCTGATTTAAGGGGGAGGCTCTCTGGGGACCCTGATGCAAGGGGGAGGCTCTCTGGAGACCCTGATGCAAGGGGGAGGCTCTCTGGGGACCCTGATGTAAGGGGGGGCTCTCTGGGGATATATACACACACACACCTATATTATATACATGTGTATGCCCACCCAAGCATATGACTTTCTTTACTACGCTGCTATGGGCTCTAGCCCCAGATCTTTTGTAGACCTAGCAACAACCCTGGTGCCACCTATCAGTGTCACCTATCAGTACCACCCATCAGAGCCACCCATCAAGGCCCATCAATGCCATCTTATCAGTGCCTTTACACGCACATGAGCTTTAATGGCATCCCAGTCTTCGTCCGGAGGGTTCAGTATTGAGTTGGCCCTCCCTTTGCAGCTATAATGGCTTCAACTCTTCTGGGAAGGCCGTCCACAAGGTTTAGGAGTGTGTCTATGGGAATGTTTGACCATTCTTCCAGAAGGGCATTTGTGAGGTCAGGCACTGACATTGGATGAGAAGGCCTGGCTCGCAGTCTCCGCTCTAATTCATCCCAAAGGTGTTCTATTGGGTTGAGGTCAGGCCCAGTCAAGTTCCTCCACCTCAAACTCGCTCATCCATGTCTGTATGGACCTTGCTTTGTGCACTGGTCCAAATCATTTGGTGGAGGGGGGATTATGATGTGGGGATGTTTTTCAGGGGTTGGGTTTGGCCCCTTAGTTCCAGTGAAGGAAACTCTTAAGGCGTCAGCATACCAAGACATTTTTTACAATTTCATGCTCCCAAGTTTGTGAGAACAGTTTGGGGATGGCCAGTTAAGTTAGGAGCCCCAATGCCAGAAGGACCATATTTAGTTCTTCACTGGCCAGTGCCTTGTCTTCGACTGGTATTGATAGATAGGTTGCTTAATGAATGAGTTTTTTGTCGATTGTGTTATTGTCAGACATTGCCCTTTATTGCCTAACCCATCTTCCTTTTTAGGATTTTTTTTCTTGTTAATAAAACCCATTCCAACGGTACAGGTGTACCCAGAAGGTGTCTGGAAAGGCAGATAAATACTCTGAAATTCAGAAGAGCAGGGTCCTCCTTCTTCTCCCTACCCATCTGGGTGGGGGTGGCTACCCCTACCTGCAGCAACTATTCTGAACCCGGCAATCATTCACTGAGGTCCCAGCTTTGGTAGAGCTGGGGGGCCTATTTTTTTGGATCCCTCTTTGGAGCTGGTCAAGGGAACATGGTCTGGAGGGCTCAATGAAGAGTGTCCGGTGGATACTGGGAGTAGTCACCCGGCGTTCTCAAGACATTGTGAGTACTGACCTATACCCAGGGTTTAGTGACTGTGTGCTGTATTCTCCTGGGTGGACAAGCCTAAAGAATTCCTGCCTGGGATAGATTCCAAAGAAGGGACTTGGTTACCTCTATCTGTACTTGAACCTGCATACCGACTACACACAGAGACTAAGCAAAGTGAAGTGTCCTCATACCAATGTAGCCCACCCCACAAAGGAGCTGAAAGTGAAAAGGGATGCCCCACCCTGCACAGCCATGTACACTGAATTTCCACGGGGTCCCAGAGTCAGAGAACAGTCCAATATTTTGTTTTGGAAATTTTATTGAGGGGATAAAACTTGGAAGACGGAGTAGGGGTATTTTGGGATGCCCTCTTCAGAAAACTTCAGGGACAACTCTCCTATATACAGTCTATATATACACTTCTTCCTCTTCCTCCAGCACTTCACTTAATTTCAAAAACAGACTCAGCTGGGACACTTTAGTGAACCTGGAAAAGCACTCAGCCAGATGAAAGCAAAAGCCCTTTACAGGCAGGGACCCCGGGCCCCTTTGTTTGTGTAGCAAAGTCCAGTGTCCAGCTTACATCCCCGTGGCTTCTGATCCCACCTCTTCAGGCACTGCCAGCCTGCCTGGCTGCAGCTGCCCCTTTCACTAACCCTCCTGGCTTCTTCTCCTCAGTCTTCCCAGACTGACACCACAGTCCTCCCAGACTGACACCACAGTCCTCCCAGACTGCACACTCACCTTGCTCTTGTGCCTCCAGGAAGCATATCCTCTGTGTGTTGTAGAGGGTCCCTCCAGCACCCGAGCCCCAGGTCTGAGGTCACCCACCCCCCAGACTAGGGGGCACCCTCAAGGGCCTTCAACAGCCTCCTCAGCACTCCTTCTCCATCTTCCACCCAACTGCCCTTGCTGGCCTGACCCATGAGTATTTGAGGCACAGACAAACACACATGGGTTTTTTCATAATAACAACAGTGATGGATGTTACAGTTGTCGATGATAATAAGTGATAGTCAGGGCTTTTTTTCAGCAGGAATGCTGCTGGCTGCTGGAGGGTCTATTGTTGCTGGCTGCTAGAGGGTCTATTGTTGCTGGCTGCTGGAGGGTCTATTGTTGCTGGCTGCTAGAGGGTCTATTGTTGCTGGCTGCTGGAGGGTCTATTGATGCTGGCTTCTTGGAGATCTGTTGTTGCTGCTGGTAGTCTATTGTTGCTGGGTTGGTATTTTGTTGCTGGGGTCGGGTCTATTGTTGCTGGTGGGGTCTACTGTTGCTGGGGTGGGGGTCTATCAAATTCCATACAAATGAAATTACTTAGTAGCACGAAATGATTCTCTGTAATCTCTAAAAGGGGCGGTACTGGGAGATGGGTAGGGGGTGGAACCAAAGGATGGTGCTCAGAGGTGGGTAAGGGGCAGAGACAAAGGATGCGTCAGAAGGGAGGGGTTCTTGCACCTATTCTCTGAGAAAAAAAAGCCCTGGTGATAGTAATACAAGATTAGCTGCTTTGTGATGTGGGGCAGGAGATTTCATGCTTAGAAAATACTATAGCGAGTGCGCCCCCTCCCCCTTTTTTTAGACGTGATTTCCCATTTTCAAGTTGGATATTGAGGAGGACTTCCAACCACTGTCGGAGAGGAGCTCCAGTGACAAGGAGGACCCTTAGACCCTACAGAGGGCTAAGTCTGCTGGCGTTTGTGACCTTGCTCTTTAGGGGGTCCATCAGTTCCAGTAAGAGTCCCAATGTATCAAGTGGGTTTTTCTTCTGTTCAAGATACCCCCCATCTCCTTGGTGACGGTGGAAGTGAGCTGGAGTTTGTCACCTCATTGGAATCACCCCCCTCTCACAATGTGGAATCCTTTCTGTGTGGACTCAATATGTTTGTTTTGTTTTTTTTTTTTCATTTCTTTTTATGCAGAGTCTTTACTTATAGACTAATATTTGTGTTGCACTTGCACTTTATTTCACTTTATTTCATATATTTAATATTTTTTTGTGATCACTCACGCTGTATATAAGCGCAACTTATTTATATACAAATGTTGTGTCCCTGGCTGCCTCTGCGCTACCGTGTTTCCCCAAAAATAAGCCCTACCCCGAAAATAACATCTAGCGCGATTATCGGGGAGGGCTGCAATATAAGCCCTACCCCGAAAATAAGCCCTACTGAAGTTCATTTTTTTAAAAAATGTATCCGCTTTGTGAAATGTACACACTGGCAAAAGGTGCAGTGTGTCACCCCCCCCCCCCCCCCCCTTTGCAACGATCGTGCAAAATACCCCATCCACAGCCGCCGCTGATCTTTTTTTGTGATCTCTCACGCTGTATATGAGCGCAACTTATTTATATCCAAATGTTGTTGTGTGCCTGGCTGCCTCTGCGCTACCGCGTTTCACCGAAAATAAGCCCTACCTCGAAAATAAGACCTAGCGTGCAACGATCGTGCAAAATACCCCATCCGCAGCCGCCGCTGACCCGCCGGAGGTCTTCTCCTCTCCTCCCGGCTGACATCTGCGGCCCCTCCCTTCTGCAGTGCCCGGAGCGGACTGACGTCAGCGGGAATCTCGGGGTGGAGAAGAAGAGCTCAGGCAAGGTTACACGATCGCCGAGGGCTGCTGTAAAAAGGTACTTCTCATAAAACAGCCACAAAGGGAGACACACTGCACCCTACACCAGCACAATCCTCCCACAAAACGGACTACATAATCTTAAAAAGTACTTTAACCAAGATGTTTTTCGGGGGATTAAAATTGTGTCAAACTACTGATAATAATAAGGCATTGGGCTAATTTCTGCTGATCGTTCAGGAGAGGAATAATTGAACGTACTATACATACATCGCTACCCCCCGAGGAGCCGCTATGAATCAAACTGGTCCTTTCCCAAAACTACCGTGTTTCCCCCGAAAATAAGCCCTAGGGTCATTTTTTTTGTAGCCAAAATTAATATAAGACCCGGTCTTATTTTCGGGGGAAACACAATAGTTTTGGGAAAGGACCAGTTTGATTCATAGCGGCTCCTCGGGGGGCAGCGCTGTATGTATAGTACGTTCAATTATTCCTCACCTGATCGATCAGCAGAAATTAGCCCCATTCTTTCCGCTTTCCTGCCATTCTCCATCTGTGCCGGTCTTTATAAATGCGGAGAACGCTGACAAGTCAATGTGCCGGGATTTACCCGACTTGTGTCGGCCTCTAAGTGAAGATTTGTGTCTGAGGTTCATCTTAAGGACTCGATAAATGCCGGGATTGGACATCTGATAGAAAGTCTGTGGACATGATTTATTTATACCTTTTTATTTGTCCGGGTGATGTGAATACAGATTTTTACGTGTGTTGCTAATGGGCCTGGCGAAGCTCCTTTCCAGTAAAAGAGATTTCTCCGGGTCATGATCTCCGCCAAATCTCCAGAGAGACCCTCAGATAATCCATAATGTACTTTCTATAAATGGTCTTCAGACTGACGGAGACACTACAGGAGACGCAGCTGAGCAGATGGAAAGTCCAATCTACAGGTAATTGGAAAATCCTTCCTTAATGGGGCCAAAATATTATGTGAACGGAATCTTTCTACAAAAAAAAAAAAAAAAAAAAACGGCCAAGCGGCAGCTCACTTCTAAGTAGAGACTACCTGCTGAGTCTTTCAGTGCTCAGGTTAGTGTCACCATGAAATATCGAATTCATAAGAGGTCATAATGAACAATCCTCTGGTGTCCCCAGAGCTCCCAAATCCACACAGATTTCTGCTATGGAAATGTAAAAACGAGGAGAAAAAAAAAATGTGAATTTTACACCGTTGATCAAGTAGCAGCATGGGATGTAAAATGGCAATTTTATACTTTTTCATTTTACATTAGATTTTCGATATTTTACTTTGCTATACAACATTGTCCCAGGTGTGATAGATTACTTAGTTTAAAAAATGTAGACATATCTAGTAAATGTATATTGATTCTTATAATTAACCACCTGCCGACCAGCCGCCTGGGTGGCACGGCTGGGCGAAACGACGTTATGTTATGTCGCTTTGCTCTGTGGCCACTAGGGGCGCTCGCTCCTGGAGCCGATGCGGTCATGGCGCCCGCCGGGCTCCCCCGATCGCTCGCGACACTGCAAGAACCGGAAACTGTGTGTGTAATAATTAACCACCTGCCGACCAGCCGCCTGGGTGGCACGGCTGGGCGAAACGACGTTATGTTATGTCGCTTCGCTCTGTGGCCACTAGGGGCGCTCGCTCCTGGAGCCGATGCGGTCATGGCGCCCCCCCGGGCTCCCCCGATCGCTCGCAACACTGCAAGAACCGGAAACTGTGTGTGTAAACACACAGATCCCGGTTCTCTGAGGGGAGAAGAGACAGATCGTGTGTTCATACAAAGTATGGACAGCGATCTGTCATCCCCTCTAGTCAGTCTCATCCCCCCCTTCAGTTAGAACACACACATAGGGAACACAATTCACCCCTTGATCGCCCCCTAGTGTTAACCCCCTTCCCTGCCAGTGACATTTTTACAGTAATCAGGACATTTTTATAGCACTGATCGCTGTATAAATGACACTGGTCCCAAAAATGTGTCAAAAGTGTCCGATGTGTCCGCCATAATGTTGCAGTCCCGATAAAAATCGCAGATCGACGCAATTTCTCGTAAAAAAAAATAATAATAAAAATGCTATAAATCTATCCCCTATTTTGTAGACGCTATAACTTTTGCGCAAACCAATCAATATATGCTTATTGAGATTTTTTTTTTTTTTTTTTACCAAAAATATGTAGAAGAATACATATCGGCCTAAACTGAGAAAAGTACAAAAGTATAAAAGAATAGCAAAAAGTTTATAGCGCAAAAAATAAAAACCGCAGAGGTGATCAAATACCACCAAAAGAAAGCTCTATTTGTGGGGAAAAAAAAGGACATCAATCTTGTTTGGGTGCAACGTCGAACGACCGCGCAATTGTCAGTTAAAGCAACGCAGTGCCGAATCGCAAAAAGTGCTCTGGTCAGGAAGGGGGTAAAATCTTCCGGGGCTGAAGTGGTTAGCTAGCATTTTGAAAGCGAAGCAACTTTTTTTTTTAAATTTTTTTTTTCTGAGTGTTGTCTCGCAAAACGCATTTGGTCAGAAGTGCAGGGGCGCCGGTGACACTCGGAATGGTTCGGGGGCCGTTCGAAAATACTTAGAATCACTCGGAAATACTTTGAAACACTCAGAAATACTCAGTTACCGAGCCTTTCCGAGGCTTTCCGAGTTCAGCCGAGCTGTCCCCGAGTATTTCCTAAGCTCTCCGGCGCCCCCTCCCCCCCACTTCTGGCCACATGCGGTATTGCATGCAATAGAAGTCAATGCGGAACAAATTATCTTCATTTCTATTGACTTCTATGGGGAAACTCGCTTTGATATGCGAGTGCTCTGGATTACAAGTGTTCTCCTGGAACGGATTATGCTCGTAATCCAAGGTTCCACTGTATTGATGTTTTGTTAATAAAAGGCCGCTATGGCCAGTTATACTCCAAATTCAGGTGTGGTCTCGTTAATTTAGAATGGTAAAAGGGGGTTGGTGGAGTATGAGTGGTTGGGCAGTCTAAGAAGGTTGGGGGCATCTGGACTACACTGGTCAAGTCATGTTCATATCTTTGTAAGTGCATCAGAGGCGTAACTAGAACCTTCAGGGCCCCGGTGCAAGAAACCATGAAGGGCCCCCCTGACCCCATCCCGCAGCCCTTGCCACTCATCCAGGGCCCGTTACTCCCATTGCGAGCTGCGGGATCTCCCTCCGGCTAGCAGTTTTTCTTCCCTGAGTCTATACAGTGGAGAGGGGAAGGTCTTCTAACCCGGTCAGGTATCAGCTTCAGTGTACAAGCAGAGCGAATCACTTGTTTACTGAAGCCGATACCTGCCCAGGTCAGGGGGCCCTCATAGTTGCCAACATTTAAAAAAAGTTTTTAGGGACACCTTATTTTAATGCATGTCCAGAAAGCCATTGGAGGCAGAGCGTTTACTTTAATTAGGGACGGGGCATTCATTTAATATGGGTCTAGTTCTACAAGAAGTGTAAAATGAACATATTTATGTGTTGGGGGAAGCTTTGATCGTCTCTAAGGCCCCCACTCGCAAACCGAGTCAGAAATAAAAAAAAAAAAAGTTGCTCGTCTTTCAAAACGCTCGTTAACCGCGTTACTCGTAAACCGAGATTCCACTGTATTATCATAAAATGCATGAAGATGTAAGAAATTGCTAAAGTGACCATATATATGCTGTGACTGTACTTTTATATTACTTTCATGGCAGATATTTATTTGGAGTCCCTATTGTAGCTTATTATAAACTATAATAATAAACCCAAATAAATATCCACGTTCACATTAACAATAAATAAAAAAAAAAATCAGTTACACTGTCACAGTATATTTGGTGACTTTAGCCATTTTTTACATCTTCATACATATTAGGAACATCTCCATTGGAAGCCTAATGTCCCAGTAACAATAATAATCAATTAAATCTGTAATCTTTCTCACTGACAACAAAGTGTTACACTGGCTGGCGGGGGAGATGCTGAGGTTCCGTCTATTTTAGATAAGGGTGGAGGTGTACATTTGTAATGTCATTTTTATAAGGTGATGCTGGTGAGATAAAAGCAAGAGGAGTTGTGCTGATATAGACCTGTATAGCAAGGTGATCAGCTTATGCAAACAGATGAACAGATGATTCAATGACTTATGCCGCGTACACACGGTCGGACTTTCTGGCCCACTTGGTCCGGCACACTTTCTGACGGACTTTGTCGGCCAGGTGCGCCGGACTTTAAAATGGACAGACTTGCCCACACACGACCGGACTTTGCGGCGGGCTAAGTCCGCCCGTCTTTCCGACGGACTTTCGCCGGAGTTACGGCGGACTTTCAGAATGAACGGACTTGCCCACACACGGACAAGTCGTTCATTTTGAACGTGACTCAGGTGCGACTGGACTAGAAAAGGATGTCAATCTTGCCGCTTTTATCGGCGAGATTGACACCTTGCGAGCCCCATCGCGGGTCATACCAGGCCCTTAGGTCTGGTATGGATTATGAAGGGAACCCCCCTACGCCGAATAAACGGCATGGGGTCCCCCCTAGAATCCATACCAGACCCCGATCCTAGCACGCAGCCTGGCCGGTCAGGAAAGGGGGTGGGGACTAGCGAGCGCCCCCCCCTCCTGAACCGTACCAGGCCGCATGCCTGGCGGGGCCCCCCTCCCCCAAAGCACCTTGTCCCCATGTTGATGAGGACAAGGGCCTCTTCCCGACAACCCTGGCCGTTGGTTGTCGGGGTCTGCGGGCGGGGGGCTTATCGGAATCCGGGAGCCCCCTATAAGAGGGTCCCCAGATCCCGGCCCCCCCACCCTATGTGAATGAGTATGGGGTACATGGTACCCCTACCCATTCACCTAGGGAAAAAGTGTAAATAATAAAACGCTACACAGGTTTTTAAAATATTTTATTAAACAGCTCCGGGGGGGGGATCTTCCTCCGGCTTCGGGGGTCCCTCCGGTTCATCTTCCCGGCGTCCGGTTGGTTCTTCTCCGCTCTCTTCTCCCGGTGTTCCAGTTCTTCGGCCGGCTCCTCCGCTGTCTTCAGGTAGCTCTCTTGCCAGCAGAGGTCCGGACTTTTGGGCTTCTCTTCTCTTCTCCAGATGTTGACACGACGCTTTCTCCGGCTGAACTGCTCTCTGAGGGCTGTGTTGTGACTTATATAGGCAGAGACCCCGCCCCCTTTTGATGTCACAGTCCGATAAGCCCCCCGCCCGCAGACCCCGACAACCAACGGCCAGGGTTGTCGGGAAGAGGCCCTTGTCCTCATCAACATGGGGACAAGGTGCTTTGGGGTGGGGGGGCCCCGCAGGGCGCCCCCTCCCCCAAAGCACCCACCCCCCATGTTGAGGGCATGCGGCCTGGTACAGTTCAGGAGGGGGGGCCCTCGCTCGTCCCCACCCCCTTTCCTGACCGGCCAGGCTGCGTGCTCGGATCGGGGTCTGGTATGGATTTTAGGGGGGACCCCACGCCGGGGGTTCCCATTTATAAGACCTAAGGGCCTGGTATGCCCCGCGCTCGCCGAAATGCAATACCCTGCCCTCGCGTCGTATCTGGTCTGTTGGACCAGCATACACACGAGCGGGCTTTCCGTCGGACCAGCACACAGACGAGCGGACTTTCCGCCCGAAACTGAGTCCGACGGAAAGATTTAAAATATGTTTCAAATCTAGGTCCGCCGGAGCCTACACACGGGCGGATTGTCCGGCAAACTCTGGTCCGCCGGACCAAGTATGCCGGAAAGTCCGACCGTGTGTACGCGGCATAAAATGAAACAAAGTTTAATCTGGTGAACCAATCTGGTTTACCTCTATCAGAGTATCTCCACCGTCTGCTCCAGTCTCTCACAGGGTCTCCCCATGCAGCCTGAGCCTCGCACCTGCACCAGAAGGTGGACCAGGCGCCATCACATTCGAGGCTGGCCACACCCCCCTCCCCGAGTCCAGCCCAATCAAAATGCAAGCCTCGGCAGGCTCTGCCTCCAGGCATATTCTGCAGGAGTAGCAGCGAGCGTACCCGAGAGCCGCCTGATCCGCTGCTGGAGAGGAGTTTTGTGATCTCCACAGATCAGGACAGTTGGAAAGTATGGAGGCCCCTCCCCTCTGCACTGTATAGAGGAAAGTCAACTGATCGCCGGAGGGAGATCCCCCGGCTCGCAGGCACCACAGAGCCGCGGATTGCCCCCTCCCGCCCCTCCACTGCATAGTGAAGTGACAACCGGATGTGCAGGGGGAGATGCTGGGTCCTGGGGCCCCCCCACTGTGGCAGAACGGCAGGGCCCTGTCACAAGTGCGACTGGTGGTGCGACCCTGGTAGTTCCGCCACTGAAGTGCATTATACTTGCTTTGATTGTCATATGAAAATAATAAGAGCATGTACAATCTGGTAAGATTGAATATAAATAAAATTATGCGTTTTCTTTTGCTTTCTTTGATTTATGTAGGATTGCTTCCACTAACCCTGATGAAGAATATATATAAGTTGAAACGCGTTGGATTGACTTGTTGGATATGCAATAATATTTTTTAATAATTTAATGTATCCCTGCAGTGTATGTATATTGTAGGAATGGTATGAGATCAGGACGTGAAGTGTCTAGACCAGTCAATTTTAAACCTGTCGTTCAATAAAAGTTCTTCGACTTTTTATACACCAATTTGTAATTGTGTGATTTCTATTGCTGCAACAAAGTCCCATGGGAGATGGGGAAAGAGGAGGGGCTGAGGACACTACTGTGATGGGAGAACTGTGATATGCAGGGAGGATGGAGGATCTGATGTAAGAATGGGATTGTGAAGAGGAGCGGACTGTGAAGTGAAGGATCAGAGTCATCACAAAAACGTGATCCGGACCTCGGCTGGAAGAACATTTTACTGATTGGACCCTCGTGTTTTTTACTTCATTACCCCTTACCTAGAAGATCTTAAAAATGAACAAAATATATTTCTTAAAGTGATACTAAAGTCTTTTTTTTTTTGTTTAAAAATAACAAACATGTTATACTTACCTGCCCTGTTGAGTGGTTTTGCACAAAGCTTTGTGCACAGATAAAAAGGCTTTTTATCTTAATTCATAGAATGCGTTAAGATAAAAAAAACCTTCTGTCTTTACAACCACTTTGAGTACAAAGATGCATACACAATAAAGAGTTTATTTATACATGAATATATGATTAAATACACCAGTCATTACAGATAGATTATATTAATTTACTCACTGGCGTCAAGACTGCACTCCACCAATACCCAAATACCCAACAGAGACCCCCAGTGGCCGGGGAAAGAGAATCTGAAGTTTATCGGATGAGGGATGGTAACAAATGATCGCTACCTTATACAAAAGCTCTATTCTCATTAATATACAATGAATCACACTAAAAAACGAAATACCAGGTGGTATCGCACATACAAAGCTTTTAGTAAAATATTAGCTATCATCCCTGACATTTGCTGGAGTTTTCAAGAGAAATAGGAAGCCCTTCTCCTATTTGGTGGATGTGTCCACTAATCTGCCCGTTTTGGTCCCAAGTGAACTGGCTTACTGAGAAATCCTGGGCCACATCCTCCATTTCCACCCAACCCAACTCCTACTACACCACACAGACATGCCACTCAAGCAGGGCTGGATTGGGACAAAAATTTGGCCCTGGACTTCCTCATGACCGGCCCACTTTCATTTTGAGTGTCCCCAACAGCGTCCCCCTTATATCATAGTGTCCCCAACAGCGTCCCCCTTACATCAGAGTGTCCCCAACAGCGTCCCCCTTACATCAGAGTGTCCCCAACAGCATCCCCCTTACATCAGAGTGTCCCCAACAGCGTCCCCCTTACATCAGAGTGTCCCCAACAGCATCCCCCTTACATCAGAGAGCCCCCATCAGCAGCCCCCTTCACATCAGAGTGTCCTCCCCCTCCCACATGTACTCACAGTTTTGAGGCAGCTTCTCGTTCCTCTCTCCAGTCATGTGATAACAAGTGATAGTGGAGAGAGGAAGGAAAGTCTGCCGTTGGTCTATCTCCCCCTGCAGGCTGGAGGGAGCATAATGCCTAATGCTCTCTCCAGCATATGACGGCAGCTGCTCCTCCTGACAGGAGTGAAATTGCGATCACTCACTGTCAGAGAGGAGCGGCTCCAGGACCGCACCTGACTGGCCCACTGAGCCATCGGCCCACCGGGAATCTCCCGGTAGTCCCGATGGCCTGTACATGCCTGCACTCAAGACACATAAGCTCTTCCTTCCCTTCCATCAGCTTAACACCATGCCAACTGTAATCCCAAGCATTTGGAAAACAACGAATGCCCCTGACATACCAGACTGACTCCATTACAAAGACTTTATAGCATAAACGGAAGAAGCCACAATAACATGATCACATACATCCATGCTAGGTGGTTGATGTTTAAGACTACTGCCATGCATAGTTAGTAGAGGTGTATAAAAGTATGTGCCCACTGCCCAGTCATGTGCCCAGTCATCACCACAGCTTCTCCTTCATGAGCAGAGACTCAGATCAGATTTGCTAAATCTCCATTCTCTGGGTAGATATTATACCCTAAGCTTTCTGCACCAGCTGGCTTCCATGTTTTTTGGCGTGATCTTTCACCCTTAGGAAACCCTGGCTGGAGGCTGTTGGTGACCCTTCTCTCTAGCCCTTGACTTCCCTTCCCCTCTTCCTTACCCTTGCCCAGTTGCCGCACCCCCAGTTTTCTCCCGCCCTCTCCAAACGTCTTAATCTAAGAACCACACCCCCCCAATAACACATAAGTATAATACCGTACAGAAATTTCTCACCTCCCAGCAACCTCACTCCTAACCATTAGGCCCACATCCATTCATAGACCAGTCCCACAATCTTTTCACTATCTTGATCAAGGGATGTTTGACATGCAATCTAGCACTTTAGCATTAATATACAATGAATCACACTATAAACTACATACCTGGGTGGTATTGCACATGGGAAGCCTTACATAAAATATCTGTGAACATCCTTGACATCTGCTGGAGTTGTCAAGAGGAATAGGGTGCCCTCCTCGATATATTAGGTGGACGATGCCACTGTGCCATCAATTGCAGCCACTGTGCCCATTAAACGCTGCCACTGTGTCATCAAACGCTACCACTGTGCCATCAAACGCTGCCACTGTGCCATCAAATGCTGCCAGTGTGCCCATTAAATGCTGCCAGTGTGTCCTTGAATGCCCCCAGTGTGACCCCCGCCCGCTCGCCGTCTGCCCGGTGATTGCGACGAGTGGGGTCCTTGTGTCTCCTGCTGTCCTCATCTCCTGTCCGCTCCTCCTGATAGGCGTCCAATAGCGATGCTGTCATTTCAGCCAATCAGGTGACGGGTAACAGATCCGAGCACCTGATTGGCGGAGAGACGGTTTAGTGTTAGGAAAGTGAATGTTCATTCGCTTTTCTAACACAGCTGAGTGACCTGCAAGCTCCCAGCATGGTGCTCGCAAGGTCACCCTTTTTTTTTTAACAGAAACATTTTTATTAAACAAATCAGCATTACAATACAAAATAAGTTAGTACATTCTGGGGAAATAGAATAAAGACAGTAAGATCTACCACCATTCGGTAGCCACTATTTATCAAATATTCCAGCTGTGCAGATGGTACACCTTAGTGCATTATAGTATTATACAATCTTAGGTAACTTTATGTAAGTAACCAGTATTCGATTAAGCCTGGGCAGGGGGGGGGGGGGGGGGAAGGAATGGAAGGGGGGGGAAGGGAAGGGGATTAGGGGGGGAACGAGACATATGGAGAAAAGGCATGGGATAAAGAATGTCCTCCAATATGTTTTGCGTCTTGGTTAGGGGGTAGGGGGTTCAGGGACCCCGGAATCATCTACCCAGGAGGACCAGATTTTATCACATTTCCCTGGGCATTGCCTACTTTCATATGTCATTCTATACAGAGGAAGTACCAAGTTCACTGACCTTCTCCACGAGGCCAGAGTGGGAGGCTCTACTAGTTCCCATCTCAGTAAAATTTCACGTTTAGCATAATATAATGAGAAGGTAAGATACAATTTACTATACCTATCTCCCTCAACGTCTTCCAAGTGGTTGAGTAATAGTATTTGAGGATCAACCGGTATATTTAAACCTGTGACATTGATCAGTGTAGAGGCCACTACTGTCCAAAAGGGTCGAAGTTTGGGACAGGACCAGACCATGTGCCAGAAGGTACCCACCTCCTGCCTGCATCTTTGGCAGTTGGGATCTCTTTTATGGTAAATGCGTGCCAATCCCTGTGGGGTGAAGTACGCTCTGTGTAGGAACTTAAATTGTATGAACCTATCTTTTGCAGCGATCATGGAAGGAATGTAGGAAACTAAGCACTCCTTCCACTCTTCCTCATCCAAAGAAGGAATATCCATCCTCCACTTTTCCCAGGTTTTAGTTAATTTGGTATCATACTCTACTGTAAGGTATAAATATAGTGTTGAGAGAGGCTTCCCCATCACACTGGAAATCAAGACCCGTTCAATGGAGTCTGGTTCCAAAGTGAGGGGGGCAGGGAACTGGGCTTCAGGTCACTCTTTTTTGATGTCTATTAGAGCATATGGCTCTAATCAGGTGCTTAAAAAAAAAAGCGGCCATAGATAGAATTATGCAATGCATGAACCTATCTATTGTTGATAGAGGGGGTGGCAGGAGAGAGGGGGCGGTGCCCGTGCGCCCTTAATGCACGGGCCGCCACTGTAAATAATACCCACTCTTACAGAAATGTCTCATCTCTCAGCAACTACACTTTTAACCACCATGCCCACATCCATTCCTTGACTAATCCATGTCTCCTGCCTCCCTTATTACCTAAACTAACACTAACCAGACCAACCACAATATTTTCACTCATGGAGATCACCTAACCAGAGCCATTACACACTGTGTGTGCGAAACAATATACTTTACCCTCAGAGATGTTTGCTATGCAGTCTACCACAAGTCCTCTGTGGGTATAATATACGTTTAGATGTTAGTGTTGCAAAATTTCTAGAAGTAGTCGGCGGAAGCAGGGGCGGACTCACCATTGAGCCACTCGGGCACTGCCCGTGGGCCCCGGGCCAATAGGGGGCCCCATCAGGGTTGCCAGCCTCAGTAAAACCAGGGACAGTATGTAAAAATCTGAGTTTTTTTTACATCTGTCTCTGAAATGTCCCTTACCGACATCCTTTTGGTCTAAAAATCCTGAGATTATAGCTGCCCCACCTCTCCAGTACCTTCTCAGCCAATAGAAACATGTCTGTGTATACTGTGTGTACATGTATGTGTATACCGTGTATGTGTATACTGTGTCATTGTATACTGTGTGTGTGTGTATACTGTGTGTACATGTATACTGTGTGTGTGTATACTGTGTGGCCCCATAATCTCTGACTGCCTGGGGGCCCCCTAATCTCTTATTGCCCTGAGGCCCCATGAGTTGTCAGTCCGCCCCTGGGCGGAAGCTAGGTGTCACGTACCCGATCCGAGGCCAATATGCAGAGAGGGGCTCCCCTTGCGGCTAAGTGCAGTATACTCCCGAGAGTGGAACAGGAGGTATAGTGCCCAAAAGAAGCACAGGTCGCCGGCAGGGTCTGGAGAAGCGGGGCGGATGATCACCTGGAGACTGTGGAGGATCGCTGAGTAGGTAGCAAGGTGAATGTCTCTTAGAAACCCCAGCTGTGCTTTAGGCAATCCGTGCAGTCAGGATACTGTAGAAGCCAGGCCGAGGGTCATACACAGGTGATCAAGCCAATAAACAGGAGCAAAGTCCGTGAAGCAAGCTGGGGTCATACACAGGTGATCAAGCAGGAGTAGAACAAGCCAAGGGAAATGCCAGGAGAGGAGGTCAATCAGGTCTGGAACAAGCTGGGTCACAACGGGAAATCCAAGAAATGGACGCAGAGGCTCAGGAGCTCAGGGGAGCTGACGACAATCCAGCAATTTGGAGGAGACAGCAGCAGCCTTTTTTATAGGCCAGCAAGAGATCCCATCTGCCACGTTATGCGCGCGCCATTGCGCATGCCGATTTTCACCGTTGCGCATGTGCATACGCTGATTCGCCAAACTTCTGCCGGTGGCACCCATCTCTGTTACTGGCAAGATCGCCAGTTCTTCTACGGCCATTTCCCCTCACACTAGGGGGGGAGCTGCTTGGCATATTTCTGAGGTCCTGACCAATCCTTGGTTGGAAGGGGGGCCTCTTAACCTCATAAATAAATAAAATTCAATTTGAACAAATGCATTTCCTTTGGAAGAAAAAAAAAGAAAAGAACATATAAATTACCGCAACGGTGGTCGCCATTTAGGTGAGGAACGAATGTTGGTGACACAAGGTTGGCGTCCTTGTCGGAAGCACAAAATATCTATAAGGTTATTCCAAATTAAAATGCAAGAGAGCCCTACAACATAGCCTGAAAGAAGATCGAAATATGATCGTTCCAAAATGCAAGAGATCAACTCAATATGTATGATAAGACACATCGGATGAACCGTTATCCTTCATATCCTGACACACATGTTAAGAGGTTCATTTCGCCAAAATCTGCAATGTAGTCAAAGATGCCGGAATCAATTATTTGATCAATTGTAAAAAAAAACAGACAAGGAAGTCTGGAATGGAATCATCAATCAGATACGTACATATCTTGGATAATCACATTCTTTGCATACAAGTCTCATTTTTGTTGGAGGAACCCAAAGATGCACAACATGTCCAAACAATTAACAATGGGTCAACCCTTCCTTCCAGTGGGATTTATCTGCAGAGTTGATTAACTGTACAGGAAAATGTTCCTCCATCCAAGGGAATGGACGTGGTCCAATAGCATGTGCTGCCAATCGGGTTCTTATTGGTTGATGCAGTACATATAATTGTAGTTGTGTGCCACAACGACCGATTCATATCATCTCTGCAGTAAAGTGATTCCCAAGTTGGCTCATTAGAATAAATTGTAGAGTCTAGGAGGCCATAACACCATAACGTACAAATATTTCCCTGGTTGTAAACTGAAAAAACCTTCATTTATTTTTCAAGAACTGCTGTCCCGTTGTCTCTTTCTCAACATCGGAGACACACGAGCCTTCCAGGATCTCAGAGAAAAAAAATTATTATTTTTGGAGTATTGAGGTCATCCCTTTTAGGATAACTCTAGTGGGGCAATTAACCACTTGCCTACCGGGCACTTACCCCCCCCCCCTTCCTGCCCAGGCCATTTTTCAGCTTTCAGCTCTGTCGCACTTTGAATGAGAATTGCGCGGTCATGCTACACTGTACCCAGATGAATTTTTTATCATTTTCTTCACACAAATAGAGCTTTCTTTTGGTGGTATTTAATAACTGCTGGGTTTTTTATTTTTTACTAAAAAAAATTTGAAAAATATTTTTTTTTACGTAGTTTCTGTCAGTAAATGTTGTAATTAAAGCGGTTGTATACCTATATTTGTAACTTTTACCTACAGGTAAGCCTATAATAAGGCTTACCTGTAGGTAAAAAAATATCTCCTAAACCTGTAAGGTTTAGGAGATATTCCCCTCGCAATGAGCCGCTAACTGCAGCGGCGCATGCGCACAGGGGACTCTCGGCTGACAGCCCGGCAAACTCCGGAGCTTGCCGGGCAGAAGTCTCCCGCGCGCATGCGCGGGAGTGACGACATCGCGGCTCCGGCCACTCACAGCGCCGGAGCCGCGATACCCGGAAGACACGCCGAGGGTAGATGTCGGCTCCCTCGGCGTGGACCAGGTGAGATGCCGGTGCCTCGTTCTAAGGTAAGTATCTCATAATGAGCTAGTATGCGGTGCATACTAGCTCATTATGCCTTTTCCCTTGCAGGTGTAAAAAAAAAAAAAAAATGACAGCGGGTATACAACCGCTTTAAGTAATTTTTCTCCTTCACTGATGTGCACTGATGAGGCGGCACTGATGGGCACTGATAGGCTGAACTGGTGGGCTTTGATGAGGTGGCACTTATGGGCACTGATGAGGCGGCACTTATGGGCACTGATTAGGTGGCACTGATGAGAAGGCACTAATATGCCGCACTTATGGGCACTGATAGGTGGCACTAATATGTGGCACTGATGAGCACTGATTGGTGGCACTGATGGGCACTGTTTGGTGGCACTGATGGGCACTAATAGGTGGCACTGATTGGCCTTGGTAGGCAGCACTGATGGGCACTGATGAGGCGGCACTTATGGGCACTGATGAGAAGGCACTAATATGCTGCACTTATGGGCACTGATAGGTGGCACTAATATGTGGCACTGATTGGTGGCACTGATGGGCACTGTTTGGTGGCACTGATGGGCACTAATAGGTGGCACTGGTAGGCGGCATTGATGGGCACTGATAGGCGGCACTGGTGGGCACTAATAGGCGGCACGGATAGGCAGTACTGATGGGCATTGATGGGTGGCACTGATGGGCGACACTGATGGGCATTGATGGACAGCAGTGATGGGCATTGATGGGCAGCACTGATAGGCAAGACAGATAGCCAGCACAGATTGGCATCACTAATGGGCACTGATTGGTGACACTTATGGGCAGTGGTGAGCACTGATTGCTGGCACTGGTGGGCACTCATAACTGGCACTGATTTGTGGCACTGGTGTCACTATTGTAATCAGGGCACTGATTATCAGTGTCCTGATTACATGTATAGATGTCCTCTGTGAGGAGATGCCACTGATCGGCTCTCCTCGCCACACACTGTCAGTGTGAGGCGAGGAGCGCCGATTACCGGCATCTCCGTGTTTACATGTGACCGGCTGTGATTGGACACAGTCGATCACATGCTTAAAGAGCCGCGGACGCGGCTATTTACAGAGATCGGGGTCACGCCATGTCCTAGCAAAGCGGCGCGGCCGTTTTGGGACTCCATCGCATGACGTTGTCCCAGAACGAGAGCCGCACCGCTCCACCGTCATTTGACGGTGGGTGGGTGGCAACTAGTTAAATATATATAGTTTTTTTTAGTTTACTTGTACTGTTGATGACAGTGTTTTTTTCTAGATTTAAAGGCTAAGTTCACCTTTGTTCAGTTTTTTTTTTTCTATTTTCTATTTTGCAAAAATTAAACAGCTTTCCAATTATTCTAGACACACTGGGATTGATGTACTAAAACTAGAGAGTGTAAAATCTGGTACAGTTGTGCGTGGTAGCCAATCAGCTTTTAGCTTGTTTAATTAAGCTTTGACAATAAAACCTTGAAGCTGATTGGTTTCTATGCACAGCTGCACCAGATTCTGTCCTCTCCAGTTTTAGTAAATCAACCCCACTTACCTCACTCTCTTCATCGCTGTTTAAAAAACACGTATCCATTACTTCTGCCTTACTTCCTGGACAGACTCTAGGTCATGACACAGAAAGGAGTTGACCAGCTGATCTCAATAGCACACACCCTGCATCATCCACCCTCAGCTGGTCAACTCCTTCCTGTGTCATGACCTATAGTCTCTCCAGGAAGTAAGGCAGAAGTAATGGATAAGTGTTTTTAAACAGCGATGAAGACAGTGTAGTAAGCGCGTGTAGAATAAATGGAAATCTGTTTTATTTTTGTTTTATTTTTGCAAAAAAAGTTCATTAATGCTATATTGGTACATAAAGGAACTGGGATTTAGGGGGGAAAAAAGGTGAACAAAGGCGAACAAAGGCGAACTTAGCCTTTAAGTCGTTCTGCAAATCCAAGCTCCATTGTGAAATAAAGCCCTGGTTCACGTTGGTGTGATTTGACATGCAATTTGACATGTCAACTCGCATGTCAAATTGGCGGCAATGGCACCTTCCTAATCGGTGCGGCGCTGCATTTGTGGTGCAGCACCAATTTTAAAAAGTAGTTTCTGTAATAATTTTTGCGATTTCGGGGTGCAATTTCCATTGACATCTGTGCATAAACCTGCACAGATGTCTGTGAAATAGCAGCCAAAATCGGGACTGACATGCGGGAGTGAAATCGTGCCAGTTCAGCTGAACTCGTACAGCTTCATTCCCGCGGTAAATCTAAGTCCGTCCAACTTTTAAGAAAACAAAGTCCGCTGGAGCCCACACATGATCGAATTGTCCGACGAAATCCCGTCCGCCGGGCAAAGTCTGCCGTAAAGTCTGCTCGTGTGTACGCGGCATTAGATTTGAAACATGTTTTAAATCTTTCCGTCGAACTCGAGTCCGGTAGAAAAGTCCGCTCGTCTGCTAGTTCCACAGACAAAAAGCCATGCTAGGGCAGCTATTGGCTACTGGCTATGAACTTCCTTGTTTTAGTCCGGTCATACGTCATCACGTACGAATTCAACGGACTTTGGTGGACTGTGTGTAGGCAAGTCCGTTCATTCAGAAAGTCCGTCATAAAGTCAGTTGAAAAGTCCCCTGGGCAAAGTCTGCCGTAAAGTCCGCTCGTGTGTACGCGGCAATAGTGTTTTGCTTTTAGGCCAAAAAGTTCAATGTTGGTCTCATCTGACCAGATCACCTTCTTCCACATGTTTGCTGTGTCCCCCACATGGCTTCTCACAAACTACAAACAGGACTTCTTATGACTTTCTTTCACCAATGTCTTTCTTCTTGTCACTCTTCCATAAAGGGCAGATTTGTGGAGAACACGACTAATAGTTGTCCTGTGGACAGATTCTCCCACCTGAGCTGTGGATCTCTGCAGCTCCTCCAGAGTTACCATGGACCTCTTGGCTGCTTCTCTGATGAATGCTCTCCTTGCCCGGCCGGTCAGTTTAGGTGGACGGTCATGTCTTGGTAGGTTTGCAGTTGTGACATACTCTTTCCATTTTCCGATGATGGATTGAACAGAGCTCCGTGAGATGTTCAAAGCTTGGGATATTTTTGTAAAACCTAACCCTGCTTTATACTTCTATACAACTTTATCCCTGACCTGTCTGGTGTGTTCCTTGGCCTTCATGATGCTGTTTGTTCACTAAGGTTCTCTAGCAAACCTCTGAGGACTTCACAGAATAGCTGTATTTATACTGAGATTCAATTACACACAGGTGGACTCTATTTAGTCTGGATTTCGCCCTCAACACTCCACGGAAACTGCTCTCCTTAATTTCTCAAATGACCTACTAAAACCAGTGGACACTATTCTGTACTACTTCTCCTGGATCTCTCTGCTGCCTTTGACACAGTGGACCACCCCATCCTCCTCAATAAACTCCACTCCTGTGGACTCCGTGACTGTACTCTTCGCTGGTTCTCATCCTACCTATCCCACCACTCCTTCAGTGTCACTTACAACTCTACTTCCTCCTCTCCTCTTCCTTTCTCCATTGGGGTCCCCCAAGGTTCTGTTCTTGGACCTCTCCTTTTCTCAATCTACACCACCTCCCTGAGTCAGTTGATGGCCTCCCACGGCTTTAAATATCATCTCTACGCTGATGACGCCCAAATCTATCTCTCCACCCCCCAGCTCTCTCCATCTGTCCCCTCACCCATCACCAACTTACTAGCAGACATATCAGCCTGGATGTCACATCACTTCCTCAAACTCAACCTATCCAAAACTGAGCTCATGATATTTCCTCCCTCAGGTACCACTTCCCCTGATTTCCCTGTCAATATCAACAGCTCAATTATCAACCCATCCCCCCACGCCAAGGTCCTAGGTGTAATCCTGGACTGTGAACTAACCTTTCGGCCCCACATTCTATCACTATCCAAAATTTGCCGCCTCAACCGCTGCAACATCTCCAAGATACGCCCCTTCCTAGCCAATGTCACCACAAAGCTTCTAATCAACTCCCTGGTCATCTCCCGCCTCGACTACTGCAACTCCCTCCTCACTGGCTTACCTCTAAATAGGCTCCTCCCCACTTCCGTCCATCATGAACGCTGCTGCCAGGCTCATCCACCACACAAACCGCTCAGCGTCTGCCACACCCCTCTGCCAATCTCTCCATTGGCTGCCACTCAGTCACCGAATTAAATTCAAGATACTAACTATAACTTACAAAGTCATCCACAACCTGCCCCCAGCTACATCACTAACCTAGTCTCAAAATACCAACCTAATCGTTCTCTTCGCTCCTCCCAAGACCTCCTGCTCTCAAACTCCCTTGTCACCTCCTCCCATGCTCGCCTTCAGGACTTCTCCAGAGCCTCTCCCATCCTCTGGAATGCTCTACCCCCATCCGTCCGATCTTCTCCTACTTTATCCATTTTCAGATGATCCCTGAAAACTCATCTCTTCAGAGAAGCCTATTTGGCCCCCACCTAACAACTGTACATTTATCTTCTCAATCAGCACATCCCCCACAGTTATTACCTCTTGTATCTCTTGACCTTCCCTCTTAGATTGTAAGCTCTAAGGAGCAGGGCCCTCTGATTCCTACTGTATTAAAGTGTATTGTATTTGTACTGTCTACCCTCAAGTTGTAAAGTGCTACGTTGTAATGTCCTTATCCCTCCACTGGAGGCTCCGAGATTTCTCCTGCAATATTCTTATCTTTCCACTGGAAGCTCTGATATCTCCACAAACTCCATCACAGATTGATGACGTCACTATGACATCACCCGGCTCCTCCTCTTGTCCCTATTTAAACAGCCGACGCCATTTGCTTGACGTTCGTGCCAAGAACCTGATGCCAGGTAAAGATCTCCAACAGAAGACTGCCGTCATCTCCCTCTATTGGGCCGGTCAGAGCCCCGACTATCATCTCTCTTTTGGGCCGGACAGAGCCCCTACTATCATCTCTCTTTTGGGCTGGACAGAGCCCCTACTATCATCTCTCTTTTGGGCCGGACAGAGCCCCGACTATCATCTCTCTTTTGGGCCGGACAGAGCCCCGACTATCATCTCTCTTTTGGGCTGGACAGAGCCTCGACTACCATCTCACTTTTGGGCCGATCAGGCCCCCGACTATCATCTCACTTTTGACCGGGATAGAGCCCCGTCTTCCACCTCACTTTTGGGCCGGACAGAGCCCCTCCAACTTCTACGTGTTTCGGCCGGACAGAGCCCCTTCCTCTCTAGTAGTCAGAGACTCTCCTCTGACCTACCCACGGTCTACTTACTTTGCCCGAAGAAAACCTTACCTGTTCCTTTCCACATAGGAGACCAGTACATCTCTCAAGAAGCCACTGAGTGACCCCATCTCCAGGAATCCACTCACTGCAAGTATCTTTACTTTTCCTATAAACTTTATTGCTGTGTAGTGCTACTACGCTTAAGTTGCCTCTGAAGCTCCCCGTCGTGGCTGTGTATTAGCACTCTTAATAAAACCAATTGTATTTCCAAACTTATCTGAGTCTTCCTACCTGATAGCTGTTAAGGTTAAAGTTAACTGTTAAGAATATAGTATTCATAGACTTCCGAAGCTGTGATCCACTCAATCCAACATAGTTCACTGCCTGAAGCGTTACATACGTAAACTGTTGGCGCTATATAAATCCTGTATAATAATAATAATTTAGCAATTAGGTGACAATTAGTTCCACTAGATTTTAGTTAGGGGTATCAGAGTAAAGGTGGCTGAATACAAATGCCCCCCCCCCCCCCCCCACTTTTCACATATTTATTTTAAAAAAAATTTGAAAACCATTTATCATTTTCCTTCCACTTCATATCTTTGTTCCACTTTGTGTTGGTCTATCACATAAAATCCCAATAAAATACATTTACGTTTTTGGTTGTAACATGAGAAAATGTGGAACATTTTAAGGGGTATGAATACCTTTTCAAGGCACTGGATTACATAGAGAAGAAAGTTGCCCTCATCATTGTTCTTCAAGTCGTGTTGGGCATCCCATAATCCCTATACCCTATCCAAGTGGTTTTCCCCAATAAAACAGAGAATTTTTGGGGCGGAGTCAGGGCCATCTTAATGCATGGGGCACTGCCCAGGGGCCCCATGTGCATGGGGGGGCCCCATGATAATCTTGCATTACATCATACTTGCCAACTGTCCCGGATTTGCTGGCACAGTCATGCTTTTACTAAGATGTCCCAGGGTGGCCATGTCCTGGGAACCAGTACTGTGCCCTCCCGACCTACCCTGTACTGGGCCTTCCTGCCTTCCTCTGTACTGTGCCCTTTGTGGGTTTTTTTTGGGGGGGTTTTTTGTGTTTTTTTTTTTTTTTGTTTCATGAAAGTGCAATGAAAGTGCCCTTTGTGTTGATTAGTCTTTGATTGATGGCATGTGTTCTCATTGTTTAAAATTGATTTTATTGAAAGTACTAATCAATATATTTTTAATTCTATCAACTATTCATAGTATAATTCTTCAGGGTAGGGGTGCAAATTGGGGCTGGCTGGTAGGGGCCCCAGTGTTTTACTTTGCCCAGGGGCCCATGATGTTATTAAGACGGCCCTGGGCGGAGTAGGGGGGGGGGGGTATAATTTACTAAAACAAAAGGTATAAAGCAGAACTCAACACTGGTCCTGTGAATGACTAAGAAGAAAGATAATGCAGGGCTAATCTGACAATTAGCAGCGGACAATGTTGAGTGTTTCCGATGTTGCGATGCATGTTACCGGTAATGGAGATGTAGACAACCACAAGCAATCGAATTAAACCCCCCTCTGCTGATTGCCCGTTGACAGGCCCTCTTTCATCTTACGTTTGACAATAACGCTTTGCACCCTCCGGGGACCTAATGACGAGCTTCAGACAGCCTTGCAAATTAAAAAATTTTCTCTTTCCTTCCCTTCTGCTTATGGCTGGAATTGTCAAATGAGGAATAATGAATGCGGGTTGTAAATGAAAAATCTGCTGAGGTCACCCCTATCCATCAGACGCGGCGGTGACTCAAGCATGCGTTTGCGGTCCCGCAGATTACTTTCACTTTAAACATTCAGCTCGGGATCAATACTAAAAGCCATTGCAAAGCCGCTTCCGCCGTGGAAAGACCTCTCTGGCTGGCGCAGAAGTCGGCGGGAAGGAATTTCAGGGCTCGGTGTACACAACATGATCTGAAGCTAATCCTCCCGGATTAAAAACTTAATTCGCCTCCAAATATGCTGCATACTGATAATGAAACCAATTACACCCAATGCAAACATCCCTGTCATGACAGCTTGGCCCGGGGCACTTCATGTACACTTCTTATTAGATCAGGTGCATCGTTTAAAAACAAGAGAACCGTCTCCGTGCCCAATTTGTGATTTGTATAATTTATGAGCTTCTTGTAGATGCTTACATGAGTGTCTGGGGGGATCGTGTTTAGAGGCCGCTGACTTGCCAGGCCCTTGAGTTTTCAAATCATCCAAAGAATCCGCTAATGACCTTATACTCTATTACCAAAAGTATTGGGACACCTGCCTTTACGCGCACGTGAACTTTAATGGCATCCCGGTCTTAGTCCGTAGAGTTCAATATTGAGTTGGCCCAACCTTTGCAGCTATAACAGCTTCAACTCTTCTGGGAAGGCCGTCCACAAGGTTTAGGAGTGTGTCTATGGGAATGTTTGACCATTCTTCCAGAAGAGCATTTGTGAGGTCAAGTATTGATGTTGGACGAGAAGGCCTGGCTCGCAGTCACCGCTCTAATTCATCCCAAAGGTGTTCTATCGGGTTGAGGTCGGGACTCTGTGCAGGCCGGTCAAGTTCCTCCACCCCAAACTCGCTCATCCATGTCTTTATGGACCTTGCTTTGTGCACTGGTGTGCAGTCATGTTGGAACAGGAAGGGCTCATCCTCAAACTGTTCCCAAAAAGTTGGGAACATGAAATTTTCCAAAATGTCTTGCTATGCTGACGCCTTAGCCCTTCCTCTACTGGATCTAAGGGGCCAAGCCCAGCCTGAAAAACAACCCCACACCATAATCCCCCCTCCCCCCACACCATAATCCCCCCTCCACAAAATGATTTGGACCAGTGCACAAAGCAAGGTCCATAAAGACATGGATAAGCCATTTTGGGGTGGAGGAACTTGACTGGACTGCACAGAACCCTGACCTCAACCCGATAGAACATCTTTGGGATGAATTAGAGCGGAGACTGCGAGCCAGGCCTTCTCGTCCAACATCAGTGCCTGACCTCACAAATGCTCTTCTGGAAGAATGGTCAAACATTCCCATAGACACACTCCTAAACCTTGTGGACGGCCTTCCCAGAAGAATTGAAGCTGTTATAGCTGCAAAGGGTGGGCCAACTCAATATTGAACCCTACGGACTAATGCCCCGTACACGCAATCGGACATTCCGACAACAAAATCCATGGATTTTTTTTCCGACGGATGTTGGGTCAAACTTGTCTTGCATACACACGGTCACACAAATCTTGTTGGAAATTCCAAATGTCAAGAACACGGTGACGTACAACATGTACAACGAGCCGAGAAAAATGAAGTTCAATAGCCAGTGCGGCTCTTCTGATTGATTCCGAGCATGCGTGGAACTTTGTGCGTCGGAATTGTGTGCACACGATCGGAATTTACGACAACGGATTTTGTTGTCGGAAAATTTGAGATCCAGATCTCAAATTTTGCGTGACAGAAATTCCGATGGAAAATGGAGCACTACACACGGTCAGAATTTCCGACAACTCGCTCCCATCGCACATTTTCCGTCGGAAAATCCGACCGGGTATACGGGGCATAGGACTGGGACGCCATTAAAGTTCATGTGCGTGTAAAGGCAGGCGTCCCAATACTTTTGGTAATATAGTGTATATAATACTTTGTTATCTTCAGTAACTGAAGAGTTAAAGCTGTTATAGTTGCAAAGGGTGGGCCAATGTTTCTCAGTTCCAGTATCCCCCAGCAGGTCATGTTTCACAGATTTCCCTTCAGATGAAACGGCTGTGGTAATTGCTAAGGCAGCGAAACTGGTCAAATTGCCTGTGCAAAATAATGGAAAGCTTAAAAACATGACCTATTGGGGGTACCTGAGGACTGGAGTTGAGGAACATTGGGGGTGGGCCAACTTAATATTGAACTCTACGGACGAAGACTGGGAAGCCATTAAAGTTCATGTGCGTGTAAAGGCAGGCGTCCCAATACTTTTGGTAATATGGTGTATGTCCATGTGTACCCTGGGTGTGTACCCTCAGTGCTGCCAACTGCCTCTGTAGCAAATGCTATTGAGCCCTCTTAATAAATTGGTTCTGGCATCCTTTTATTCTCACCCACCCTACCCCACCTCTTCCTTGACTTTGCAGATTTATAGATGGTTCTGCAGAGTCCTTCAGATTTTTTTGGGTACTAATTCTGTGAATGAGTCAATAAGAGAGTGTTTATTTCTCAGAAAATCTGAAATTTTCAATGAAATGTTGCAATTTCTTGAGAAATGCCTTGGGGGTGAATGGAAAAGTCCAAAGTAAAGTGGTGTTTGGTTGTGCACTGGGCTTTGGGGGCCTTGCGTTTTTTGGCATAGATTTGGAGAGTTCAATGAATTTTTCCATTTTGGTGAAATGAACTGGAGTCAATGGGGAAGAAATATTATCACCTGGTGTTTGGTGGTGCCCTGGGCTTTAAGGACTCTGAATATTTTACATACATTCAGAAATTTTGATTTATTTTTCTTTTTTGGTGAAATGCATTGGAGTCAAGTAAAGTATTTTTTGGAGGTGCAATAGACTTCAAGGGCCCGGTTACATTGTCCATTGCCTGTGTATAGCGGGGTGTGTCTTTTCTCTTCATTTAGGTCTCAGATTACACTTAGTTCTCCTCTCTACGCGGTGCCGTGTATGACTTTAGATCCCTGCCCTCTACCTTCTGGAGCTCAGTAATGCTGCGAAAACTCAGCACTTTGAATGGCTGTAGAGAAGAGATGGCTGCAGATAAACAGGTACAACTTATATAGGAGGATTTGTTTTACCTCTGTGTATCATCTGAGGCTACTCAATTCATATGTAAAGGTTTACAAACACTTTAAAGTTGCCAATGAACTCTAGGTTCCGTTGTCACCTTTGCATTTTGATGCATTGCATATTTTTGTCTTGTTTTATATGTATTACCATTTGACAGTGAGAAACGTATTGGAGTCAAAGAGAAAGGCTAAAGTAAAGTGGTGTTTTGTGGTGCATTGGGCTTTAAGGGCCCTCAATTTTTGACATAAATTCTGAGATTTCAATGAGTCTTGCTATTTTGGTGGATGCACTGGAGTCAATGGGGGAAAGAAAAAGTAAAGTCTTTAAGGGCCCATTTACATTCATGTGTTGGGTTAACATATGTTATGTTGCGTGTGTGACGTCAGATGCCCGCCCAGTGCCTTCTGAAGCTCAGAAATGCTGTGTAAAGTCTGGACTTTGAATGGTTATAGAGAAGAGAAGGCTGCAGATAAGCAGGTACAACTTATGGAGGAGCCTTTGTTATTACTCTATGTATCACCTGAGTTTTGTCAATTCACTGGGTATATGTATGGGTTTACAACCACTTTAAGCAATACATATACTACCCTAGCCTGTCCATATACTACCCTAGCCTGTCCATATACTACCCTAGCCTGTCCATATACTACCCTAGCCTGTCCATATACTAAAAAAGAAAGAAGGACGGCGCCCTCTAAGTGCAGCATGTATGTTAAAAATATTTATTACAATAGATAAAAACACTCACATTTGAGTTGCTAAAAACCAGCATGTAAAGTAGTTTCATCCGCGTGCTCTCGGGGGATGTGGGTGTCACGGGCCAGTGGAGGGGTTCCTGGGATGTGGGTCCTGTAACCTGGGTCCTGGTAGCTGTTCCGGTGGTACCGAGTGCGGCCAGGATATCGGTCATGGATCTGAAGGCGGGCGGTGCTTCGTGTTCGGAGCATGCATGCTCCTTCATCAGGCTATGCTGGTGGCCATATTCAGTGTGGAAATTTATACCATAGGCAATGGGAGGGGTGGGGAGGTAATTGAGAGGAGGGCGGGACTATGTATAATGATTGGGCACGTAGGTAACCATGGAGATGGGGTGTACACAATGTGGAAGGGGAGTGAAGGGAGACGGGGAGTGGGCGGGGCGGAGAGTGAGGAGGGGGAGAAAAAAAGGAGATATGCAAATGAGTGTGTTGTGGTAAGAACATATATGTGTGTATATGGAATGTGGGGTAAGGAGAAGGCGGTCTATAGGAAGAGGAATGTTGTATTGATCATAGTGGACGGGAACAAAATATATATACATATATATATATATACATATATACATACATATACATACACACATATCCACATATATACACATATACATACACGTCAACATATATGGGAAGGGAATACAAAAATGCAGAAAATGGTATATAATTAAATAGGTATATAATTATAGGGAGAGATTGGTGGTATATATGAGAAGAAATGATGCAATGATGGAAAAGGGATAAAACATGTACAATGTATATACGTGTGTAAACACAAAGAACCGTTTAAAAAGGATCCCTTCACACACACATACACATATATACACATTTAAATGACGCGTAAGATTGGGACAAAAGAAGGGGGGAGTGTGTTTCCAGACGGGTATTTGGGAATGAGAGGAATGTTATGGGAAATACTGGGAAATGAATAAATAAAAGTAAAAATAATAAAAATATATAGAAATATAAATAAAGATAAATATAAATATATATATATATATATATATATATATATATATATATATATATATATATATATATATATATATATGTAAAAATAAAAATACAAATACAAGTACAAATAAATATATATATATATATATATATATATAAAAAAATAATAAAAAAATATAAAAATAAGGAAGTTAAAAATAAAATATTTTTTAATAAGAATAAAAATAAATATAAATAAAAAATAAAGATAGGAATAAAAATAAAAATGGTATGTGTTGTACACTAGGGCTATGTGGATAGGGGTAATGGGTGGGAGACAGGTATACCCATACACGTGCTCCACGTAGACTGTAAGTTAATGGGGTAGTGACTAGATGATGGATAAAACAATAAATGAGACAACAGGTAGGACAATGGATGAAACAATACGTGGTGAATTGAGATGAGATGATGTGATGAGGCAGGGATATGGTTGGGGTCACAGCAAAATGTTAATTTCAATGCCTTCATTGAGGCCTCCTGGCGATAAAGTGTCCAGTGTGTATATCCAGTAGTTTTCTCTTTCACACAACCTTTTGTAGCGTTCAGCGGTAGGGAGGGTGGGTGGAATAGACTCAATAACCCACACGCGTAGCCCTGAAGATGTTTGTCCATGATGTTCTTTAAAATGTCTTGGTACACTATGCTTGTCAATGCCCTTCTCTACAAGGTTACGATGCTCACCAAACCTTTTGCGGAGCGGGCGTATAGTGCGGCCTACGTATAGTAGGCCGCAGGGGCATGTGAGGCAATAGACCACATAATCTGAACCACAATTGAAGAAGTCGGGGATGACATATAGTTTACCCTTATGGTGGAAGTCTTTTTGCCTATGTGTAACATGGGCGCATGTGAGGCAGAGGGGCTTCCTACATTGATACATGCCTTTGATGTTGAAGAAGGTTAACGGGGCACTGGCGGTGGGGCGTGCCGTTTTCACTTTGCTTGGTGCTATTTGGGCCTTTATATTCTTAGCCCGTCTGTAGGTGACCAGTGGTTTATCACTTATGGTGGGTTTAAGATGCGGATCCTCACGCAGAATGGACCAGTGTTTGGTGAAGATCTTTTCCATTTGCTTAAATCTGTTGTGGTATTGTGTCACAAATCTGACGGGTTGGGTAGTGTCGTCTGTGCTGGTTTGTCTCTTGTCCTTCGTGTTTTCACTGAGATAGTATTGGAAGGCATCTTCTATGATGTGGTCTGGATAACCCTTGTCTTTGAATTTGGCTTTGAGTAGTAGGCCGTGTGTTTCATAGTCCTGTAGGCGCGTGCAATTTTGTTTCAGGCGGCAGAACTGGCTTTTTGGGATGTTTTTAACCCATCGTTGGTGATGGGAACTGTTAAAGTGTAGGTAAGAATTTCCTGAGGTGGATTTTGTATAATTCTGGGCGCAGATGGTGTTTTCATAGTGGAAGAGTTCCAGATCCAAAAAGGCCAGTTTGTTATTGTCTGTGACTGATGTGAATGATAGACCCATGGAGTTGTTGTTGCAGTGTTGGACGAAGGGTAGGATGGTGGTTTCTGGACCATCCCAGATAATGACTACGTCATCTATGTAGCGCCCGTAATAGACTATGTGGGGCGCATATGGGTTATTGTTGTGTATATATTGTAGCTCCCAGTAACCCATGGTAAGGTTCGCGTAGCTGGGGGCAAAATTGGCCCCCATGGCAGTTCCTTTTGTTTGAATATAGAAGTCTCCGTGGGATTCAAAATAATTGTGGGTTAGGCAGAATTCTAATATTTCCAGTAAGAATTGGTTCTGACGTGGGTTGAGTGATGGATCATTGTTGAGGTAGTGTCGTACAGCTTGTAAACCAATGTTATGGGGAATGGACGTGTATAGTGAGACCACATCTAGCGAGAGCCAGCGGTATGTCGGTTCCCAGGAGTAGTATCGTAGCATGTTCAGAAGGTGGATGCTGTCTTTAATGTAGGAAGGTAGGTTCTGTACTATACCTTGTAGAAAATGATCAATGTAGATAGAGAAGTAGCTGGTTACGCTTTCCATGGCCGCCACTATTGGTCTACCAGGAGGGTGTGTGGGGTCTTTGTGCACCTTCGGAAGGTGGTAAAAGTAGGGCCTTTTGTAAAAGTCGTGTTTAAGAAATGAGGCTTCGGATGCAGTAACTATACCATCTGCTTGTGCTCGATCTATTACAGAAGATACGCAGAGACTTTGACGATTACAACTCCAACAGGATCCACTGTTGGAAAAAACCCAGACGCAATACACACCCCCCCAAAGTCAACAACCACCCCAATCTCCACACCCCATCAGGGCAAGAGAACCACGCCCCAGTCCCCCTGATGGAATGTGTACCTAGGCCCAGCACGGCCCTCTTATCCTTTCAAGGCCCCTCCACCAAGCCTTATAAACCACATAGGCCACCGACACCTTCCAGACGGCCACAGCCCACACCCACACCAAAAGAGGACCATCATCGTCCACCACCCCCCGTGCCAGTTTCTTCCTCCAGTACACCCAAAACTTCCAAGAGTATAAAGAAGAAACCCCACACTGGCATCCTTACCTCAAGCCCTCCCATACCGGTTACCCTCAAAGAAACACAGACCGGCAGTGCCATATCAGATCACAGCACTTATGAGGACCCCCAGTCATCCACTCTGGATTTTGGTATTGGGAATCTACACACCGCACAGCCCAAGATCACTCATGCATCTGGGCCCACCAAGGACCACCCCAGTATCCACACCATCTCATCACCCCCCATTTACAGTCCGACCAATAAACATATATCTCCCACCCCTACCCCCTCTTTTTTAGTGATCACCCCCCAACCCTGCCCAAAAAGAAAGCTCACCGACGAGGCAGGAGAGGGGGGAGACACAGACACAAAAAGGAGGGAGAAATTGCGCAGACTGTAAAAATCTTCAACCTCTCTGATCACACCTTATCCATGCCTGAAAAATCTCTACTAGCACGCGGGCTCACCTTCGCCCCCACAGCATCTCCCAACCCTTTCACTCTCTTCTTGGATCTCAATAGGTTCATTAGAAATATCACCATCAAACGATATTTCAACATTCAAGACACTATGAAAGGTAACGGTACCCCAAACATTACCCCAAACACTACTCCATATACTACTAATGACCACGCTGAATGCAGTACTACTACAGAAGACTCCTCCACCCTAGGACCCGCAGAACTCATAGCCCTAGACCAGTTGGAAGATCTCTATATTGACGACCAGATTGAATCTCTAACTCAACATCCACCTACCTCTCCACCCATCTTACACACTAATTTCAAACCGAAATCTATCT